>CM034542.1:30058807-30089396 GCA_020002185.1 Paraescarpia echinospica | reverse complement strand
GAAGCTGTTTACCAAAGGTTTGGACATGCACACTTTCCACAAAAAATGCCAGCTAACAACCATCATCATCACTAGTGCACTGACTGTCCTTGGACTTGCTTTCACTTCTAGTTTACGGAGAGGTCTACTCTGTGGTTATGCAGCATTCACTGCCATCAAGTTGGCGTGTCTGTTGTAGTGTGTTGCAGAACTAGATGGCCAGTCCAAACACGCTGACGATACAGTACATTGTCTTGTTTTCCCATCTCACAGTGCAGCTGCCTGTAAATACAGTGATGTAGAGTCACGCAAGCATTCTCATCACGAAATAGGAAATACACTGCTTTTAGTTAAACGTAACAAAACTGCACTAAAAAGTTCATTGAATGCATGTACATTGTTACCCTCTTTAAGGCCAGACATGGCAGGTAGATAGGATTATTTTTAATTTTGTGCAAACAGTTCAATTTTTTCTGCCCAATGCATGAAATGGGTCTTACCGAGTCAAATATATTGAACTTTTTTCAGCCAGACCCCCCGTTTCCATGGTAACAAACAAAATGGCCACCATTTTGAGCAAATATTGGCAAATTTGGAAACACTGCCATTTTTTTATTGAATCCATATATAGCTACAATTCTTGCAAATCCATGTTCTCTATAGATTATATTGTGAAATGATCAGAGCATTTTATGAAATGTTGTGATTTTTGTTTTGGTAAAATACGAAACAAAATCTTGTTTTTTGGCAACAAATATGGCTATATCTTTCAAACTATTCATGATTTTAAAAAGTGTCTGATCATTGCACACAGTAGAATATGCTGAATGCAACACTGAAAACATTATTTATATAGCATAATTATTCCAAGAGATGTCCCGTTTCCAAATGCAGAAATTTGAAGAAAAATGTTTTTGAGAAAAAGATTGCATAATGGATTTCATTACATGATATCGACAGGCTTGATCCATGACTAAAACTCACTTAGAGGTACGTAATTGTCATAGAAGTGAACTTTATTTATTTGATAGTATGCATACAAAAGTGTAATAATCTGGCAGAAAACCATTGTCAGTATTTTTTGTCAAAAAACACCATTTCACCTGGGGTGTCTGGCCTTAATACTGGGATACTGCTAGTGTGATTGTTGCACTACTAAGAGTAACACACAATAACAACCGAAACTGTAGCATGTCACAGAGACTGCTACTTTACTGTATCACGAGAAGCACAGATTGGGAGGGGTGAGTTGCTACTGACCGTCAGTCGAGTTGTCCCAGAAGCAGGAGCTGGCTGTGTGTAGTCCCGCACCATTCTTCTGCATGATAACACACGTCACTGGAACATTACACACACAACAGTTACTGTGTGACACAAGCTGCTGCAGTGACTAAAGTTAGACAGAGGATAAGACGGGTAGTCTGGAATTGGAATAAGTGGCTGGCTACATTTATCCTGCACCAGTAAAACATGTCTCGAATGTTTGGGAATTATTTTTAAACTGATTTTTTTGCAGCAGACATAACTGATGTGCAAATGAACTAATCATATATCTGATTAAATATGACTGTGCATGCCTTTTCTTGAGTACAAATAAAAATGTGTTAAGGCAAATTGGAATCAAATTTTTCCTTGGGAATTTTAATTGATAATTTGGAACTGAAATTGACTTTTTTGTAAGGTGGAATTGGAATTCATTTCTTGGGATTGACTACAAATGGAACTGATATTGTGACTGAGTCACAGTACATTTACATCAGGACAACACAACAGCAACTCTCAGCATGTAACTTTCTTTTGTATCCTGTTACATCCATTATGACAGAACAAGACTTGTATGGACACCGCTTGGAATCAAACTTTCAGGTTAGATCCCAAATGTCTCGAAAGCTCCATCTACTGGATCGTGAAAGGATCTACACCTTGCAAAAATGAGACTGTTGATAATGAAACGGGTGAATGCCAAAGAAAAGCACGGCAACCAAGAGGGAATGGCATCGATGCCATCAACTCACCAATGTACTTGAAAGGTTTGGCAAGCTTTGTCAGCTGGTTGAGACACTGTTCCACAACGTTTGACGTCCACTGGTTCACCTTGTTATGCTGATAAGCATTTCCCCCAATGGCTGCTTCGATCGACTGCAAGCAGCATTTGTTTTGTCATCTCCGATCGCATTAGTACATCTTCTATTTTGTTCACGAATGTCTTGATGACATTATATACATGCATAGTTATCCCATAATTTTTTGTATCAAGAATATATACTGGTAATCTTGTATTCATACCATACTTTTTATGTATTTGTACTTTATAGCACATTTAATTACAGACGAAAAGGTGCCATAAATGTATTATTATAATATGGATGTGTAATTTTTTTTAAATCAGTTGAATTCAATTTTTTTTATCAAATGATGATACTGTTTGCTTGGTTTGGTTAAGGCCAGACATCCCATATGAAATGGTGTTTTTTTTTTTATTACCAGGTACTCAAAATGGTTGTCTGCCAGATTATGATACCTTTGTATGCATACTATCAATAAAGTTCACTTCTATGACAATTACATACCTCTAAGTGAGTTTTAGTAATGGATGAAGCACATCGATATCATGTAATCAAATTCATTATGCAATCTTTTTTCTTTCAAAATTCTGCATTTGGAAACGGGATATCTCTGGGAGTTGCCAAAAAATCATTTTTTTGCACTTAAAAAATTAAAACAAAACATTTTGTCAAATGCTCTGACCATTTCACAATAGAATGTTTACTGCAAGAATTGTAATTATATATGCACTCAAAAAAGAATGACAGTGTTTCCAAATTGCCAATATTTGCTCAAAATAGTGGCCATTTTTTTTTTAACATGGAAACGGGAGGCCTGGCCAAAACAGTGCAATGTATTTTTTACCCAATATGATCCTTTCCATGCTTTGGGCAAACAAATTTGCACAAATTACAAAATAATCATATCTACCTGCCGTGTCTGGCCTTAATCTCATAAACATGTTATAAACTGAAACCATCTGATGGTAAGTAAAAATGTACGATTGTACGTATGTACAATAAATAAATACAATAAGCCGTCAAATCTCTTCAATAAGAACCATTCTATGCAGTGAGACAATTGGACATTTTTGTTCCTGCTAATTTTTGTCAGGATTAACAATAATTGATGACATGCTGAACTGAAGTGTGACACCTACCTCTTTGATGATGTTACTCACTTCATCAACAACAAATGCTGTCTGAAAGAAATAAGTGACATAACTTTAACATTTTAAGTACTGTTTAGAGTGATTTGACATAACTGATATAACTCTACATTTAATCATGTGCAAGTAAAATGGTTACGGTGAAGAGATTCTACTGTGATATTCCTACACATAATGAATCTATGGGATTAGATTCTAGATTAAAACTAGTCACAAATACAGTATGCGTAGCCAGAAACTGGCTATACAACACAAGTAACCTGAAGTAACCTGGTCGTGTACCAGTCGTCTGAGTCACATTCGTAACATCTGTACCATTGGTAATAAGAAGAGATCAATGGCCCAATGCCACAAAAGGATGACCTTGGTGAAGCACAATTATTGAGATCAACGACACATGTCGAACAAACATCATTCACATCCTATAAATGAAATCTCATCTGTAAACGTAAGTACAGATACTTCAACCTTCTAATATGTATCATCTATGCTGAAAATCTTGCAATTAAGATATGCTCCTAGACTTCCCTTATATTATTTTTATTTATCTATATCAATACAATACATACTTAAGGGATCATCTCAGAATGTTGATATCAAACGAAATTACTTTCATCTGACTTCAGCACTCCACCTCCCCCTCCTCAGATGAAAGTTTGTAAACACTGATATGATGATACCAATATATTAAAAAGTGAAAAATATTGACACCCGATGCCAGACAAAACTGCCTCTGAACCCCCTTTCGCCCAAACGAAAGTATTTTCGTCTGATGTCGGACATCAATGCTCTGAGATGATTCCTAAATTAAATTAAATCTTAAATGCTGGCAGTATACAGATTAAGTACACACATGTATATATACATTTTTTATCAAGTAGCAACATGTTGTTCATAGAAGTTGTGCCAAAATTTCACAATCATTCATAAAAGTTCAAACACATTTTTGTGAATATAAACTTGATTCCATGTAGAATGCGAACTGTACTTTCCATACTGTAAGCACAATTCAGAGTAAAACTTCTGGAACAAAAAAAAACATGACTATCTCGGCCCATCTGGCCAAGTGCCTTTTCTGCTTTTTTGTGTAAAAAATAAGTCTTGTATTGTGTCATGGTTGTTTTCAACCAAAGGTATTGTAAACTGATGATAAATGTACACACAATCAATTATTTGAAGCACATCTCTTTTATTTGTTGATACCATGTCATCGATTTTTAGATTAACCAAGCATTTTGTCTTGATGCGTCTCTGAGCTTGATTTCCAGTAAACGTATTACTGTCAGCCGGATTGTACGTTACAGAATACATGTGTTACAAAGTTGGTAATTTTTGACATGCCCCAGACTACAAAAAACACTGCCCTGTGTAAACACTGCTCTCTAGGTCTTATTAGATTCAAGAGGATGCATCCTCGAGTCTGACGGATAATGACATGGTGACTACAATCACTAAGGTTACGCTAAGGGAAAACATTCTAGAATAGGTGTGTCAAATGGATCTCGCAAGGGCTATGAGATAGCTGGGGGATGACACTTGAGAACCAAAGCAACTATTCGCATACTATTTGTCTTGTAGAACATCCTCAGCAGCAAGACAAGCCGTATCAATTCTTCTTCTATGTTATGACCACCTTCATTAGGTTGAAGATTTTGAGGGGTAATCTTTGGCATCGGGTGGTGGTGCAATTTAATGGGGTTAGGGGATGTAGAAAGGGGGAGGGAGGTTTATAAGATTCAGAAGTGGTGCTGGAGCCTGGACTCAAAATAATCCAGGGTGGTCGCAGTTACAACTTCTTGGGGCAGGCTGTTCCACTCAGCTATTGTGTATGGTGGTAGATGTCATGGGTTTTCATTGTTTTTCTCTACGGACATGGGGGGTTGGCCAGTTTAATGTATTTAACACAGACTCTACTGAGGAAGTGGGGTGGTGTCTGTTGGTGACCCAACGTGCTGCTCTCCTCTGGATCTTTTCAAAGGCAGTTATGTTTTATGTCTTTGGTGGTGTAAGGATCCCAGACTGGGTTGGCATACTCCAGGACAGGTCTGACAAGGGCTTTATATGCTGTTTCTTTTATTTTCTTGTTCCCTATTTGGACATTCAGTCTAAGGAAACCCAGGGTCTTGTTTGCTTTGTTATTGATGTGAGGGCTCCATGTGTTGTCACTTGTGATCGGAATTCCATAGGTATTTCAATTTAATGGTGTTAGTGAGAGCTTGTCCATGCAGTTTGTATGAGGCTTTCAGTGTCTGCTGTTTGTGCATGGTGCTCAGGACGGAAAACTTTTGTGGGTTGAATGACAATGACCACTGCTTTTCCCAATGCGAGAGTGCATCCAGGTCCCTCTGTAGGCTTTCTACTGTTTTTGTCTTTATTTGGCGATGGCAGATTGTGTCATCTGCAAACATGCGGATGTTTGATGTTATACCATCAGGGAGGTTGTTAATGTAGAAGAGAAAGAGGGCAGGGTGAAGGTGGGGGACTCCTGAGTCAACTGACATAAGAGAGGACGTGGTGCCTTCGACCACCGCTACTTGTACCCTGTCCCGGAGGAAGCTTTGGATCCATCGATTGGTGTTGCCATTGATCCCGTATCATCGTAGCTTGTGGGTAAGCAAACAGTGGTTTACTTTGTCGAAGGCCTTAGAAAGTCCATCACCACCACATCCTCCTGCACTCCTCTCTCCATGTTTTCTGTTATTTCACCAATGAGACCTAACAGTTGGGTTTCGCATGAGTGTTGTTTACGGAATCCATGCTGTTCGGATCTTAAGATGTTTTGTTTCTCTGCATGGGACATGATGTGGCTAACTAGGATATGCTCAATTAGTTTGCATGGGACACTGGTTAATAAAATGGGTCTATAGTTTTCCGCTTTGTAACACTCTCCTTTGTTGAAGACTGGTGTCACATAAGCTTTTCTCCAATCTGCAGGTACAATTTCTGTGTGCAGTGATGATCTGTAAAGTGCTGTGAAGGTTGGTGCAATCTCTTCAGCTATCTTCTGTAATACTACTGGGCTGAGGCCATCAAGCCCAGGTGCTTTGTTGGGGTTGAGGTTCTTGAGGAGTTCCACCACTTCCTTTAGTGTTATTTCAGGGTTGTTACAGGGTGGGTAGATTGGACTGTCTGGGGCGGGTGGACACCTCTGGTCGAACTCTTTCTCAGAGATCTGGTCTTTTGAACTGAAGACTGAAACAAATTCTTCATAGACTTTATGTAGGCCCAAAACTTTTTATTGAGTTGTGGTTTCTCTGTCTAGTCTTCAGTGAAGACGCCCTCCATATGTTTCCAGTACTGTCTGTGAAGTCTCTTTTGGATGAGCCGCTTGAGAGACTTGAATTCCTGTCTTGTTTCTTCACTATATGTTTTTATCCACCTTTTGTGTAGTCTATCCCTTCTCTTAATGAGTTTCTGGGTCTCATAATCGACCCATGGGTGGCTGGTCTTGGGTTTAGACATCTTGTGAGGAATGTGTTGGTTAATTGCTTCTGTCAGTCAGTCTCCGATGGTTGTCCAGATTTCCTCTGTGTTACTGTCATCGTCATATGATGAGGTGATCTTTATCGAAAGTTGGAGAGCTGAGGCCTTCATAGAGTTCCAGTCAGCTTTACTGTATATAGGGATGGGACAACTTGGAAGTTTCTTCTTCTGTGTATGAAGCTGCAGTTCTGTGAAAGCAGCATCGTGATCAGACAAACCCGGTCATACTTCTGTTCTGGTGACGAGGTTGGGGCAGTTGGTCAGGAAAAGGTCAAGAGTGTTAATTTCATGAGTTGAGGTTTGAAACATCTGTTCTATGATCAGGTCTTGTATGGTGTCCATGAAGGCATTGTGTGGGCAGGGGTAGCTGGTTTCTCTTTTGAAGGTCTTAGTGGCCCAGTCTGGTAAGTTAAAGCCACCTCCTATTACTATGACCACATTTTGGATGTAGATGCAATCTCTATTTCTATCTTTCCAGAAGACCTGGTAGTTCCGTGGAAAGATCTCTGAAGAGTTGATTGAAGGTTCTAGCCATGTTTCAGTCCCTATTATGATATCAGGTTTAGTGCTCTGTATGAGGTTGTCCAATTCTGCAGTTTTCCCAACCACTGATCTGAAGTTAACATTCATGAAGCGGAGGGGACGATGAGTGTTACTGTTCTGTCAATTAATTCGTGTTCGGGATGATGTGTGCAGAGCCAGAGGCTTGAAAGAGATATCTGGAGAAGCAGAAGTTCTCTCGACTCTGCTGAAAGATGGGCGATTTACCATAGAATATTGAAATTATGTCCCGTACAAACAAGTCTAGAACTAGCTAGGCTAGTAGCCTGTAAGCCAAAGCCTGGGTACCCCTGACCCTGGGTAGTTTTATTTCTAGTCTGGTCAATCCTGTTGTGAACTCAACTTGTGTCGTTAATGTGTTTGGATGTATTACGGACACCGACTGAGAACACTTTTTTTATAATTGATTCAGAAATGGAAGAAAACAGAGTCATTAAAACAATCATTAATAATAACTATGATATTAAAGAAAGAATTGCAGCCGCCAAACACAAGAGGAAACAGGGGCAACGCCAGCGATTATGACACACGGTCGGTGTCAGTGACAACACCGTCACCGACCGAGTCGGTCATTTTGGATCAAAACGTCCTTGTTAACTTCTGTATATTTCATTTACTAAAAAAATCAGGCCTTCCAGTTATTGTGGTATGTGAAAATCAGTATCTTACCTCTTCAGATGACTGAAAATCATCCATTATTGTTGTTTGTTTGCTGGTTAGGACACCTCTTTCCTTGTCGAGCAGATTATGGGTGTTCTGAGTTGACCACAACACGAGATGTCGTTGACAACGACTTCACATTCAAACCTCGCGAGATCAGAATAAATAATGATTATAGTAGACTACGATAGGCGGCAGCACTCATTTGCAAGTTCCGACCGCGTGGAAATCTTGCTTCTACTGTAGATTCCTATAGAAAGCGTCTTTTCGAGAAAAAAATATTCGAAAAACCTTTCTGTGTTTCACCCCATACAAAAGGTCAAGTTACACGTTGACCTTTAATTCCAAGCCATTTTTTTCTTTTGACCCAGCGGGGGCACCTACCCGCGCGGCCACCGCACACCTCAACTTGCCTACGGCTATACTGATCTGTTTCCACAGTTCATTGCACACCAAAATTAAACTTGAGGCCTATATGTCATTGATGCTTTAAATATCTCACACATTATAATGTTTTTTGTTAGATATTTGACACCCAAGGAAAACGGTGTCGCGCTTACATTTATCCGGGCGTTAAATGTTATCCGGGTGATGTTTATGTGCATATATGTAATTAATAATATTTGGCACCAGTACATCACGTAGTGATAAATAATATCCAGTCGTTAAATATATTTCGTTTGTTGTCGTAATACGAGCGTTATAGTTAGAGTATATAAATATAATTTGTTGTTTCAGATTTGTGACCATGTATAAGAGTAAGTCACGTGACGCGTGCGTGGCGATCGAGGAAACTATTTACGACAGAAATTGTTTATGTCTGTGGGAAGCAAACATGTTTTAATTTATGTATATATATATATATATACACACACACACACACACACACACACACACACACACACACACACACACACACACACACACACACACACACACACACACACACACACACACATATACATAACGCCCGGATAAATGAAAGCGCGACAGTCGTAACTGGTGCTAAATACATTCCCCCAGATACGTGCACGCGCAGAAACGTCACCGGGATATTATTTAACGCCCGGATAAATGTAAGCGCGACAACGCTAAAAAAAATACCTTAGATACCTTTTGTGAAAACAGAACATATTTTAAGTGATGTATAAATCTACTAAAACGATATTTATGTGCGGTGACTTTAACATAGTCATAGATTTGTTGAAACACGAGACTCATAATAATACTAAACAATTCTAGACGCAATGCATAGTTTGGGTCTTTACCCATTAATTGACAAGCCTACTAGGATCACAGATAGCTCAACTACATTGATAGACAATAATGTATTCACCAATGAATTGCGCTACAATCTAACATGTGGTGTCACGTTCAATTACATTATAGTGACCACTTACCGATTTTTGCACTTTGCAAGTATAACAGAAGCAGGTGTAATGTAGCCTAAATGAGTTTCAGTATATCAGAAAGATAAAATAGGATACATTTGCTTAATTATCCGATGAACTGAGTCAGCAATCGTGGGAAAATGTTCTAAATATAAATTAAATAAATCAAACTTATGATTCTTTTCTACACGTATTTATAGATACATTTAACAAACATTGTTCAGTGAAAAGAGTTACCAGGAAAAGTTACATTGACAAAAAACCCTGGTTCACCAAAGGTTTGAAATGTGCTTAAACAAGTACGAAGAAAAATTAATTATATTTAAAAAGTATTTATTGTATCAAGATCTGCTGAAGCAGGACAAAAACACAAAGCTTACAAAATAAATTAACTTCTATATTAAGAATTACTGAAAAAAACTACTATAGCACATTGCTAGAAAAGCAGAAAGCAAATGTTAAAGAAACCTGGAAAATATAAAATAATGTAATTAACAAATGCTACAATAAGCCAACATTCCCAGAATACTTTATATAAAAAAACAATAAGCGAATTTCAAACAAAGAGGATATTGCTAATGGATTTAATAATTTCTTTACTAATGTTGGCCCCCCAACTTAGCAAAAAATACTTCCTTACCTGAAAATGATGCAACTATGTATGATTACTTAGAAAGGAATTTAAAGTAGAACGTACTATCTTCCTAAATCCTGTTGATGATCTAGAAATTATATTGACTGTATATAATTGTAAAAGTAAAATATAAACTGATTACAGTGATATATTAACATGAGCTTGATAAAGAAAGTGATTACTAAAAAAATTAAGCCATTTTCACAAGAAAAGACACACAATAAGTCAAACGGATGCAAAAGGAACTCAACACCAAACTGAGAGAGGAAAAAGAACACTACAAAGACAAAATGGAGAAACATTTTAATTGCATGAACAATAGAACATTACGGGATACAATGAAGTCGGCCATAAACATGAACTGTTCTAAGAAGCCAATACACACCACAAATGAACAGGCTTTTGCTGATGAAATGAATGATTTCTACAGACAGTTTGATACTCAGGACTCTTCCAGTAGATGTGATTCTGTGCTCAGTGATGTGTTTGTCAGTAATGCCGATGGGTTTGACATTGATGTCGAGGATGTCACCAAGGTCTTACAACATGTACAGCAGTAGATAGTGTGCGCTGTACGGTCTCAAAACCCTACTTATAAAAAAGAATTTAATGACCACTAAACGATCGGGCACACTGCTGACGTAAGCAATAATGCGAGACTAGTCCTATGTATAAAAAAAGATCAAAGGCTTTTTGTTTGACACTAATGAGTTTCGGAAACCTACTTATAAAAAACGTGATTGATGAGCGATGTAATTTGATACTAATTGGATGATTGACAGTACCCCTACACTAGAGATGCCACCTAGCGGTGAGTGCAGAGAGTATTTTAGTCCTAGCGATCAACGCCGTACCTAGAGCGCGCTGACGTAAGCAATACGCTAACCACGCTCGTATCGAGCTTTAGTTTCGTACTTTCACCTAGTGACGTACGCTAAAACCATTGTATAAACGTTTAGTTTCGTACTTTCGTTTTTGATCGACCTATAACCGGGGTTGACCTTAGGGGTCGAGTTATGACGGTAGTGATGCCACCTATAACCGGGGTAGGATCGCGGTTATATAAGCGGTGACGGTAGCGGGTGATCGGTAGTCGGTATGATGTCGTCGCCTATAAGGTTTGGTGGATCGCGGTCGTTCTTGTCGAATATGTATATGTGTCGCGTGTCGGCGTTCGGTCGGGGCTTTCGATCCGTCGAGCACGCCTATCAGTATAGGAAAGCGATATTCTACGACGACGTGGAATGTGCCGAAACAATCAAAAGTTCGCGAAGCTCTTATGCAGCGAAACGACGCGGTTACGACATTCGACTAAAGAGAATGCCAACCAAATGGACCGACGTTAGGGTGAGATGTATGAAGATGTTGTTGAGGAGGAAGTTTGATGGATCGAGCGATTTGAAGGCTGCACTGTTGGCGACCGGGGACGCCGAATTGGTGGAATGGGTAGCGAGTAAGGAGGGTTTCTGGGGTAGCGGAATCGCGGGCGATGTGGGGAAGAACATGCTCGGTAAACTGTTGATGAAGTTGCGCGATGGTTATAAAGACGCGTAAAAAAGTGTTCGTCGTTCAGTCGTGAAAAATGAACGGACCGTCGTTGAAGCATCCTTTTACGTGTATAGTAGCCGGTCCTACGGGATGCGGTAAGACGACGTTCGTCGAGCGTTTGATACGTTACGACACTATGATCGATCCGCCGCCGGAGAAAATCCTGTGGTGTTACGGACAGTGGCAGAGCGGCTACGCGTCTATGTCTTTGAAAATAGAGTTCGTAGACGGTCTGCCGGATCCGAAACGTTTAGACGGTAAAGCGAGAACGCTTCTAGTACTCGACGACCTCATGGAGGAGACCGATAGCCGGGTGAAGGTACTATTTACTAAAAAAGTCATCATTGTAATACGTCGGTCGTACAATTACGACAGAACATGTTTCCGAAAGGGAAAGAAAACCGTACAATCAGCTTGAACGCTCAATACATAGTGCTATTCAAGAGCCCTCGAGACGCCGGTCAAGTAGGTCACCTAGCGAAACAGATGTACCCGGGAAAGGTCAACTACATGATAGAGGCTTTCAAAGACGCGACGTCGTCGGCGTACGGCTATCTATTCGTGGATCTGAAACAGGAAACGGAAGAGGACATGCGTCTGCGTACGTGCATATTTCCGGACGATCGCCTTCAGTACGTGTACGTACGGAAGGGTGGCGGCGCTGGTGGCGGTGGCGTCGGCGGACTATAAGAAGAGAGGGACGACGACGCGTCCGTTTATTAGTCGCTATGAAGGCGCGCGTGACGGGAGCGAAGAGACGGCCGAAGGTGGCGGGACCGACGAATCAAATAAAGAGACACATCGTCGCCCTGCAGCTGTTGGAGAGACATAGGCGGAACATCGCTCTGCGAAAAGCCCTACTCGCCCACGCGGACACCGGTCTCATTTGTAGTCTGTGCGATTGCGCGTACAACATTCTGAAAGGGAACGTGAAGTTGTCGCCGAAACAGAAACGCGTATTGTCGAAATACCGGGATCACCTGCGTAAACTCGTCGACAAACACGTCACGCGTAAGCAGAAGCGTGTCATCTTGCAAAAGGGTGCGGGTGGTTTTCTGACGGCCCTGCTAGCGCCGTTAGCGAGTACCGTTATCCTGCCGCTGCTCAGACAGGTGTTCGGCGGCGCCGGCGGGTGATTGATGCAGTACGCGAAGAAGATGGCGTTGGTCGATCCACGATTGGTGGAAAGCCTTCTGCCACGTGTCGATCAGTCGTCGAGCACGCCTCGATCACGTGTGCTGAGTAGCCTTGACAGCGACATGAAGGACATTCTAGAACGTTCGGATTTATCGGAACGAGAAAAGGTAACGTCGTACAATCAACTGCTCAGTCGGTACAATACGATAGAGGCGGCTCGAGCGGCGCAACCGGTACGCGTGTCGGTGGTGAACAGCGGCGAGACACCCGCGGTACTGGTGGCGCCAGCAGCGGCGGCGGCGGCGGTGGCGCCACCATCGTCGGAGGTGATAGAGCGCGAAATCGTAGCCAGTATGCCGAAAACGTTGAAAGAGAAGACGAGACTGCTTATCGATAAAATGAAAGTCGATCCGTTGTCTCGGTGGAACGAACGCGGTGAATTCGTGTACGAAGGTAAAACGATCGCGGGGAGTAATATGGTCGATCTAGTAAACGATCTCATGCGAACGAGATCGAAGACGACGGCGCCCGTAGGATGGCGGGAGTTCGGATTGCACATGAAGGATATGAATATCCCTATGGAATTCGTAGGCAACCCGCGCTATCGATCGTACATAGAGCGACGCCAGAAGCACCTACTAGAAGAGGCGATGATGATGCCGACGACGTCTAGTTCATCAGCAGCGCCGTCGCAGCGGAGACGTCGTCGGATGCGAGGCGAACCTAAACGCAGACAACGATCCTCTTCGTTGGGCGTCACGGCGTGGGATACGTTGTCGTGATGACGTCACGACGCGCGATCATCATCGTCGTCGTCGTCGGCTTCACCATCGCGCTTATCGCACTCTATATCATCGTATCATCATCGTCGTCGTCGACGTCGTCATGGTGTCCGGGTGGAGTCGTCGTCCAAAACGAAAGCCTCGACAGCAACGAAACGTCGACGTCGACGACGACGAGCTGAATAACGCGTACTTCGATCCGAAACGGGTGGGGAGTTACGGAGGCGTCGACGCGTTTCACCGGGCTTCGAAGCTCCGACGTCCGGCCGTCGAGAGGTGGCTAGCGTCGCAGGACGCCTATGCCCTACACAAACCGGTTAGACGTCATTTCAAACGACGTCGCGTAATCGTGGGCGGTCGAAACCAGCAGTGGCAAGCCGATCTGGTCGACTTGACTAGACTGAAAACGCACAACGACGGTATAACATTCCTATTGACGGTGATCGATGTGTTTTCGAAGCGGGCGTGGTGCGTTCCGTTGAAGAATAAGTCCGGCGCGTCGCTCGTCGCGGCCTTCGAGCGCCTGCTGAACGACGACAACGAGACGCCGCACACGCTGCAGACCGATAAGGGGAGCGAGTTATTGAACCGACCCCTGTAAACGTTGCTAAAGAGTCGCGGCGTTCATCATTACGTGACGCATAACGAGGAGTCCAAAGCGAGCGTCGTGGAACGGTATAATCGAACTTTGAAGACGCGTATGTGGCGCTATTTTACGAAACACGAAACGCTGCGCTACGTAGAGGCGTTACCGGATTTCGTGCGATCGTACAACAACGCCTACCACCGAAGAATCGGTAGGACGCTGGCGAGTGTCGACGCGACGAATCAGGAGGCCGTATGGCAACGACTGTACGGGGGTGGCGGCGACGTAGATCGACGACGACGACGAAAACCGAAACTACGCGTGGGAGATCGCGTACGTATCAGCAAGACGAGGGGTCATTTCAAAAAAGGATACATGGCTAACTGGAGCGAGGAGCTGTTCACCGTCGTAGAGGTACACCCGTCCGAACCGCCCGTTTATCGCCTGAAGGACGACGCCGAGACGCCGATAGAGGGCACCTTCTACGAACCGGAACTACAACGCGTAGTCGTTCCGAAAGACAAACTATATCGCGTGGAGGCGGTTCTACGGCGTCGTCGGCGTCGTGGCGGCGGTTCGGAGGCGCTCGTAAAATGGAGCGGATATCCGGCCTCATTAAACAGCTGGATCGACGCCGAGTCGCTCGTGGACCTATGAATCGTTGGACGCGTCACACCGGCTGCAGGCGACTGCACGACGCGGGACTATGCAACGGATCTTCGTTCTTACCGTATAAAGGTCCCTGCTGCATCGACAGCGCGCAGTGGCGCGACGATGTGCGACGACGACGAACCTACCTCGAGTGGCGAGCGTCGAACGAACGCCGACGAATCATCCGTCGTCGACGACGACGCGGACTCCATCGACGCTACAACCACTGCCGCCGAACCCGTTCCATGGCGAATCTGCGGCAACGAATGCCCTAAGGCCGAAATCGTGTTCCTCTGTCAGGTCGTCGTCCTGTATTTCGTCATCGCCGTTAGTATATACAATCTGACGAAAGGTCAAGGTGACTCCAATCTGTGGACGGCGCTGTTAAGCAGCTGTCTCGTTTACCTGCTCCCGAGTCCGTCTATGAGTGTCGGCGGCGGCGGCGAACGTCGACGATGCGATGGCGGTCTCGTCTGATTTTTACCTGACGCTGCCGAGCAACGCGTCTATGAAACATTACCCCGAAAATACGTTGACGCACTACGTCACGACGTTGCCGCGACGTTTCGACCTGTCGGGGGAGTGGGAATACGGCGCGGTGTCGGTACAGTATCCCCACACGTGGTACAACGTGAGAGAGAAGGACGCCTACTTCTATCTGACTTGCGCGGCGGGCGAACCGGGTGTTTACACGCAGATAGACGAAGACGGCCCGACCGTGCTGATATATCGTCAGACGACGATTCCTCACGGTTTCTATAAGAACGTTTATACGTTGTTGAACAGGATCAACGAGGCGCTAGAGAAATTACACACCAAGAAGGTCAAGGCCGTGCTAGAATAATGCGCCGTCTCTAACCGATTTACGCTCCGTATGTCGGCGGGTGTCGAATTGATCATACCTCATTCGAGCCGTCTGAGGCACGTGCTAGGTTTCCATAGCAACACGATCATGAGTTCGTCCGCGTTCGTTCCCGCGCCGGCGGTGAGGCCCGTCATCAGCACGTCGCCCGCCGCGTACACGTTCGAGTACGAAGGTCGCAATACCGTGACCATGTCGGCGGGCATCGAGAGTCTGTACGTGTACACGGATCTCGTGGAACCGCGCGTCGTCGGTGACGTGTACGCGCCCCTCCTTCGAAACATCTCCGTCCGCGGTGAGAACGGTGACGTCGTTTCGGTATCGTTCTATCGCGTGCAATACGTTAAACTGCTGCGGAATCAATTCGACGAGGTCGAAGTCGATATAAGAGACGATCACGGCCAACCGATACCATTCGAGCAGGGGAAGGTGGTGACGACGCTTCACTTCAGGCGTTGTAAATCGAAATTGTTTTAACATGCCGTCGTCGAAGAACTCGTACGTGGACTACAACGTTCGTCAGGTCGGCGGACAGCTGCCGGTCTTCGTCGGTGCTCGGGGTCAACGAGGTCACGGTCTGGGTAATCTCTTCAGGAGTCTGTTTCGAAGCGCCATGCCGTTTATCAAGAGAGGCGCGATGGCGTTGGGAAAACGTGCGCTCAACACCGGCATGCACGTGGCGCGCGACGTCGGCGCCGGCGGCAATCTGAAACAGTCGCTAAAAAGGCGCGCGAAGGAGGCCGGCGCCGATCTTCTCGACGGCCTATTAAATCCGCAGGCAGCGCCGCCAAAGAAGAAGAGAAAGAAACAAACGCAGCAGCGCCGTCCCCGCGGCGTCGGCGTAAACAGAGCGCGCTTAGCGGCGACGGCCGTCAGTAGGCGGAAAAGAGCGCGTCGAACGGACATATTCGATGAGTAACGACGACGATGGAGCGCGCACTAGAGAACGGTCAGTGGACCGTCTACCAGCCGCTGACGACAACTCTCGGGTTCGGGTTATACGGACCTTCGAGTGTACGTTCGCTTCATAGTGGTGACGCGGGGAGGAGACGATACCGATCTGACGGCCTCCGCTGCGGTGGCGCCGGTCAACAATTTCCTGCATACGATATTCAGTCAACTCGACGCGTCGCTGACGTCGCCGTCGACCAATACGTACGCGTACAGCGCCTACGGAAGAAAAAAACGCAGCAGCGACGCCGCGGCGGCGGCATAAAGAGGGCGCGCCTAGCGGCGACGGTCGTCAGTAGGCGGAAGACGTCGAACGGACGACATATTCGACGACGATGGCGTTGGTGAACGGCTCGACGTGCGAGGGCGTGAAGGCCGAACTGGAGCTGTTCAGCGGACCGGTGACGCAGACGAGCATCGAGAGTAGTCATTGGATCGTCTAACAGCCGCTGACGACTCTCGACGCCGGCGGCCCTATCGAGTTCCTCGTGCCGGGTTCGGGCGAAGACTATACGGACCTGGGGAGCGTTCAATTGTACGTGCGCTTCAAAGTGACGCGGGGGGACGGTACCGATCTGGCGGTGGCCGCCGCGGTGGCGCCGGTCAACAATTTCCTGCATTCGATGATCAGTCAAATCGACGTGTCGCTGAACAACACCCTCGTGACGCCGTCGACCAATACGTACGCGTACCGGGCCTACCTCGAGACGTTGCTAAGTTACGGTAGCGACGCGAAACGTTCGCATCTCACGGGTTCGTTGTGGTACAAAGACACCGCCGGACGGATGGACACGCTCATCAACGGCACCGTCGGTTTCGAGGCGTGACGCCTCGCGACGGCCGATAGCAACGAGGTGGAGATGATGGGACGCCTGCACATCGATGCGTTTATGCTAAACAGACACCTACCGAACGGCGTCGACACCGACGTCAGGTGCCGAGCAAGCCGCTGCAGCCGGACTTCCCGCACAACCGGTACGTGCGGAGCTACATGAATCTCTTCGAGGCGACCGGAAAGGCGTTCGAGGACGAGGGGAACGACGTATCGCGCACGGACTTCGGCGCCGGCTACACCATCTTCGGTTTCGACCTGACCCCCGACTGTTGCGAAGGCGATCATTTCAACGTCGTGCGTCAGGGGAGCGTGGGCGTCGAAATGCATTTCGGGACGCCGCTACCGCTTCCGGTGAACGTCGTCGTGTACGCGGAATTCGAGACGGTGATGGAGATCGACCGGAACCGGAACGTCGTGTACGACTGGTAGTAACTATGGATACGTTTCAACTGATGCGTCGTTTGGAACTCGATACGTACGCTAAACGTATCGTCGTCGGCGTCGTGCCTAAAGACGCGCTACTTACCCCCGCCGCCAACACCTACCCGACGGCCTTCGTGTGCAACACCGACGTCGGCGCCGACCGACGAGGCGAGTACTTCGATTCGTACGGTCTGCCGCCGCTGCACGCCGACTTCCGCGCCTTCCTGCGCCGCCACTGCGGCGACGTGTGGACGTACAACGACAAGCGGCTGCAGAGCGTCATCTCTAACGTGTGCGGACAATATTGCGTCGCCTACCTTCTCCTCCGATGTCGCGGAATGCCGTTGACGACGTTCCAGAGCCTATTCGGCACCAATCGGGTGAACAATGACTGTCTCGTATACGATTTATTAAAACCTCATCATTAATTTCGTCGCTTGTATAGTAGAAATAAAAACAACAAACAAATGATCATGTACACAATTGTTGGTGTTTATTATTACCCACACATACATACATACAGAAACTACCCCTAGGGGGTGGTGGGGGTTAGGTTAGTAGACGAGTTAGACGAGTTTACGAGTTAGACGAGTATCGGCGCCGTGGTGACGCCGTCGTCGAGCACGCGGCGTTTAGCGTAGAAGTATCTCAACGCCGCGCGCTCTTGAACGTACGTCAACACGGACGAGTCTTTCACTTGGAAACCGCGGTTCCAGCCGACGCCGTTGCGACGGTCGCGCAGTACGACGAGGAAGGTGTGCTCGTCGATGTCGGCGTTCTGTCGCTTGCTCAGTCCCTTCGTGCTGTACTTCGGACCGGCGGTGCCGCCGAAGCAGTAGTAGGTTTTGCTGCACAGCGCCACGATTCCGTCGCCGCGCCAATCTTCATTGAAGAGCCCCGGCGTTCGACGTTCGAACAGGCGTCGGTGAGCGCAGCAGTCCGCCGCGCCGTCCCACGCTAGTCCGGCGACGCGCCGTCGTACGTAGGCGTCCACGTGCGCGTCGCAGCATTCGGCCGGAAACCAGAGAGAACGATTCCGGAAGTAGTGTTCGCGACGTTCTTCCGGTACGAGCGCGTCGGCGTCACATCCGGCTAGGGCGATATACGCCGAGTCCGTGTCCATAGCGCAGTACTGGAACAGCGGACGGGGAATGTAGGCGTCGACGAAATCGTAATAAAATTCCAGCATTCTCAATTTTGCGTACTGCAATACGAAATAGCCGATATGTATCGGCAGGCCGTAGACGATTTTGCGCTTATTCAGCGCCACCTCGTACAGCGCGTCGTCGACGACGACGTCGAGTTGCCGGAAGCGCCGATTGTTGACGAGCATCGACGCGCCGATCGGCGTGGCGTACTTGATTTCCCGGTGCCGATCGAAGCGCGTAATCGTTTTCCCGTAGGAACTGTTGCCGAGAAGTTTAAAGGTATCGGCGATGATCGATTTGTCGGGATCGATATCGCCCTCGCGTCGCGCCGTCGAAACCGCGTCGCCGAAGCGGCGAAAGCACGCTATCGGCGCGTAATCGACGATCTGGTAGACGCGCTCGATGACGAGACCGTGCGCCAGATACCAGCGTAGGAGCGGCGTCGCGAGCACGATCGCCGCGCCGAAGTAGCTTCCGACGAGCGCCCGTTGAGGTCGCGTGAGGAGATCGTGCGAGTCGGAGTAGTCGCGCATGAACGACCTGAGATCGTCGCGCGCGATATCGACGTTCTTGAATACGGGCTGCATCTCGGCGAACTTGTCGCGCAGCGCTTCCGGCACGGCGATATCGCACTGCACGAGGCCGAACAGAGAGCCGTCGCGCACCGCCTCCAGTATCGTCGAGAGCGTAATGGCGGTCGGCGGCGGTTGCCATCGTGACGCGTCGGGCGGCGTCGGCACCGCCGGCGGTCGCACGGCGTGCCACTGGCACTCCCACATTTCGACGACGTCATCGACGAAACGGCGCAGGTAGGCGGTCACGGCGATCGTCGCGGCGTACAGCGTCGTCATCGGTTGACCGTTGACGGCGTTCGTCGTCACGTGCGCCTGACACGTCGGGCAGCCGTGAAAATACCAGCCGTGAAATTGATACGCCGTTCGCGTGGCGGCACACCAGCCGTCGACTCGGTGCTTTCCGATGCGCTTCTCGCGTCCGTTCAACTGGTGACGTATACGCGCGCCGGTTTCCGCCTCCACGCGCGTCAACCACTCCACGGCCATACGACCGTAGCGGTGCACGCGTTCCGCTCGAAAGGCGTTCTCAGCGCGTCGGCGCGTGTACCAGCCCGTCGGCATCTCCTGCATTATCGCCCATAGATAGAGGCCGTTTGCGTCGAAGCCTACTATCGATCGGCACGGCACGTCGCCGCCTCGAATCGACGTCACGTCGGCCTCGTGGTGGCGCGCGAAGATGATCGACGGGCCGCCGGCGATCTCCGCCTGCAGCAGACGGTGCAGATCTTTGTTCGGCTCTTTGAAGAGCGAGAAATGGATCGACGTCGGCAGGTCGTTGAACAGGTACAACGACGTCAACCCCGGTACGCTGATTGCGTCCTTGAACATGTCGATACGTCGGCGCCGGTAGAAGGCGAACTGGCGATCGACGGCCTCGAGAAACGGCGCCACGTCACGATTGTTATACCACACAAGAAAATCGCGCATCGACGTCATGCCCTCGTCGCGCCACGCCGTCGCGCAAATCTCGTACGCCTCCGCGGAGATTCCCTCGCGTTTCAGCTGGCTGTAGAAAGCTTCGCCCGACGGCAGGACGGTTTCGTCCAGACGCGTCAACGCGTCGATGTGCTCGTACGGAAAGTAGCCCTTCGTTGCCGAGCAACAGTACGCTTTCAGAAAGCGATCGTAGCTAACGCCGAGCGCGAGGTAATTCGTTATGTCCAGGAACTTCAACGTCGTCGTCGACAGGCACATGTAATTGTTCTGACGTTTAATGGTAAACGCCGACGACGTGTGCTGCGCGTCGCCGGTTATGAGCAGGGGGGTCAAGTACTTTTTGATGACATTCAGGTCGTACTTACCCGAATTGAATCCCAATACGGGCATTTGACGAAGGTACGTCCACAGCCGGTCGGCGAGAGTGGCGTACGGTGACGCGTCGGCGTCGTCGTCGTTGCATCGTCGCCGCCAGTCGGCGTCGAGCGCCTCGAGCGCCTCGAAGGTCGCGTCGTAGCGGGGACGTAGAATCGCGCATGCCGCCGCGCTCAACGCTTCCAGGTCGTCGATGAGGCGACGCGCGAGTTCAGACGAATCGCCGGTCGTGACGTAACAGCGCGCCGCTTCGTGACCGGGCACGTTCGACGCGACGCTCACGCTGAGCAGTTCGTGTCGCGCGATCCAGCGGCATTTGTCGCTATCCGTCGGCAGATCGTTATCGGCGAAATAGCATTCGAAATCGAACGTCACTCGGTACGGGTAGTAGCGCAGGTCGTCGTCGCCGACGTCGATGCCTTCGTCGTCGAGCCGCTCGAATACGGACGGCGACGGTCGGTAGACGCCGCCGGGGAACACGTGACGAACACCACCTTCGCACTTCGCTTCGTGACGTCGTAACTCGTACGCGCTCCGCCAGAGGGAGTTGCCGCATTTCCCGCACTTATACGTTTTCGTGTACGCGCGCGGATCGCTTATGTACGAGAAGTGCGTCTCGTACAGGTTGACGTTCAGCGTCGTGAGGTGCGCTTCGCGCGATCGACGGACTAGTTCGGCGACGTCGTTCGTCAGTCGAAGATAGACGACGACGTTGATGCCGAAAACCGTCTCCACGCGATCCAGTTCGTTCAGGCGCACGCCGCCGTTCGAGGTCGACGTGCGCGCGGCGCGACAATACCGCGCGTGCAGACGTTTAGCGTCTTTCGTTAAACGGTTCGTATCGGTGTGGCGGCCACTTTCGCCTCGTCGGTGACCTTGCAGGTGGAGTCCGATGCATCGGAAGAGACACAGATGGTCGTCGTAGGGCGTGCCTCGATGATCGTTCCTCAACGACACGATGGACCTGTTGAGGCGCACGTAGGCGGGAAGCGTCGTCACGCCAACGCAGCCGATAGGATGATTGATGATGACGTTCACGAAGTAGGTGGCGTTAGTTACGAGCTCGACGATCCATCCCTAGTCGGGACGCTGCTCGATGGCGTACTGCAGTACGTCGGTAGTGCGCACGGCGTCGAGGAATCGTTCGAATGAACGGCTATCGGTAACTAGGGCGGGTGTTTCGAGGAGGCGACCGCAACAGTTACACGAATAATGAAAATATCGGTACCGACCCGACACCTTGTGGTGTAATATAAAACCATAGCTTACGTTAATTTTAAACACGTTCTTTTGCGCGCGAAACATTTTCCTCAGACGCGGTTCGAACACGCGCGTACTCGTATAGGCGGTCTTACGATAGTTGTTACGCAACTGTATGGCACCGCGCGCCACCGACGTCTCTATGCTACGCCGGTGTTCGTCCACGACACACTGTAGATCGTCGGGCGACGCCCTAGCGGCTTCTTCCTCCACCACTGATTCATTACTACTAGGAGGTGGTGGTGAACACAGCAGCCTCAGATGTCGTAGCATAGCGTAACGCGTGGTGAATAGCGTTGCACATTTTGGACACTCTCGACGTTTTACGCATAGCGCTTCGTCGCCGCATTTTTTCGAACTCTTTACGTGTAGTTCGAACGTCGTCTGCGTCGCGAAATAGCGCCCACATTTCGGACATTGTCATCCAGTAGGTGATGGTGATGGCGGCATTCTCTCTAATGATATTTTTTCGAACGTCGCTATTTATAACAGCGACGGTGACGGTGGTGGTGGTGGTGGTGGTAAGTACACCCTAGCGGGAAGAATGCTAGTGGCAATTTTTCTAACTGAGGAGTACACCCTAGCGGGAGGAATGCGGTCAACTAGCGGTAATTTTTCTAACTAACGGTGGAATGTGGTGGTTTTTAGCGGTAATTTTTCTAACGGTAATTTTTCTAACTGTGTGCGGTACTAGCGGACATTTTTCTAACTAGCGAGATTTTACGACTAGCGGTAATTTTTCTAACTGGTACTAGTGGTTGTTTTTACGACTAGCGGTAATTTTTCTAACTAGGTAACTCGGAAACGGAAAGTACATTTTCAACGTTTTATTCGGTACTCTTACAACATTCAAACACAGCGTCGTGAAGCCTTTGTTTCAATAGCAAGCAAATATATAATAAAATGTTCTCTATTCTACTAGTGTTCGTTCATTGCAGTCCGCTCCGGCGTTGCACGTACGTGTGCACGGCCGACTCGAGTTGCACGCGATTCATATAATCGCGCCAATTTGTTCCCAACAACCAGTTCGACACAAACTGTACCAAATACAATTATCCTGCACGGCCCGTTTGCGGCTGCTGTTCACCGGAAGAAGTCGACACCGTAGTCTCGTGTAGAATATGCACTAGTCTCGTGAAACAGGGGATGAGCGATCGACGTAGGAACGTTTCCATAACGCCGTTGAAATAGCGCGTCACAATGCAGCCCGGCTTATCGAAACGTTGCATGTATACACGATTCGGCCGCCCCGCGCGATAGCCGGGCATGTGAACGTAGGGACAGCCTTCATTCGGTTCACATACCCCGCAATGATCCCGCGCCTTCTCCAGAATCATTTCGCCGAGAGTGTCGGCGACGAGATCCATCGCCAGTCGTTCGTAACGCCCGACCAACTGACTCCGGCGCGGCACGACGATTTGCCGTTGACACGTCCCCAGCTCCTCCGATACGCTCCAGTACGGCGAGCACGTCGGTCCCATCGTCCCCAGGCTGTCGTTATACGTCGGTGGCGCGGGACGCATCCGGTTCGAGCCGCCGCCCAGCGCCTCCTCGATGATCGCCTCCAATACGTGAGCGTCACGTACTCCTCCACTACCCTACAGCACAAAGCAGTTCTACTCTTTACGAATCACCGTCAGGAACGCATGTAGGAAGTCGCTCATACACTCACGCCTGGTGTGTTGCATCAAAGCGTCCTACAAACACATTATTATGATTAGTCCGCCTCCTCCTTCTTGTCCTCATCCTTCTTTATCGACCCCCTGCACACCCCGTTCCAACAACGTTCTTACGAACGAGGCAACCTCGTCGTACTGAGCGCGAATCCTTTCGTTGTTTGCAAGCATTTTTTCCAGTACGCAGCGCACTTCCTAAAGCATATAAAAGCACAACTTTTAGTACATCAAACTACTACACAATAGGCTTGCTTCATAGGCCAACCAAAATGCTCTTATATACTGCTCGGCCGCCTCGGCTAATAGTTCCAAGCTCTCCTTGCTTAGTGCCAGACCACGACGATCTCTCATTCGTTGTCGTTCGTTGGCGTGCGTCAATAAATCTACCAGTAGCGGCCAATTTTCCTCCTACAAACAACACAAGACAACATTAGTCATCGTCGACGTATCTCTTTAGTGTGCGGACTGTATACGAGGGGTCACCGTTCCAACTCGTCTTCCGCACACTAATCTCCACTTTAGTACCGGCTAACTCGAGCACGGTATCGCGGAGATCCTCCTCGTTCAATTCCGTCAAGTACTCGGCCGTGTACTCGACGAGATTAGACATTTGGCTATCGAACAACGTAAGCCAAAGCTCGTCTTCCTCCTCCTCGCCGTCCTTCGCCATCACACGCAACGCGAAGAAATATTTCGGTACAAACACTTCACCGTGCGTTCGACATATCAGGGTCCCTTCTTTGCTTGTCTGCAATTTCCGGCGACAACGGGAACATCCCAAATAGGTGGTGCCGGGCTCGCCTTTGTACGAGACGGCGTCGATCGTAACGGGCAACAGGAGTTTATACACACCGTTGACAGCGCACTTCAGATGTCTCAGACTCACCACTGTGGCGCGTGTCGACGCCGACGATTCACGCTCCATAGAACCGCTCCGCGACAGGACCGGGAGCTGCTCGGCCGTTTCGTCGGGCTGCTCCAAGTGCGCCTCTTCGGCGCTTCTTTTTCGGCCGACAGTCAACGGGGCCGCGATGAGCGCAACGGGGCGCCTAACGGGTGGTGACGCACCCGTTGACAAGGCTGCAATCAGCGGCGAAGGTTGACTGCTGCTGGCCGCTGCCGCCGCCGCCTTCATCGACTGCTTCCGCGGCGTCTTCGGCTTTTTTGGTTGTTGTTGTTGACTTTCATCCGCCATGATCGCGGAAGAACGTCTGCTGCTTGCTGCTCTGCTGTTGTAGAAAGAATACACGTTAGAACTTCAGCGTCATACAATATAGCTTTTCCTCAACCGTTTTATACCTTTTCCAAATAACACGCATGCGCACTTCACGCTAATACGTCATCTTACTCAATTATCAGCGTGCGTGCCTCGTACATTTCAGACATTTTGTTTTCGGAAAAAAGTCTCCGGTCACGTCAGTACATTCGCCGTTAAATCTCTCCTTACATCGATTTTCTCTAATATCGATGCACCTCACGTTTCCTGACTCCACAGAGAATCTATACAACGTTTAGTTTCGTGCTTTTAACGTTTCGTTTATTGTTTTTGAAATGTCATTGTCTACAACATAACGCGCATGCGCACTTCACACTCATACCCTTATCTTATTCAATTATCGACGTGCATACTTCATCCATCCCAGGCATTTTGTTTTCGGAAAAAAGTTTCCGTTCACCTCAGTGCATTCATTGTCAAATGTGACTTTTACATCGAATTTCTCTAATATCTATGCATCTCCCGTTTCCTGACCCCCCAGCGATCGTATACAACGTTTCATTTCGCGCTTTTAACGTTTCGTTTATCGTTTGTAAAAATCCATTGTTCTCCGTTCACATTCCAACTCGTTAAGTCACGCGCAACAGATGTCACACATGTGCGCTTAACGCATTCCGCCTAGTCTACCGAGGAATTTGTTTTAGGAAAAAAGTTAGCGTTCACGTCAGTGCATTCATTGTCAAATGTGACTTTTACAGCGAATTTCTCTAATATCTATGCATCTCGTGTTTCCTGACCCCCCAGTGATCGTATACAACGTTTCATTTCGTGCTTTTAACGTTTCGTTTATCGTTTGTAAAAATCCTTTGTTCTCCGTTCACATGTCAATCAAAATAAGCCGTAGTGTCATGCGCCGCCGCTGTTTGACGACGCGCATATTTCATACACACTTTACAAACACGCGCGCACGACGTCTCCACATACATCGCTCCATCTAACATGGCAACACCACGGTAAAACAGCATGCATTTTATTTAAACAGTGCTTACTATACGCAATAGCAGGTATTTTAAACATGCATGCATTTTATTTCAATGCACGTTTTTATTGTTGTAACATGCATTTTATTTAAACAGTGCTTACTATACGCAATAGCATGTATTTTATTTTAAACATGCATGCATTTTATTTAAATGCACGTTTTTTGTTGTTGTAACATGCATGCATTTTATTTAAATGCACGTTTTTACTAGTACGCATTAAATTGCATGTATGTAAGACAGTGCTTACTAGTACGCAATATTTTAAACATGCATTTTATTTAACTTTACTACAAACATGCATGCATTTTATTTAAACAATGCATACTACGCAATTGCATATATTTAAACATGCATGCATTTTATTTATAACTCTCATTTTATTTAGCATGTATTTTAAACATGCATTTTATTTAAATTTACTACATACCGTTTAAACATGCATGCATTTTATTTAAACAATGCACGTTTTTACTATTGCATGTATTTTACCAAGACAGTGCTTACTAGTAGCATGTATTTTAAACATGCATGCATGCATTTTATTTAAATTTACTACATACCGTTTAAACATGCATGCATTTTATTTAAACAATGCACGTTTTTACTACGCATTATTTATAACTCTCATTTTATTTTTACTATGTTGTCTCATTTTATTTCATCCTTTGTTTATTTCATAGACCGATCCAACTGCCTACAAGCACCACGTACACGCCTCGTAGACCGATCCATCTGCCTGACGCGTCGACGACGTCGACCCGGGCAACATGCGCGGTCCCACCGTACATCCACACGTCGCCACCTCCCACGCCCGCCCCCACGTCGACTGACAGCTCTGACGATGACGACATCGCCGATCTGGCACACCCTACTGAACGTTAGTGTATTTATGCATTTGATTTTCGTTGTAATCCCACGACTAGATGTATTTAAACGCATTGGTTTCGTTTTAATCCCTCCACCAGAACAACGTTGTTTACCGTTAGCCAGCTATGCTGTCATCCAGGGGTCAAAGTCCACTACAGCAGCAGCAGCCGGCGGCGGCCCCTTATCGCTGCAGCAGCAGCGATCGTCGCTCTTGCTGTCAACATCACATACGGGGGCATGTCAACGTTTATACAATGGTTTTAATATACAATGGTTTTAGCGTGGTTATAAACGCATTATTGCTTACGTCAGCACACGACTCGACTCCTACCCCGGTTATAGGTGGTCGACGATATTTCAAAAACGAAAGTACGAAACTAAACTTATATACTATGGTTTTAGCGTGGTTAGCGTATTGCTTACGTCAGCGCGCTCTAGGTACGGCGTTGATCGCTAGGACTAACATACTCTCTGCACTCACCGCTAGGTGGCATCTCTAGTGTGGGGGTACTGTCAATCATCCAATTAGTATCAAATTACATCGCTCATCAATCACGTTTTTTATAAGTAGGTTTCCGAAACTCATTAGTGTCAAACAAAAAGCCTTTGATCTTTTTTATACATAGGACTAGTCTCGCATTATTGCTTACGTCAGCAGTGTGCCCGATCGTTTAGTGGTCATTAAATTCTTTTTTATAAGTAGGGTTTTGAGACCGTACAGCGCACACTATCTACTTACAGCTGTACAGGTGTATATAGTAGAAAAGCAACTGGTCCTGATGGCATTTTGGCTTTTTATTGAAAACATATGCTGAGGAATTTGCACCGGCTTGGTGTCCCATATTCCAACTTTCTGCCGATAGTCACATGGTACCAATATTCTGGATAACCTCACATATTACTCCTGTACCAAAGAAAACTTGCCCAAAAGAAAACACTGATTATAGACCTGTTACACTTACTCCAATTGTCATGACATTTTTTTAACGAATGGTGGTTCGTAAACTGCAGCTAGACGTTTAGAACTATCTTGACCCATTCCAATTTGCCTACAAGGATGGCAGAGGAACAGATGACGCTGCCAACACGGTTGCCCATTTATTTTTGAAATACTTAGACATCCCCAAGGCTATTATGCTAGACTATTGTTCATAGACTTTAGCTCGGCGTTCAATCTTATCCAACCTCACATTCTGCTCAATAAGCTGAAACAAATTAATGCCAATCCAGATAATTATCATCAAGTGTTATCATTCTTTTCTAACAGACAGAGAGCAGCCTATTAAGGTAAATGAGATAATAATAATAATAATACAGTCTTATATACCGCTGTATCCAGTCCTTAGTTATGTTCAAAGCGCTTTACAGAAAAGTTCACAATTATATGTCACTCATGTATGTAGTGAAAGCGATTTTAAAAAGGGTGTCTTCAGCGCCGTCTTAAACGACGCAATAGTGTAAAACTGTCTGACTGACTGTGGCAGATTGTTCCAAAATACAGGGGCCACTTTGGAGAACGCGCGGTCTCCGAAAAACGTGAGGCGTGTGGTTGGTACTGTCAGCAGACCAGTATAAATTAATTTGATCGGAGGGAGCGTATAGGCTGATATTCTATAAGAAGCTCGAAAATGTATTGCGGTGCAAGTCCGTGGAGTGCCTTGAAGGTGTTCAGGAAAATTTTAAACGTAATTCTTTCTTGGATGGGAAGCCAACACAGTGTTCGTGTTTCCTTGTTCGTATGATTAGACGAGCAGTCGTGTTCTGAATGCACTGCAGTCTACGTAGCTGACACTTGTTAATTCCGAACAGCAGCGAATTACAACCATCCAGTCTGGACGCTATAAATGAGTGGATGATTTGTTCGGTAGCTCCTGGCGTAAGAAATTTGATGATTTTACCCACATTTCGGAATTGAAGATCTGCAGATGGCACTGACTTGTTAATCCATTGTAAGTCCAGCATTAAACATGACCCCAAGATTTCTGACACCTGTACTGGGGGGTCACTTGGGCGTCTCCAACGTCGATCTTTGTTGTTTTATGTATCTTTCTGCGCAGCGCATGTGATCCCGTGAACAGAACTTCAGTTTTGTTACCATTTAATTGAAGTTTGTTTGCTGTCATCGAACAGTTGATTTCAGCAGCGCATTTTTCTCGCTGAGATATGGCAACATGCAGATGTGTCGGGGATCTTGAATGTTGTGTAGAGCTGCGTATCGTCAGCGTACATACAAAAATCCAAGCCATGTTGTCGGATTTTGTAACCCAGTTCACCAGCCGTATATATGGATGAACAGTGAGGGTCCCAATAATGACCCTTGGGGAGACACGTTTGAAATGGCTTCTCCAATCTTAATAGCTTGTTTTCTGTTTTCAAGATACGAGGTAAACCAGTTTAGTGTTGTGCCCGGAAGGTCGATCTTCTTAGACATAAGTGACACAAGCACCTGGTGGTCAATCGTGTCAAAGGTAGCAGACAAGTCAAAGAGGACTAGACACGAGACACACCGATTATCCGCAGATAAGAGTACATCGTTCTATAGATTCTCAGCAGTGCAGTCTCAGTACTGTGGCCCTTTCTGCATGTATGCTGACTGATTCACTTCAAATAGGTTGTGCTGTGCCATGTGCCACTAGATATCGGTCGGTAGTTTGTAAGACATTCGGTATCCAGGGACGGCTTCTTAAGAAGCGGAGTCACAAATGCCGCTTTCAAGTTAGCTGACACATCTCCTGTGGCCAGCGAGATGTTCACAATCATGGTAATGACAGGGACAAGTGCGTCAAGGCAATTCGTCAGCATCCATGTCGGCAGAGGATCGAGGAGCAGATGACGTAATGATGTTTCTGACCTCATCCTCCGAGGCTGGCGACAGACTGTCCAACGGATGACTTCCATCGTGTTCATAAGTAGTGATCTGGGCATCACGTGCTCCCGCTCGGCGATCCAGTGCACAGCGAATGCTTCCAGTTTTCTCTTGGAAGTAATTTTGGAAAACTTCAGCCAGAACTTCTGGAGAGGCATGCGTTGGCAGTGGCGGGTCCACCCGAGTGTGAATCAATGTTTGCACAATGCTGTAAAGACTCTTTCCCAAACTGTGGTAACAAATACCGGTGCACCCCAAGGTTATGTCAGTTCGCCGATTTTGTACACTCTGTATACAAATCACTGTACCAGCAGCAGTACTAACAACTACATAATCAAATTATCTGATGACTCGGCTATTCTTGGTCTGTCACATGTTGATTGTGACATCAGTACATACATGTCTGAAAGTGAAAGCTTTGTACATTGGTGTGACAACAACCACCTCAAACTCGGAGTTGCTTTTTATGCTAAATGTATTGTTGCTGATCACATGCCTGTTGTTATCTATAGTGAAGAAATTGCCCAGGTCAGTCAGTACAAATACCTAGGTGTCCATCTTGATAACAAACTTAGGTGGAATGTCCATGTTCAGTGTTACAACATCTGTTCAGGCCTCACTGTATAGACGCTAGCATATTCAGGCAGAACAGAGACGATAGTTCTAGTAAACCAACTTTATTAAACGTGGCTGCTGCGACAAGGGAGCGGCCTGTTATTCTACTTTTTGGGGAGACGTCATTAAGTGATATTGTTACATCCCCTCCGTTTTACAAGCAACATGTACTCAACCAAAACGTACTAACGTATTAAAGTAACCAACTCATTACGTCTCTGGATCAGCATTAATGTTTCGTAGCGGTATAAATAAAATAAAGTTGCCAAAACCTGAATGCAACATAACTGAATCACGAAACGTTCCAGCTAACAC
>CM034542.1:29773989-30057807 GCA_020002185.1 Paraescarpia echinospica | reverse complement strand
TTTCTAACACATAGAGTCATACTCACAGATGGTGCAACTGTCTCTAACACTTAGAGTCATACTCACAGATGGCGCAACTGTCTCTAACACTTAGAGTCATACTCACAGATGGTGCAACTGTCTCTAACACATAGAGTCATACTCACAGATGGTGCAACTGTTTCTAACACTTAGAGTCATACTCACAGATGGTGCAACTGTCTCTAACACTAGAGTCATACTCACAGATGGTGCAACTTCTCTAACACTTAGAGTCATATTCACAGATGGCACAACCGTCTCTAACACTTAGAGTCATACTCACAGATGGCGCAACTGTTTCTAACACTTAGTCATATTCACAGATGGTGCAACTGTCTCTAACACTTAGAGTCATACTCACAGATGGTGCAACTGTCTCTAACACTAGAGTCATACTCACAGATGGTGCAACTTCTCTAACACTTAGAGTCATATTCACAGATGGCGCAACCGTCTCTAACACTTAGAGTCATACTCACAGATGGTGCAACTGTTTCTAACACTTAGAGTCATACTCACAGATGGTGCAACTGTCTCTAACACTTAGAGTCATACTCACAGATGGTGCAACTGTTTCTAACACTTAGAGTCATACTCACAGATGGTGCAACTTCTCTAACACTTAGAGTCATATTCACAGATGGCGCAACCGTCTCTAACACTTAGAGTCATACTCACAGATGGCGCAACTGTTTCTAACACATAGAGTCATACTCACAGATGGTGCAACTGTCTCTAACACTTAGAGTCATACTCACAGATGGCGCAACTGTCTCTAACACTTAGAGTCATACTCACAGATGGTGCAACTGTCATGGCATAGTCACTTAGAGCAGGACAGTAAGTATCAAAGTGATGTCATACACTGGACAGTTAAGTATTGTCCATCACTGAAACTGATTACAGAGGTCAATGGCTGCATATAATGATGTCATCAGTGTTGACCAGTGACATCACTGACCCCTTGTAATGACCACTGGTGACTGTCCAGCCATGATATCACCACTAGCTGACAGTTGTGATGATGTCACTGCTGACATTACAGTAGATCCACACACTAATGAGATCCCAGGAGACATGTCTTAAATCAACCTGCATTCACTGATCACTAATGATTGCCTTTAATAGCACAAAACACCTTTGAGAAGGTCCCCAGATGAAACTGGCACCATGGAGCACTGACTCACAGACCAACCACAATAAATAGCAACAATTCTGTAAGTTTCTAAACATAGGTTATCTTCGCGTCATCACTGGCTATACTCCTGTGTTTAGTGCTACACAAGGGCAACGGTGGGCCGCAGATAGCAACACAACTGTCAACAATCCTACACTGGTCGCTACAATCACAACACACTGCAATTGTAACTAGTTACAACTCTAATCATACACAGCAACAATTTGCATGTAATGTTAGACGTTATGAGAACATTTTAATGTGAAGCATATCTATTTTTATAGTAGTCGAACCCCCAATAGTTTCCACCATCAACCCTCAATAGTTCCCTCCACCAACCCCTAATAGTTCCCTCCATCAACCCCCAATAGTTCCCTCCATCAACCCCCAATAGTTCCCTCCATCAACCCCCAATAGTTCCCTCCATCAACCCCCAATAGTTCCCTCCATCAGCCCCCAATAGTTCCCTCCATCAACCCACAATAGTTCCCTCCATCAACCCCCAATAGTTCCCTCCATCAACTCACAATAGTTTCCTCCATCAACCCCCAATAGTTCCCTCCATCAACCCCTAATAGTTCCCTCCAACAACCCCTAATAGTTCCCTCCAACAACCCCTAATAGTTCCCTCCAACAATCCATAATAGTTCCCTCCATCAACCCCAATAGTTCCCTCCATCAACGCCCAATAGGTCCCCAACCAAGTACTGATAGTTTCTCCCTAACCCCTTATATTTCTTCCCAAACCTCAATAATGCCCAACCCCTGATACTTCTCTTCCCACATTGCATCTACACCTCACTCTCCTCTCTGCCCTCTCTCCCACCTCTCTCTCCCTCCCTCCCTCTCTCTCTCTCCCTCCCTCCCTCTCTCCCCCTCCCTCCCTCTCTCTCCCTCCATCCCCCTCTCCCCCTATCTCCTCTCTCTCTCCCTCTCTCCCATTCTTCCCCTCTCTCTCCCTCTCTCCCCCTCTCTCCCTCTCCTCTCCCTCTCTCAAACCACCCTACTATGTGTAGTATATTAACTGCTCCAAGTCTGTCAGTTATACCCTAATCCCCCACCACTTGATCGATGCAGTCATATTTGCCATCGTTTCACGTGGCAGATATCGTACTAAGTGAGCGTAAATCCACAAAGATATGTGTTTAGTGCTACTAATGCCACATTAATGCAGTTACTCTCTGGTATTTGTTGACGTTGTCGCCTTGAACTGCCTTCCTTCCACTCTTGGTTCTGTCTCTTAACGCAGCATTACCACCTGCATCCACTGTCAGTTAGGATGAATGTCATTATGGGTCTACTTTGCGAATGTAAACAATGTTGACCCCAGAACATCCACTGAATGAACCATGGAATGGGCTGTTGACCCAAGATCATTTAACCATGAAATATTCACTGAGTGAACCATGGAATGGGCTGTTGACCCAAGATCATTTGACCATGAAATATTCACTGAAAGAACCATGAGACCCAAGAACATTCACTAAATGAACTTTCTCACACAGTAAATGACTCATCACAGCAGAATTATTCCAGTTCAACTACCATCAGATTTTTAAATGGTTTTCATAAGAGTTAGTGACTAAGTGCATCAGAGTAATAACAGAACGAATTAATTAACATAATTTATGTAAGAATGCAGATAAGAAATACCAGAGACAAACTAAGACTGTCTGTATTGTCCAGAGAACTTATTTTAGAAATCTATATTGAGAAATAATGCAAACTGTACATTCCAATCTACATAAATAGGAATGCAATTATTCTCAGAAATGCTCAGCCTTGGTCTCTATACCTGACTTTGGTGATTATTTTAGCCACGATCTCTACTTTTTTAGCCATTGTGTATACATGTGTACTTTGTACCCTGGTTTCTATTTTCGCCTTGGTCAGTACTTTTGGCCATAGGCGGTAGTTTTAACAGGGGTCACTACTTTTGACCAGGATCAATACATAGGACCATGGTCAGTACTTTTGGTCATGGTCAGAAACCTTTAGGCATGGTCGGTACTTATGGTTGTGGTCAGTATGTGAGAATCATGGTAAGTAATTTTGAACTTGGTCAATAGTTTTGAACAGTCAGTACTTTTGATCACCGTTAATACTTTTTGTCGTGGTCAGTATTTCTTGGCTATGGTTAGCACTCCTGCCCAAGGTCAATAATCAACCAAACACGCAGAGGGAACAAAATACGAATGCCATGAATATATATGAATGAAGAGGTTCATCAGACTGGTTGGTTCAAATGAGTGATATTTTTACTTATTTCACAGTCTGTTTACCTTTTGTTCTCATGATGTTTCGACAGCTTTCAGCAGTCTTCTTCAGACGACTACCGCTAGATGGCGACACAGTAGTCCTTCAGCACAGGGGTAGTCACTCAGGTGTGTGCCCCCACGGCTGTGTCCTGGGTGGCTCTTCAAGAGATCGTCATAGATGGGTGAGAGCCGGTACAGTCCTTCGTCTCGGTTCATGCAGGCCTTGGTTTTTCTAATCCAGATCGCTTCTTTGATGCCTCTTGTCCTCCAGTCCGACTCCCTGTCCACAAATTTGGCCCCCTCCCAGTCTACAATGTGGTTTTGCTGTGTCATGTGGCCTGTGATGGCTGATTTGTTCATCTCCTTTTCCGATGTTTTTCTGTTGTTTCTGGTGTAGGGTCTGTTCATTGTTGCTTTGTCTGTGTCATCTCTGTGTTCTCTGATGCAGGTTCCAAGTGGGCATTTAGTTTCTCTGATGTATGCATGTGGCATTGTAGTTCTTACATGATATAGCGTACACTCCTTCGCGCATCTTGTGTGGTTCCACTTTCTCTTTTGGTCTTACCAATGACCTCTTGATGGTGTTGTGAGGTTTCATTGCTGTGTCCACTTATTTCTTCATGATCCGTGATGTGGTTTCGGATAATCCTTGGACATATGGAACTACCAGAAAGTCTTTGCCCTTGTCTTTTTCTAGTCTTCTTCCTGATGTTGGCTTCATTCTTTTGTTTCATCTTTCTCTGTACCGTTGATGTGGTCCACTGTGGATACTGAGTGACTATGTCTGAAGGACTACCGTGTTGCCATCTAGCGGCAGTTGTCTGAAGAAGACTGCTGAAAGCTGTCGAAACGTCACGAGAACAAAAGATAAACTGACTGTGAAATAAGTAAAAATATCAGCCATGAATATATGTCAGATTAGGGAGCCAGTTTACTGATAACTTTATACACAGCACAGTAACCTTGTGCCGAATGATTCTATTTGACTTATCAGTGAGTGACATCTGTTCATGTAATGGTAGACTCATGATGGACCGGCTCACACCCAGAACCTGATGAAAACTGTCCATACTGGTCATACACTGGACATCAATACCTGGCCGTCATCTGCACTGCCTAGTCTGGTTCCAATAGGTCAACATGATCCTTTTGGGAAATGCTTCACAGTCCAGCCTGAATCGGTGGATACAGTATTTTTTGTCTACGTTTCTCAACATAACGGTGATGTAAGCACTTCTCACTTAAGATCAAGATTATGACGAAATGCTTTAAAAATATGTTTGTAATTTCAATGTAACAAGTACTTGACAGTTGACTGCATGTTTACTAGGGCATGATTCTTGCACTTATCTCGGTGTAACTCAAGCCTATGACTCAAAGAACTTTTTATGACCCTTATTTCAAAAAAAGATAATCATAAAGTTAGTTCTTCTATTCACACATTTGCAAGTTCAGTTTGTCTATTATTTATCAGCCATAAAAACAGTATCTAACTGGAAGTACAGATGGCATTGAGTATCAAAGCTTTCAGGGTTGAATCTGTTCTGTGATGTGCAAAGATTTAAAATTACTAAGTAAAGTAATGCACTAACAATTAAGAACTAATGATCTGAAAGATACTGGCTTTTCTAACATATTTTTTAACAGAAAAGCATGCTGCAAATTAAAAAATGGTACAGATTTATTTATAGTTACATCACAATCTATTTATTGTATTTAACACCATCAACATCAACAGAAACTTGACTAACATTTCACTAACTCACACTCACCGAACTGATTATTCTTTAAATTTCACTAATATTGTGATGAGCTCATAAGTCTATTCTGCTCTTTAAAATAAATTCTACTCCTTAACAGTGGCTCCTTAACAGTGGGTCCTTAACAGTGGCTCCTAAACAGTGGCTCCTTAACAGTGGCTCCTTAACAGTGGCTACTTAACAGTGGCTCCTTAACAGTGGCTCCTAAACAGTGGCTCCTTAACAGTGGCTCCTTAACAGTGGCTCCTAAACAGTGGCTCCTTAACAGTGGCTACTTAACAGTGGCTCCTTAACAGTGGCTCCTTAACAGTGGCTACTTAACAGTGGCTCCTTAACAGTGGCTCCTTAACAGTGGCTCCTAAACAGTGGCTCCTTAACAGTGGCTCCTTAACAGTGGCTCCTAAACAGTGGCTCCTTAACAGTGGCTCCTTAACAGTGGCTCCTTAACAGTGGCTACTAAACAGTGGCTACTTAACAGTGGCTCCTTAACAGTGGCTCCTTAACAGTGGCTCCTAAACAGTGGCTCCTTAACAGTGGCTACTTAACAGTGGCTCCTTAACAGTGGCTCCTAAACAGTGGCTCCTTAACAGTGGCTCCTTAACAGTGGGTACTTAACAGTGGCTCCTAAACAGTGGCTCCTTAACAGTGGCTCCTTAACAGTGGCTCCTTAACAGTGGCTACTTAACAGTGGATCCTTAACAGTGGCTCCTTAACAGTGGCTCCTAAACAGTGGCTCCTTAACAGTGGCTACTTAACAGTGGGTCCTTAACAGTGGCTCCTTAACAGTGGCTACTTAACAGTGGCTCCTTAACAGTGGCTCCTTAACAGTGGCTACTTAGCAGTGGCTCCTTAACAGTGGCTCCTTAACAGTGGCTACTTAACAGTGGCTCCTTAACAGTAGCTACTTAACAGTGGCTCCTTAACAGTGGGTCCTTAACAGTGGCTCCTTAACAGTGGGTCCTTAACAGTGGCTCCTTAACAGTGGGTCCTTAACAGTGGCTACTTAACAGTGGCTCCTTAACAGTGGCTCCTTAACAGTGGGTCCTTAACAGTGGCTCCTTAACAGTGGCTCCTTAACAGTGGCTACTTAACAGTGGCTCCTTAACAGTGGCTCCTTAACAGTGGCTACTTAACAGTGGCTACTTAACAGTGGCTCCTTAACAGTGGCTCCTTAACAGTGGGTCCTTAACAGTGGCTCCTTAACAGTGGGTCCTTAACAGTGGGTCCTTAACAGTGGCTCCTTAACAGTGGGTCCTTAACAGTGGCTACTTAACAGTGGCTCCTTAACAGTGGGTCCTTAACAGTGGCTCCTTAACAGTGGCTACTTAACAGTGGCTCCTTAACAGTGGGTCCTTAACAGTGGCCCCTTAACAGTGGGTCCTTAACAGTGGCTCCTTAACAGTGGCTCCTTAACAGTGGGTCCTTAACAGTGGCTCCTTAACAGTGGGTCCTTAACAGTGAAACCTTAACAGTGGGTCCTTAACAGTGGCTCCTTAACAGTGGGTCCTTAACAGTGGGTCCTTAACAGTGGGTCCTTAACAGTGGCTCCTTAACAGTGGGTCCTTAACAGTGGCTCCTTAACAGTGGGTCCTTAACAGTGGCTCCTTAACAGTGCTCCTGTACACTGAAAACGGTCCACACCAAGACTAGAGCATTGTTCTGGAACCCGCATACACTGACGACAGAATTGCTAGTGCTTCTAAAGACCAAAAAAAGGCAAACTAGTCGCCGATGAACGCCGAGCATTTACTTCTAAACAAATCAATCATTTGTCTGTATAACAAATACCGCCGACTGTGAATAATGACTGTTCCACTCACTCTTGCATGGTTATGCATGTCTTTTAGTCGTATGAGAAAACAGTTTTGACAAGAGACGGCAAGCTTGTGTGTGATGACTAATCAGTCTGATGAGATGATTTAAACTATCATATCACAGCAGTCATCAGAACCAGTGTTTTCACATCAGTAGACACATCGATGACGTCAACAACCCTCGGTGACAGACCCTCGATGACACACAGCTAGAGTAAATCAGATTTGGTGGATGACTACAGGAATTACATATTCGCTACACAATACACATGTCATTCTGCCTACAGCTAGCTACAGACATTGCACTGGCCGTCTCCAACACTGTTCCAGGGCTCTCCAACTGGCATTACTCCTCAACGTCACAAAACAGTGATTTCAAAAAATGAGCCTCTTTAATCGTTGACGTGCACTTTGTGAGTGCACAGGCTGCAGTAGACTCTATCTACAATAGTGCATGCACTGGGTGGGGTGAGTGCACTAGCACAGCATTAGAGATGGTGCCTTTTATGGTCCACCTGATGTTCCACCAGACGGTCCACCAAACAGACCACCATTACTCGGCTGTTTTCAAACTGACTGGATTACTTGCTCTCTGATAAAGTAGCCCCACCATGTCGCAGCAAGAAACATCTAACTGCGCTCTCTGGTAGACTCATTCCTAGGGTCGACCGACAGAAAATAAAACTAAATTACCTAGAAGCAGCCTGGTATGTTTTACGGTAATAAAATATTAATTCTTGGCATTGCACACACACATGTGCACGTATGCATACAAGCACGCATGTGCACGTATGTATACAAGCACGCATGCCAAGTAACTACTCTCCAGCAGGTAGTAATTACAAAAAAATGTAATGCTAAGATAATAATGCCTAAATCTCTTTTACCTGAAAGGTGTGTCGTGACTCTCACAAGGTCTTCATTGGTCCAGCTTTGTTGACTTGGTCGATCCACCAAGTCTGCGGCCTACACGAACATAAAACATACCGTAAATATCTACATGAACCAGTTGAAGATCGACATTTCATTGTAACACATTTATCTGATTTTACGATACTTTTAATGACAAACTATCTTGACTGGAGCGCAGTGGTTGAATGGTCAGGGAGCTGGACTGTGTGGAAACTTGGGCAATTTCATTCACCCTACATTGTCGTTGGTCCCTTGCTCTAATGATAACTCTTGCTCGTCCCTGTTCATGATTCTGTCTAATGATTCGTGTATGTTGCGCCTCCGAGCTCAGATTCCTAGGGATGCAGGCGCTACAGAAGAATATTATTATTCTATCTGGTGTCTATGCCAGGGAAGTAAAAGATCCCACGCAAGGAATTGAACAAATCTGTCATGAACCCACCGAGCTGGGATTTCATTCTCCAAACTCCCATTGGCATGAATGTCTGGAAAGGACCCCGCCAATTAATAACAGATGAAGAATAACTTCTACCCCTGCCCTTGCACAGTGCGACCCCGCCCTTGTGTAGTCCCAAAACATCACCCCAAAATTTGTATATTTAAGAAGCAGCAAGGCACCGCTGATTCCCCCAGACACGTGGATCACACGAGGCCCAAAGAACACATGTCACTGATACGAGTAATCCCAACGTAACAAGTACTTGGTGGTCAGGACCTGCTCCAGTGTAACCTCGTTCCATCATTACAGGGATCAGTTTCTGTCCGGATTGAGTTCTTGCTGTCAATACCTGACAGGGTGTTTCATAAATAGGGGTGGGGTGTGGGGAGGTTCACAGGGGGTCACAGATGTTCCAGTCAAGGAACAGATGACCATGACATGACCACAAGTCTTGACCAGACCACTGGCTGCTGCAACTGTGGCCTGGGTGTTGCAAAGGTCATCTCTTGTCATCAATGTTTCATCCTGTTTTCTGTCACTGTTGTATTTTATACATAGTCGAACCCTGCTTTATGGTCACCTCAGTAATGCAGCCACCTTGCAATTAAGGTCATCTCAGAACAAACCCAAATGATTTACAAACCAAATTATTTCCACATACAGTAAAGTATAGGACATTTGTCCAGCTAATATGGTCACCTCGCTATTCAGGTCACCTTTGTGCAGTCCCATCCCAAAGGTGACCTTAATAGTGATATGTGTTAAGCATCAGCGATATACCTTTTGTTACAAGAAGATATGACTATTGTCTTTAACCTTTTGAACCCTGGAAATCTCAACCAAAATAACCAATACCCTAGGCTCATGACGGAAAATCAACAAAATTACTGCCACGCAACCAACAGTGGTTTATGTCATGTATTTAAAAAGTCTGAATGCCATGAACACACTGTAAACTGTTTCTACCATCAACTAGCACCAGTATTCTTTTTTGTTGTGCCAATCTGTCCTGCAAGTTGCGCCATCTCTGATGCATAGATACCAGCGACAGTAACCATATCAGCATGTTGTCTTTGTCTTCTTGTAAGGAAGGTGCATGGCAGCAACATTTGGGTTAGCCTTGCGATATCTGTTGTAGTTGTAAACAACGCACACATTACTTCCTGTAGCCTCTATGGATCTCGCAGGTTGTAAGTACACACAACGCACACATTACTTCCTGTAGCCTCTATGGATCTCACAGGTTGTAAGTACACACAATGCACACATTACTTCCTGTAGCCTCTATGGATCTCACAGGTTGTAAGTACACACAACGCACACATTACTTCCTGTAGCCTCTATGGATCTCACAGGTTGTAAGTACACACAATGCACACATTACTTCCTGTAGCCTCTATGGATCTCACAGGTTGTAAGTACACACAACGCACACATTACTTCCTGTAGCCTCTATGGATCTCACAGGTTGTAAGTACACACAACGCACACATTACTTCCTGTAGCCTCTATGGATCTCACAGGTTGTAAGTACACACAACGCACACATTACTTCCTGTAGCCTCTATGGATCTCACAGGTTGTAAGTACACACAACGCACACATTACTTCCTGTAGCCTCTATGGATCTCACAGGTTGTAAGTACACACAACGCACACATTACTTCCTGTAGCCTCTATGGATCTCACAGGTTGTAAGTACACACAACGCACACATTACTTCCTGTAGCCTCTATGGATCTCACAGGTTGTAAGTACACACAACGCACACATTGCTTCCTGTAGCCTCTATGGATCTCACAGGTTGTAAGTACACACAACGCACACATTACTTCCTGTAGCCTCTATGGATCTCACAGGTTGTAAGTACACACAATGCACACATTACTTCCTGTAGCCTCTATGGATCTCGCAGGTTGTAAGTACACACAATGCACACATTACTTCCTGTAGCCTCTATGGATCTCGCAGGTTGTAAGTACACACAACGCACACATTACTTCCTGTAGCCTCTATGGATCTCACAGGTTGTAAGTACACACAATGCACACATTACTTCCTGTAGCCTCTATGGATCTCACAGGTTGTAAGTACACAGTGCACACATTACTTCCTGTAGCCTCTATGGATCTCACAGGTTGTAAGTAGTAAGTACACACAGTGCACACATTATTTCCTGTAGTCTCTATGGATCTCACAGGTTGTAAGTTGTAAGTACACACAGTGCACACATTACTTCCTGTAGCCTCTATGGACCTCACAGGTTGTAAGTACACACAATGCACACATTACTTCCTGTAGCCTCTATGGACCTCACAGGTTGTAAGTACACACATTACTTCCTGTAGCCTCTATGGATCTCACAGGTTGTAAGTAGTAAGTACACATAGTGCACACATTACTTCCTGTAGTCTCTATGGATCTCACAGGTTGTAAGTAGTAAGTACACACAGTGCACACATTACTTCCTGTAGCCTCTATGGATCTCACAGGTTGTAAGTAGTAAGTACACACAGTGCACACATTACTTCCTGTAGTCTCTATGGATCTCACAGGTTGTAAGTAGTAAGTACACACAGTGCACACATTACTTCCTGTAGCCTCTATGGATCTCGCAGATTGTAAGTACACACATTACTTCCTGTAGCCTCTATGGACCTCACAGGTTGTAAGTACACACAGTGCACACATTACTTCCTGTAGTCTCTATGGATCTCACAGGTTGTAAGTAGTAAGTACACACAGTGCACACATTACTTCCTGTAGTCTCTATGGATCTCACAGGTTGTAAGTAGTAAGTACACACAGTGCACACATTATTTCCTGTAGCCTCTATGGATCTCGCAGGTTGTAAGTACACACAGTGCACACATTACTTCCTGTAGCCTCTATGGATCCCACAGGTTGTAAGTAGTAAGTACACACAGTGCACACATTACTTCCTGTAGCCTCTATGGATCTCACAGGTTGTAAGTAGTAAGTACACACAGTGCACACATTACTTCCTGTAGCCTCTATGGATCTCACAGGTTGTAAGTAGTAAGTACACACAGTGCACACATTACTTCCTGTAGTCTATATGGACCTCACAGGTTGTAAGTACACACAGTGCACACATTACTTCCTGTAGTCTCTCTGGACCTCACAGGTTGTAAGTAGTAAGTACACACAGTGCACACATTACTTCCTGTAGTCTCTCTGGACCTCACAGGTTGTAAGTAGTAAGTACACACAGTGCACACATTACTTCCTGTAGTCTCTATGGATCTCACAGGTTTTAAGTAGTAAGTACACACAGTGCACACACATTACTCCTTGCAGCCCTATGTGATCCCCACAGGTTGTAAGTAGTAAGCACACAGTGCACACATTACTCCCTGTAGCCCTTAAGGGATCTTAGGTCAGGCACACAGTGCAACACACATTACTCCTGTAGCCCTATGGATCCCACAGGTTGTAAGTAGTAGCACACACAGCCACTACTCCCCGTATTCTGAAGCGGGATCCTCAGCTTAGTTTGTAAGCAGGTTAATAAAGGCACATTACCCCAGTCTACATACGGGACCTCACAGGCCGTGGCACATCACAGTGCACACATTGGCCTCCCGGTAGTCTCTGGACCCTCACAGGTTGTGGGGTAGTAAGTGTACACACAGTGCACACATTACTTCCTGTAGTCTCTATGGATCTCACAGGTTTTAAGTAGTAAGTACACACAGTGCACACATTACTTCCTGTAGCCTCTATGGATCTCACAGGTTGTAAGTAGTAAGTACACACAGTGCACACATTACTTCCTGTAGTCTCTATGGATCTCACAGGTTGTAAGTAGTAAGTACACACAGTGCACACATTACTTCCTGTAGCCTCTATGGATCTCACAGGTTGTAAGTAGTAAGTACACACAGTGCACACATTACTTCCTGTAGCCTCTATGGATCTCACAGGTTGTAAGTAGTAAGTACACACAGTGCACACATTACTTCCTGTAGTCTATATGGACCTCACAGGTTGTAAGTACACACAGTGCACACATTACTTCCTGTAGTCTCTCTGGACCTCACAGGTTGTAAGTAGTAAGTACACACAGTGCACACATTACTTCCTGTAGTCTCTCTGGACCTCACAGGTTGTAAGTAGTAAGTACACACAGTGCACACATTACTTCCTGTAGTCTCTATGGATCTCACAGGTTTTAAGTAGTAAGTACACACAGTGCACACATTACTTCCTGTAGCCTCTATGGACCTCACAGGTTGTAAGTAGTAAGTACACACAGTGCACACATTACTTCCTGTAGCCTCTATGGATCTTGCAGGTTGTAAGTACACACAGTGCACACATTACTTCCTGTAGCCTCTATGGATCTCACAGGTTGTAAGTAGTAAGTACACACAGTGCACACATTACTTCCTGTAGCCTCTATGGATCTCACAGGTTGTAAGTAGTAAGTACACACAGTGCACACATTACTTCCTGTAGTCTATATGGACCTCACAGGTTGTATGTACACACAGTGCACACATTACTTCCTGTAGTCTCTCTGGACCTCACAGGTTGTAAGTAGTAAGTACACCCAGTGCACACATTACTTCCTGTAGTCTCTATGGATCTCACAGGTTGTAAGTAGTAAGTACACACAGTGCACACATTACTTCCTGTAGCCTCTATGGACCTCACAGGTTGTAAGTAGTAAGTACACACAGTGCACACATTACTTCCTGTAGCCTCTATGGATCTCACAGGTTGTAAGTAGTAAGTACACACAGTACACACATTACTTCATGTAGCCTCTATGGATCTCACAGGTTGTAAGTAGTAAGTACACACAGTGTACACATTACTTCCTGTAGCCTATATGGGTCTCACAGGTTGTAAGTAGTAAGTACACACAGTGCACACATTACTTCCTGTAGTCTCTATGGATCTCGCATACTGTAAGTAGTAAGTACACACAGTGCACACATTACTTCCTGTAGTCTCTATGGATCTCGCATACTGTAAGTAGTAAGTACACACAGTGCACACATTACTTCCTGTAGTCTCTATGGATCTCGCAGGTTGTAAGTAGTAAGTACACACAGTGCACACATTACTTCCTGTAGTCTCTATGGATCTCGCAGGTTGTAAGTAGTAAGTACACACAGTGCACACATTACTTCCTGTAGCCTCTATGGACCTCACAGATTGTAAGTAGTAAGTACACACAGTGCACACATTACTTCCTGTAGTCTGTATGGATTTCACAGGTTGTTAGTAGTATGTACACACAGTGCGCACATTACTTCCTGTAGTCTCTATGGATCTCACAGGTTGTAAGTTGTAAGTACACACAGTGCACACATTACTTCCTGTAGCCTCTATGGACCTCACAGGTTATAAGTAGTAAGTACACACAGTGCACACATTACTTCCTGTAGCCTCTATGGATCTCACAGGTTGTAAGTAGTAAGTACACACAGTGCACACATTACTTCCTGTAGCATCTATGGACCTCACAGGTTGTAAGTACACACAGTGCACACATTACTTCCTGTAGTCTCTATGGATTTCACAGGTTGTAAGTAGTAAGTACACACAGTGCACACATTACTTCCTGTAGTCTCTATGGATCTCACAGGTTTTAAGTAGTAAGTACACACAGTGCACACATTACTTCCTGTAGCCTCTATGGATCTCACAGGTTGTAAGTAGTAAGTACACACAGTGCACACATTACTTCCTGTAGTCTCTATGGATCTCACAGGTTGTAAGCACACACAACGCACACATTACTTCCTGTAGCCTCTATGGATCTAGCAGGGTGATGAAGGCCAACATTTTGTATGTGTTGAGGTAACTCAGTCTCACACAATACACAATGTTGCACCACACTTCAGTAGTCACCAACAAGTTGGAGACACAAGTTGTCAATGAAGTTGTTAAACGTTCTAAGCCTCTTCTTGGCCACAGTGTGCGCACTGTAATAGTTCATGAGTACATCAGCATTATAACATGCCCACAGACATTTCACAAACAGTCGACGAGGCCAGCAGTAGTGTAGCCTTGTTTTGTGTAGATGGGTGATCTGGTCATTCTTGTCACCTCCACCCATGTACTTGTTGTAGTCTGTCATGAGTTGTGGAACGGCTGTCATCACTGTCATTCCATCTTTGTTTCTCCTCTTCACAGTTCCAACTTCTGTTGGGTCATGACAGCTGGACAGAAAGTTGGTTTTCTGTCCACTCAAACGACGACTGAAATGTTCTCACAACATGTATAGTCATGCTGGCCACGCACTGCTAGTGTTTTCTTTGTTTGTTTCATTGACTGTGGGTAATGCTTGCGATTGCACGTGATCATTCCCACATTGACTACTCCCATTGTATTGTGCAGGTAGTGGAATAGCTTCACTGAATTGTGGAACCTATCCATTGTGAGGATGTGATTCTTGTGAGCCAGACCAGCAGCAGTAGCAAGACGGACGACAACACTCCCCATCACCCCTAGCTCATCGATGTACAGGCCACTGTGTTTCCCAGTATATATCTCTGCATGCATGATATAACCAGATCCAGATTCGCACATCAGGAATGATTTGATTCTCCATTTGACAGGTTGTCTTTGATGTATTGCTTGATAGCGAGTCTATTCTTGGTGGGAATCATCCCTTCATCAAGACTGAGGTACTGCATTGGCATAAAATAGTGACAAATTTTGGTAACAGAATGTCAAGCATAGGTCTCACTTTAACAGCTTCATCTTGGTCATCAACAAAGTGAAGGTAAGTCCAAATGGCAAGAAAGCGATCACGATCCATGACGTCACAAAATCCCGGCGTACAGGTAATAAACTTCTTGCCCGATCCTTGCCTGTAATTTTGTTACCTTGGTTTGACAACAGAGTTCTCCATTTGAAGCCTAAGTGCTACAAATGCTCTCATTTCATTTCGATCAATTCACTTGAATGACTTAGCATAATACACATTTGGTTTGTCTTGTTCTTCCTGATCGACACGAAGAGTTGTTTGGGAACAGAGCAATTCCCATAAATCATTATCCAGAAACAAATCAAGGTAGTCTCCTGCTTTACTTTCAGCAGTGATATGTTGTGGCATATTCTGCGGGCCTACAATAGCATTGGCATATGTAGTGTTTACGGGGGTAAACGATGTCTTCGACCATCCATTATCCAACACATCAGCATTATCAGCACACCTGCACTGCTGGCAAGGGGGCAGCACATCACCTATTTCATTATCACTCATGTCAACCTGAGCAGCATAAAATCCGGTGACGATGAAATTTCATCAGACGGATAATCAACATCATTTTCCAGTTCGTTTTCATTGTCTGAGTCTAACATTGCCAAAACCTGCGCTGTAGAAGTGAATCTACCTGCTCTGCTCATAGTTGGTATGGCATTGTCAATCGAAAGTTTCATGTTGTTTGGTCGAAGAAATCCAAGTTACAACACTCGTTTCTATAAATATAATGTCCCACCAATGTGCAAGCAACTTTTGTCAAAGTGTATTTGTTAAATGAATGCGGATTGGTTAGCTCTGCAGGAGGGAGGAAACACATTTAATTTGTTTACGTTTTCAAATGGCATGTGTGCGCAACCCGGAATATCGGATCTTCGGGACATAGACAAAATGGCGTCAGCCCGATATATCGGGCTAACAGGTTCAAAAGGTTAATACCCGGTTTGTTCTGATGGGTCACAAATAGCAGAAGACATTCAATGTCACTCATAGAGAGGGATGGCATACCTTGACGTGTCGGGTGATGTAGGTGCTGATGGGAGGGAAGTATAGAGGAGGGAAGTGACAGTTGGCAGCGTAGGTGAAGTCCCTGTGAAGAGCCGGCTGTACCACAGTCCACAGGAATCGCAGCTGTCTGTAGCTGCTCCAGGTGACAATCTCAGTCACCACAGCACAGCGCTGCAACAAGAAAAGGTAAGTTCTTTAATATATATCGCAGTATCCATTCCTCAGGACTGCTCAAAGCGCTTTAAACTTTACTCCCTGGCAGATTTGTTCAATCGAACACCATCTCAACTTCTCTGAGAAGCATTCAGTCACGCTACAATTAATATGCGAAGACTATTCATACACAAATATCCACCACTGTCTATAGCTTGGTACTCAATCATACAGCTAAGTGAACTGGAGCAAAGTAGAGTGAACGAACTGCCCAAGGTTTGACATGGCAGCACAGGATTTGAACCCGGGTTCTCTCAATTGAGAGTCTGATGCTGTAGCCACTGCACTACAGTACTCACATATCACTGTTCTAGGTCACAATCTCTGTCACAATCATACAGCACTGCAACAAGTACCATGTATCATTGCTCCAGGTCACAATCTCGGTCACAATCACACAGCACTGCAACAAGTACAATGTATCATTGCTCCAGGTAACAATCTCGGTCACAATCACAGTGCTGCAACAAGTACCATGTATCATTGCTCCAGGTAACAATCTTGGTCACAATCACACAGCACTGCAACAAGTACAATGTATCATTGCTCCAGGTCACAATATCAGTCACAATCACAGTGCTGCAACAAGTACCATGTATCATTGCTCCGGGTCACAATATCAGTCACAATCAAATAGTCCTGCAACAAGTACCATGTATCATTGATCCAGGTCACAATCTCAGTCACAATCACAGTGCTGCAATAAGTACCATGTATCGTTGCTCTGGGTCACAATCTCAGTCACAATCAAACAGTGCTGCAACAAGTACCATTTATCATTGCTCCAGGTCACAATCTCAATCACACAGTGCTGTAACAAGTACCATGTATCATTGCTCCGGGTCACAATATCAGTCACAACCACACAGCACTGCAACAAGTCCCATGTATCACTGCTCCAGGTCATAATCTAAGTCACAATCAAACAGTGCTGCAACAAGTATCATGTATCATTGCTCCTGGTCACAATCACAGTCACTACCACATGGGACAGCCACTGAACATATATCATTGCTCCAGGTCACAATCACAGTCACAACCAAACAGCGTTGCCACAAATACCATGTAAATGTTACACTTTGAGAAGGTACAATGAGGTAGAATGTAAAAGTAATATAAAAAGGTAAGTTCTTACATAACATGGTGTCCAGTCCTTAGGACTGCCCAAAGCACTATAAGGACCTGTTCAATCGAACACTACTTCAGCTTCTCTGGGAAGCAATCAGCCATGCTGCAATTACTGAACGAAGGCGATTCACACAAAATATCCACCACTATATAAAGCCAGAGACTCATTCATACAGCTGAGTTAATTGGATCAACGTGTAGTGAATTAACTTTCTCAAGTTCAAAACAGTGACAAGAAGATTTGAACCCAGAATCTTTTGATTGAGTTATATGATCGATAGGTTAACATTTTAATCATCATAATACATTAATTTTTTAATTCAACCAATAACTTAATTATCAGACATCACCATTTTAGAAACATTTGAAAAGTAATGGGGTATGAGGGTCAATTTTGTTCAAAACGATGGTGAAGCCATTATTTACTTTTTACTTTTTACTTGATAATCATAATAATACAGTTGAAAATTTGTTTTGCTTCTGAAGCACATAACACTAAAATATTAACTACTGCAAATTCAGTTATCATAAGTTGCATTGTAGCTAGATTATACTCTAACATGTATATTTTTTAAATCATGTATTCTCTTTAATTTTATTATTAAAAAATCTTTATTTTTTATTAATTAAATCTAGTTAATTTACTGGTTATTTTTAAAGATCAGCATGCCTGTAACATTGCCACTGTGCATCTCCATAGAACTGTCCATTTCCCTCAGATAAATGTTGAATACATATCATGCCTGCATACACTGCAAGGCAGCAGTGCAGGGCTGGTTACTGAATAGTCTGTGTAAGAACATAAAGAATTTGAATGGCTCAAGATTCAAAGGAAATGGTAACTGATTGATGAAAACAAACATTTACTAAATTGCTGAACCCATGTGTGTACATAAAGGCACAAGCCAATACCTTCTCTGTGTAAACAGAACACGTTCAGTGACAGAACTATGGAGAAGCTACAAGTAAGTCTTGTCAGCTAAGTATTCAATAATGACATGGATAAGTCATGCATGACAGGTCATGCATGACTTGTCATGCTTAGTTCTCATTTTGTGCTCAGTGCATTCAATACAAACACAATACATGACCCAGTCCATCATGTTGTTCAAACACACTGTCATATAATTATTGTATGCGAACCAATTAATCTACTTTTGATGTATGATCAAACTTGGCCTTGATGGATCCTCTCAACCCTGAATAGAGGCATTTCTTTGAGCTGCATAGTTTCATTAGCCAATATAACAGCCTGCTGATATCACTTCCTGAACATAATGATACACTGTTCAATAACATAATGAGTTTTTTGTGCGTTGGTTAATCCAAATTTATCTTTGAACCTGGCTTATTTTCAAAGGAACCATTCTTGATTGTAGCCTTTGTAGGGCCCCATATAATACCTTCATAGTTACATTTGTCTAGACAAAGACACAAAATTGACTATTAGTCTCAACTCCCAAAAGAATATGGTGCTTTTGTATTACCTGAGTATACCGGTACATCTATATGTATCATGTACATTTTAGGATAAAAACTGTGTTGTTTTTATTGGATATATGTGCTTATATAATGGAGAAGTTTCTTACTGTATGTGTACTTAAATGACAAGTTTACAGAATATCTTTTAACAATTACAGCATTGCCAGGTCTTAAAGAAACAATGTTCAGATTCAATCAGCCCAACATTCAGTGTTATCACTGATTTTACATGAACTATTCTGATGATGCGTTTTTAAAACCTTTATGCCCTTACTGTTTACAAGAGGATGACACTTTTCACTTAAATTGTAAGTGTATGATTTGTTACCTTTTTAATATGTTATCTAACGCAAGTATATTGTTGAATTAACTGCGTGATTTCTATCAATAGTGCCACATTCCGGATTAACAGATCTTTAATTAAAAATAGAGAAATCATTACATGGTATTGGAAAATAAATCAATATATTACACATTTCATAGGCAATTAATGGTATTGGACAATAAATCAATTGTACATTTCATAAGCAATTAACTCAAAAGCCTGTATGATCAATACAACCAGTTGATGCCAGTTGTGGGATTAGGTGGGAAACCTAATATCACCCACATTTTTTCTAGAGGAAACTACTTTCAAAAACAAATGGCTACAGCTGAAAAACATGAAACAATATATGGAACTAATTAAACAATTTTCCCTGAATGCCTTGAATTACACCATGCTATGATGACGGCCACTAATACAAATGGTGTGACAAGATGTTTTAGTTGGGTTTGTTATTCACCCTTTTTATAGCACGCACAGCACCATAGGTGTGCAATTGTAAGACCACCAACCAAATGTTTCAAAATAAAAAAGTTTGAGTTAATAAAATATTATGTATGTACATATTAATTGAAAAGTAATGTAGAAATATAATGAACTGCTTCTGAGATGGTCCCTCAGTGGTAAGAGTACTACATTCTTTATGGTTTCCAAATAATTGTGTAACTCCATGTCTCGAGAGGGAGCTAATTAATTTGCAAATGTTTAGTATGGCATAAATTTAGAATAGCCATGACAAATGGGACAAGAACAACATTACTGTACCTACTAAACAAAAGATTCAATACGTAGGTTGTGTACTTGTTTGTGCTACCACTTCAACAACTTAGTGAAGCACGCAGTTGTGTTCATGGTATTCCATGAATAATTGGCCCAGTAACTTGTATGTTGTGTCTTCCTTTATCTCCATGTAATTACTCAGTATGCAGCAAACATGTTAACCTATTTTGTTCTAATAATTTCAGCACACATACAGGTCTATAGTAGCAGGATAAACTAAAAGTTTGAAGTGTACTATGTATGAAATAGGGTATCAAATCTGTGACATGCGTTTTTTAATTGTTGTGAATTGATGTATATTTTGTGAATCGGTCTAGATTTTGTGAATCGATGTATAGAACTGTACAGTGTAAATAGCACCTATTTGAAGACTGTTCTGTTAGAAACAACATATCAAGAAGGTTGGTCATCAGCACCTGTTACAGATAAGTGGATTATGCTTTTGTTGCTGACATCAAAGTAAGTGCCATTGCACTGACAAGTGGCTGAGAATACTAAACATAGAATAACTAATCTGCAAGCCAGTATAAATACATGATCTTGTGACGACTTAAGTTATTAGCATTATATTTCTATTCTTGGAAGTAATGCCATTTATATATACAGTGTAAGTATCACATACACATAAAGGTAAGTTCTTATATAGCACAATATCCAATCCTCCGGACTAGTCAAAGCGCTTTACATGTTACTCCCTGGCAGACCTGTTCACTCGAACACAATCTCAACTTCTCTGGGAAGCATCCAGCCATTAATGCACAAAGACTATTCGTACGCAGATATCCACCACTGTCTATAGCCAGGTACTCATTCATACAGCTGAGTGAACTGAAGCAATGTAGAGTAAATGAACTTGCCCAAGGTTCGACACCGCAGCACAGGATTCAAAATCGGGTTCTCTCAGTTGAGAGTCCGAAGTTCTTTCACTGTGCTACTGTGCTACATACACACTCACATACTCCCACGCACACACAGATACACAAATAGGTTACTAACGGAAACCCATATGATGCTTACGTAAACATGGGAACTTTAGCCCATTCATTTTTCAATTATAAACATGCAGCTCAAACGAATTCGTCTTCAGGCATGATTATTAATGATAATTCACATATAATTTAACAAGATTGCATCTGCAGAGCATACTTAGCAAACCTTCAGATGGCAAGAGGATAAGGAAGCCTGTGGTTTATTGAGAGTTCAACATGTTTTATATATGTACTCCCGGTTCTAATACACACTTGGTTTGGGAACCGAGAGATATATAGATAATTTATAAAATCTCACTCACATGCATAGCCACCGCCTCTGTGTTAGCTACTGACATATTTTGACTAATCAAACTATTTCATTTATACTTTTACTAAGTTTTAGTTTAACTGATCGTTGATCATGACTTTGACAATTGATTTACCTGTTTGTGTTCCCATAGATCCAACCAAATGGAAATTTTGTCGAGCTGTCTGTCGAAATCTACACTGGCAGGTGTAAGCGTTCTTCCGCCCTTACCCCGCCAATCGGTAGCAGTTTCGTCAAGTTCGTTCTTTCGGGCTAGTGCTAAGGGCGGCCGTGCATGTCCAAACTGTTCCATTGCAAAACTAATAATTTCACGATTCAGCCGTACGACATGTTGCGACTAAATATCACTGTGGTGCATGCCTAACCGTATCAAAGCAACGTTCTGGTTGAACACACTCCGTACACATGTATTGACGCGACTTTAACACTTTCCATGAATCCCACACGAACACTTTCACAATTACCATTCATGAGTACTCTATCTGGCGCCGTGATCAACGAACCGTGACACCCACGTGACTAATCGACAGACGGTAACTGTCGTTAAGATTAAAGGAGAGCATAACTTACTATTGTTCTTGGTTTAGCTGATTGTGTGTTCTCTACTGTACTCTACAAAAGGATTATCAAAAAGTTAACATTTGTGTTAATTTCTGTAGTACTGTCCCAATCGGTAAATGTTGGCGGCATAATGCCGGCATTTCGAACTGATTAGTGGCAGCTATATCCAAGAGAATGGCCACTGTTGTTTTGGATAATGGCGCATATACTGCAAAAGTTGGCTTTTGCTCTGACGCTGAACCAAGGTATGTGTGATAATAAACGATAGTATGATATACGTACTCGTACCAGTTTTGATGTTATTCATACATACCGATAAGTGCACTGACCGTTGGGTGGGCGATAAAAGGGTCACAAAGAGGCTCTCGGCATGTTGTTCTTGTTGTTTCCAGCACTCGGCAACGTTCTATTAACTGACTAGTCTGTATATATTGTGGTTATATGTCATGACCTTATGAGGTTTCATTCAACTAGTCAGCCTTTTTCAGAACATTATCGCCAAGCCGACCTTTCTATGATGGCACTGAGGGTGGTCACTGCCAAGGCCCAAGGTGCTTGTCGTCCTCAGTGGTTCTTTTACCTCCCAAATTGAGATTGTTTTTGTTGATATAGCATTCTTTTACATAAATGATTCTAATCCTCGATTTCTGTGTTCTTTTTTCTTTTCCCTTACTGATCTTGTACTGCTCTCTCCACCAACCGACTCCATTCCACTCTAATGTCTATATGCGCGCCTTTGTTTTTCTTTATTTTGAACAACTCTCTACACGGTTTTAATTGTTTTTGACTGCTCTGACGTTGCGCACCGCACAAATCCCAGTTTAGCTATGAACAGCTGCGAAGGGATTTAAAGCACCTTTCGCTCTTGTCCTCCACTCCTCTCCCAAACCTTCCAAATCTCTTTTTACTCAGTCCTCCCATTGCAGTCTAGGTTGTTCTCGCCTCCTTTCCCCTTCCACTCTCTGAGCATTTGCTTTGTTTGCCAACCACTCTACTCCCATTCTTTCCAGATGTCCAGCCCATCTTAGTCAACTCCTTACCAGCTTCTGAATACTTTCTTTTATGCCAACCTCCTCCCTCTGCTCCTCCATTCTTCACTTACCACTACTTTTCACTCCTGAATTTCTTCTGACCCAGTTGTTTTCGCAAGTCTGAACCCTCTCCTGTTGTTTTTCTGTCATTGTCATAGTCTCCAGGCCATACAAGTATTCCAGATTCACACGCGAGTAGAGCACCTTTCCTTTGAGCTTATGCGATATGCGTCTGTCACCCGATACACCTTTGACTTTCCTCCTTTGAAGCATTCGCCCCTGCCTTTATTCTACTAAATATCAGTATCCGAGTTGCCATCCCCACATATCACTTCACCCAGGTATATAAAACTGTCTCCTTGTTTTAGTTTCTTCTCCTCCAGGTAGAATTCTAGCTCTTTATTTTGCTGTTCAACCCATAGTATCATACTCATAGTGCCTCTGTTTTCTCCAGACTTACTTCCAATCCATGTCTGCTGAACATATCCATCCACTTTGTCGGTTGTTAAATAATAAATAATTAACTTTATTTGTACACTAGTATCAACTCTGTTCAATAGTGTGTACACTGTACAGAGTCGCTAAAATAAAACAACATGTATACAAAAAATAACATACATAAGACGTAGTGATATAATCATAGATTTACCTTAAAAATACTTTTAAAAATAGCATCATTAAAAATAAAACATTATGGCTTATAAATTGTTCTTGGAGGTCAGCTTCCCCGTCAGCAACCACTGGCAGATCGTCTGCATACACTTACCTTCTGGATAATATCCCTCATACTAGTCTTTCTGCTTATCAGATCCTTACTTACTTACTGCTCCCGTAACCCGCCTGGGTCATAGGGGCGCTGCATCGCTGAATGTTTCACCAGTCATCGCCAGTCTTGGCGGTTGTGTGCTAATGTCTGAGTTTCTGCGAAGGTCTTCCCAGTCCATTCTGCAGTATTGTCTGACCATCTCTTCCTCTGTCTTCCCTGTCTTCTTTTTCCCGGCACTTTTCCTTGCAATATTGTTTTTGTGAGCCTGCTTGATCGTGTTACATAACCATACCATCTATGTTGAGTGATGATTTTTCTGATTTCATCGTTGGTAATGTGGTCAGTGTAGGAAATACAGAGGATTCTTCGGTAGCATTTAATTTCCAATGCAGCAATTCTTCTTTGCAGTTCCACTGTGAGGGTCCATGATTCGCATGCATACAGAAAGATGGAAAGGGCCAGTGTACGTACTAGTATAAGTTTGGATTTCTGTGCAATGTTCTTGTCTCTCCAAACTAGTTTCAATTTCATCAGTGCTGCTAATGTTTGCGCAGACATTGCAAGGATTTTGTTTCTGGAACCCTCGTCATTGATGATAGCACCGAGGTACTTGAATTGACTTACTGTTTCCAGTTCGCGTCCATTGGCAGTTATTCGGGACCTCATTGCATTTTTGCTGTTTGTCATTAGCTTGGTTTTTTCTGTGCTAATTTCCATTCCATATCTGGCTGATGTTTCGTCCAGTCGGTTCACAAGGTTAGCAAGTTCCTCTTCAATCCCAGCCAACCCGTCGATGTCATCAGCGAACCGTAGGTTAGTGATGATGCGTCCTCCAATGTTGACTGTGCCAGTGTGATCTTCCAAGGCATCTGTCATTATTCGTTCTAGGAATATGTTGAATAATGTAGGTGACAAGAGGCATCCTTGACGGACTCCGACTGATGTGTGGAACCATTCACCTACAGCGCCTTGCTCCAGTACTGCGCTGCTAGCTTTAGCGTATAGCTGCTCGATGGTGTGTACTAGTTTTCGGCCAATATTGTAGTTCATCATTGTCACCCGTAGTGCGGCATACCACACCCTGTCAAATGCCTTATTGAAATCAATGAAGACATGGAATAGTTCCTGTTGATGTTGCAGGTATTTCTCACCCAGAACACGAAGATTGAATATTTGTTCCGTGGTGCTTCTTCCACTGCGAAAACCCGCCTGTTCTTCGGCGATGATCTATTCTACTTGTGGTTTCAATCTGTTCAAGATGACTCTCTGCATCACTTTGCTCGCATGGCTAATGAGGCTGATGGTTCGGTAGTTTTGACATTGTTGTAGGTTGCCTTTCTTAGGGAGAGTAATTATCAGTGATTGAGTCCATGTTGTTGGCCACTCTCCAGTCTGCCAGATTTTGTTGCAGATGTTGGTGAGGATGTCTATCACCGTTTCTCCTCCGTTCATTATCAGATTCACCACTGCAATAAACAACAGTGGGCTCAAGGCACTCCCCTCGGACTCTTCTGAAACTTCCGGTCCACACACCACTCTGCCCTTTGTTTCAATAAAAGTTTGCATAATTGCTGACCAAAGCATGATGAAAATTGCCACATACAACTGCTATTTCCTAAATCCATGCACATGTCATATGATAAAAAATTATGGAAACTTCCACCACATAATAAACAATTAATAAAAACTACAATTGATAAAAACTACAAAAAAGTGAATCCGAAATTGTGCCATTTCTTATGGAAAACACCAGAGCAATATAATATGCCAATGCTTCACATAATAAATTATAGTGTCAATATTTTATGATTTTTATATCGAATGACTTAGGACTTTGAGTCTAATTTGGTTGTGTAAATCTTTATATATATAAAAAAAAACTTTGACTGTATTTACTATAAATAAAATATTTTGGGATTTTATATATACTCACCATTTAGTTGTTAAAATTAATATATTCTAAAACAAATTGCATGTGTATTTTGTAGTAGATTTTCAAAAAAATTAGTGCAGTCACTTTTGTCCCCAGCAAGTATATTCCTGATGTGTACATTCCACGCTTGTCTTTCCTTAAGCACCAGGGGTCAGTTTCATGAGCAGCTAGTAACATGTACTTAATGCTAACATGATTGTCTTAGTAATGTAGTACTAAAACTAGTTACTACAGTTTTTTAATAAACAAAGGCATTTACACAATTGCGTAAGGCTAAGTAATTGTGTAAGGCTAGGTAATTGTGTAAGTCTAAGTAACTGTGTAATGCTAAGTACGCTTCAGGAAACCAACCTCTCTTAGCTTACATTACAGAGAATGTACAGTATACGTGCAATCTCCAAATAACAATAATAATTTCTAAAGTAGGCATTAAGCAGTTCCTGACACCTGCAGTTCTCAGAGTAATTAGTTCAAGTTTGTGTAAAGAAATAATTCATCTGGGGGTGAGTTAGATTTTCAAAGATAAGTAATGTGGGCTTACTTAAGCTAATCACTGAAGTGGATGCTGGGTTTAGTGTGGAGGCATGTTAATTGGCATATTCTGATGTTGGAACAAGCTTTATTTAGAACAGTGTGCAGCATGTTAGGAAATCTGCTTGTATTTAATTTTAATGGTAGAAGTGTCACTACAAAATATCTAGAAAATGTGTCACCCTTTACCAAGAATATTGATGGAATTCAAATTAATTAACTCAATTAGTCAATATTGATATTGATTAACTAAATACCAATATTTGATCTGCAGAATACATGAATAATATATATTTTATTAACAAATTGTCCTAAATTAATTAACTGACATTGCAAGATTACCATTTACAACAATAACTTGAATAGTTACTAAGATGACAAAGCACTTTTTTCAAATTGTTATAAAAATGTACAGACTACTTATTACTTAACAGTATTTCATAAAATATAATAAAATACAGAAGTACTGTTTTCTCTTTTAATCTTGGAACTGTGGCATCCTGACAACATGTGCTGTATGCATTTATAATTATTAGAATTAATACTAATTTCATAATTTTACAATAATTCCCAGGAGTCAAATTGTGTATGTTTAATAGCGCATTTATTTGTTTACGTAAGTTCTGTATGACTACTTTAAATTACAGACTGATCCCTAATTGTGTGATCAAGGCGAAGACTGTGCGCAATCGTGTCTTTATAGGAGATCAGGTGGATGACTGCAAAGACCTCTCAGGACTCTTCTATTTGCTTGCATTCCAAAAGGTATTAATTAACATAGTTAATTTTTAATTAAAATATATATGTTAATAAAAAATAATGGTGGCTATTGAAAATATTCTAGAACATTGATAGACTTTTCCGATCAGCACTATGGTTAGAGTTTAAGTTCTCTTAGGGATCATCTCAGAAAGTTGATGTCCGATATCACACAAAATTACTTTCATCTGGCCTCAGCCACCCACCACCCCAGATGAAAGTTTGTAAACATTGATATGATTGTGTCAATATAATAACAGTTTTAGTTCAAAGCGTAAAATATTGATATCCGATGCCAAATGAAACTCCCTGTGACCCCCCACCACGCCCACAAACGAAAGTTATTCCATCTGATATCAGTCATCAACGTTCTCAGAAATGATCCCTTATGTCTTTGCACTTTCAATGTTGTTATATTGTTGGGGGTGTATTCATTTCTTGAATTTACATTACATAATCAAAATACTAACCATTCATTTAAGACTTTTTATCTTTATATAGAACATATATAGAATGTTAACCAGGAAAAATTGAAGGAAAAAATCCCGAGGACACCATTCATTACCTAAAGCAGTAATTAGTTATGAATGATTTTGTAATAAAACAAAACTACATGATATTATGTGCAACTGATTTTTGTATTGTCTCTTTGAGTTGATAATGTTTATATCAAGTAAGTTTTGTTTCAGGGCTATTTAGTAAATGGTGAGATTCAGAAGAAAGTGTGGGACTACATCTATGGCAAAGATATCTTGAAGGTAATATAAGACATAAATACACATAAACACATGAATGATTTCAGGGCAAAATGCAGTAAACAGAACTAAACGTCAACAATTTGCCAAATTTCGGCAGAACAGGACACAGTGATGGAACATTTGTTCTGCCATCTGTTGCGCTAGTACAATATCAAAGTTAAGCCAAAACGCAATATATTCCTCTTAAATGATGTGCACTCTTCGCATTATGCAGTGACGGTGCTCACTGTAGATATATTACGTTTTAACAAAAATGATGTAGATATATCGCGTTTTGATAACAAATCATTGTATATCACATAAATATAACAAATATGCAGTAAACATTTCAGCCTTTGTTACCAATCTCTCACTTTAGATTCTTACAATGTTCCAACATTGTGTACATGTTTCTGTTTAAATTATATGAATGAAATACGGTGAGTGTTTCTCAAAACCATTGTAGTGGATATATTGTATTTGGTCTGAAACCATTAGTTATGTAAACAGGCAATTATTAATGTAATACATATTATAATTAATTATTTATAATTCATGCATACTAATTTTTTCACATGTCAAGTACAAGCAGCTAGTTTAACTAGTGTAATAAACGTTATGTGACGTTAACTTATCTGTGACATAACCTACAAGCTGAGATACCCCGGCGAGAAAAGACACATATTAATATTTTCTTGTTAAAGCCACCTCTAGATCAAAAAAGATATGGTGCCCATGGATAGCTACAATGTTACTATATAATGCCAAGCTACAAATTAGACCTCGCTGCTGATGTGATCAGCCTCGGGCAGGGCTGTTGCCCAACATCCCATCCAGTGAAATATAAAACTAAATCTATGAACCACACTAATGCGCTCGCAAGTATGCTTACAACATGTTGGTCTCATACGTGTGAAAGTGACAGAGACAGACAATAAAGACCCACACTCTGTTTTATGGTAAAGATTATGCATGCAAAAGTGTTGCGTACTCTGTGCATCAATTTTGTGTTTAGGTGGACTTCAATGAGACAGGATTGGTGGTCACGGAGCCGTACTTCAACTTCACGTCTATCACAGAAGCTATGAGTGAAATTTTCTTTGAAGAATATCAGTTCAAGTCGGTCTTCAAATGCAATCGTAAGTTGCCACTGTTGTTGAGTTATAGAAAAAAGTCATTCATAACATTAAAGTCTGCGGCAACTGATGAATCCAGTATGTCACTGTTTGCCTACATCACAATCAGTATTATGTGTAATGTTTGCCTCATCAACAATATTTACATAGGTAATATAATGTTCATTGTCATAAAGTAATAACAAACTCTTTATTTTTGCAGCATGACATCTGCTAAATAAACGCTCAGTTTTCACTTGAACAGCTTAGCCTTACGTTTCTGTCATAAAGAAAAAAGGGGGGCTACAATATCAACAAAATATGCTACATAATATCCGAATGTTTCACGTATTCAGCACCCATTTTTGGTGACTTGACGGATCTCATTGCTACGTAATTATAGGTCACGTGATGTATATGTCAGTGTGGTGGAAGTATTTATTTGTTTTCCAGAGATAAATGTGAACGTTGCATGCGATGGACACTAGCATTGTTGGTGTGATTTGTATGAGTGGTTTGTCTTTTGATTCAAGTGAGTGGCATGTCTCTTGAGAGTAGAGGGGAAAAGGAGGCGAGGAAGACCTAGACTGCAATGGGAGGACTGTGTAAAGAGAGACTTGGAAGGTTTGGGAGAGGAGTGGAGAATGAGAGTGAAAGATAGAAGGGAGTGGAGACAGTTGGTGGAGAGAGCAGTGCAAGATCAGTGAGGGAACAGAAAAAAGATAACAGAAATACAGGACCAGAATCGAGGCCAGCTTTATCCCTGACAGACAGGAAACAAAAGGAGAACAACAAATGTCACTTGATTCATGTGAGTGATGTCTCTTGATTCATGTGAGTGATGTCTCTTGATTCATGTGAGTGATGTCTCTTGATTCATGTGAGTGATGTCTCTTGATTCATGTGAGCGGTGTGTCTTGATTCATGTGAGTGATGTCTCTTCATTCATGTGAGCGGTGTGTCTTGATTGATGTCTGTGGTGGGTCTGTTTTTGCAGCCAGTTTCCTCAGCCAGTACAAGCGACAGAGTGAGCTGACACGTCTGTGTTGTCTCGTGGTTGACTCCGGCTATTCCTTCACTCATATTGTTCCCTACTACAACGGCAAGAAGATCTCTGAAGGTGTCTGCAGGTGTGTATTTTATCCTAACATTGCTTCAAATATATCAGTGTACTGTAGTAGCTGTTTCTATTCGAATGGGACACCCTAAAAATCTATAAAAATAATTGTATTTAATGTTTTCAGTTGAGAACATAATTTTTGTAGGTGTTCAAAATTATACAGTCAGTATGGTATGGCATTAAATAAGCATACTCAGGGCAGTGATGTTGAGTTATTATAAATATGGCATCTATCATTTAAACTTATCTTCATACATTTAACAAATAATCAAGAAGAATTAGCCATGTGTCAACAATTGACTTCTACTGGACGTCTATAATTGCAATAGTTCATATGTTTAGTAAAAATATGGTAATTTAATATTGCTGTAAATAATTATATACAATAGTTAAGTTGTTTTATGTACTAAACGGCAAGGGAACTATACCTCTTTTTACAACGTGTATCCAAGAATATGTGTCAGAATTATTTTAACAATCAGATTTATTTATCACTCATCGTATCACATTTTTACGATACATTGCAGAATTAACATTGGTGGAAAAGTTCTCACAAATCATCTCAAAGAAATCATCTCGTACAGGTAAATATTTAATGTTTATTTCAATCTGTGATAATGTAATATTATTTAGAACAGCTCGCTAATACATTTTGTATTTTTATTCTGCAAACCAAATATTATTTATCGTAATCTTTTAACGTAAGCAAACTGGCAGTTACGGTTATACTTAATGGGCAATCACTGTAGTTCAAGAATTGAGAGCAAGGGTGTTGGATGTTTGTGAAGAGTCATGTTAAATAAAAGTTGGCATGATCAAGGGTAACAACTATGTCGGGCATAGACAGTTATGTCATGTAGGAGATGGCATAAGTAGCAGTATTAAGTATGATATTTGTTCTATTGTTATGTCAAATTTTGCATTTCAATAAGCGTACAGGGGCATACACCCATTTCCTGTGGTTCCTGGGTACAGCCATCTCAGCAGACATGACTGGCAAGTGATCTATGTATCCACATTATGAGAAAAAGGCTACCAGACACTGTAAAGTCTCATCATTTAGGTGGACCTTTCGAAATTGCTTTCATCACTGGGCTTAGAATCTTGTGTGACTCTGGTAGAAACGAAATGACAGTGATGGCTGCAAGAATCAAGGTTGGCACTGCAGATTGCAGTCACATTGTCAGATGCTGCTAAAAAAGGGGGGTGTACACTATTTAGGGCATGTATTTTTGAAGGGAGTCAGTCAGACAGTTTCTCTACCCAGAATTAGCGGGTGTAGTAATTTGTAACAGGGAGTCTGCTATGTTAAACATGGGAAAATGGGACATCGTTGAACATCAAAGGACATTGCAGTTAACTCGGCATGATTGCCAGTAAAGCTTGTTTTGAAACTGGATGTTTTGTTTCCTATTTGAACATACTTGGGAGCATATCTTCAAAACTGCAAACATTGTTACAGGTATTCTAAACACAATTTGGTGGGAAGTATACCTTCAACATAGTTAATATACTCTTAAGACTCATTATATTAATTAATAAATGAAAAACTAGGAACAGACTGCCTCCTCATAATAGAATGAATGTGGCAAGTCTGTATAGGTAGTTTTACATTACGTACAAGCTGGCATGACCAGCAGTAAAGTGGGAGTGTCTGTAGACAGCTGATGGTGATGGACGAGACATACGTAGTGAATCAGATGAAGGAAGATGTATGCTACGTCTCAACACAGCTGTGGCATGACTTGGACATTGTCAAGTGAGTGCGCTTGGGGATCATCTCAGAAAGTCGATGTCCGATATTAGATGAAATTACTTTTGTTTGGGGAGGGGGATCAGAGACAGTTTCGTCAGACATCAATATTTTATGCTTTTGACTGATACTGTTAATATATTGATATCGTCATATCAATGTTTACAAACTTTCATCTGAGGAAATTACTTTTGTTTGGGGAGGGTGGTCAAAGACAGTTTTGTCAGCCGTCAGACATAAATATTTTATGCTTTGGACCGATACTGTTAATATATTGATATATCATCATATCAATGTTTATAGACTTTCATCTGGGGGGTGCGGGCTGAGTCCAAATTAAAGTAATTTGTCTGATATCGGACATAGACAGTGTGAGATGTTCCCTTATAGAGTTATCAATGGACTGTGTGTACCAAAACTACCAACTGCTTAGTAAATGACACAGTGACAGAGTGTGAGATGATGCTGTCAACTTGTCATGGCTCCGGTTGTAGTGAAACATCAAAGTTATTGTATGGAATAAATGAAGAAACTGCAAAGTGATATATTAAACAAATTCTTCAAAGGCAATGTGATTCATTTGTTTGACAAATATTGTTGTGAAGCCAGCCGTGATATACCATGAACAGACAAAGGAATAAACTTATATAACTCTGTTTAAAAGAATTGTCAAACTAATTTATGTATTATACTATAATATAATATACTATACTAAACATACTATATATACGTATGCATATAGAGTTGATCACGTGATAATCATATAATTATGTTACATCAGTGGGGTGGCTCCCATGATAGCTGCATATAACTGTCTTAATGGGAGCCTCCCTGACCTTACAATGAATTTTATATTGTAGTTTATGTACTTATGATGGTCAAAATAAATACTGTCTGTCTGTCTGTCTGTCTGTCTGTCTGTCTGTCTGTCTGTCTGTATGTCTGTCTGTCTGTCTGATGTATGTCATTTTACAAGGCATGGTATTACATGTTACAGTCTACGTTATTATTCTTGTTTCTTTGTTTTTAAGTTATTTAAAACTTGTAAACTACAACTAAAGTATCTACATTGTGTTTAATTAGAAATAAGTTATGTCCAATTTGAAAACACGTGGTTTTATTGCAGTACAGGTATTTGTATGTTTCCTAATAACTGTTGTCCCTAAAGAGAACAACACGCAGCAGATATACAGATACCCATGACATTGATGTTATTTGTTATTATAGATTGACCAAACATCTGACTTAGCTGTGTGTATCTGTTGTAGAAAGAAAGGCAAAGACAACACGATAGTACGAGACTACATTCTGCCCGACTACACACACATAAAGAGAGGCTACATCAGGGAAACAGATGACGAGAATGCAGACAAAAACACGGCACAACAGGTTCAAATTACTTTGTTGTAGTGAACTAGATAAGTTTTTGCATTTTATGATCTAAAAAATTCAAATTTTGCCAGTGCTATAGCTGAAATAATTTCATATTCACATTAAAATATAACACAAATTGAGCAATTAACATAACATGTTTCCTCTGCAATACTATTTCAACTTATTACAGTTATGTAATGTAGTAATTAAGTTACCATTTCAGTTGTGTTTAGCTGTCGAGATCAATAAAAAGGTAAAGTTATATTCTTATATAGCGCTGTATCCAGTCCATAGAACTGCTCAAAGCCCTTTACACAGTGAAACATCATCTTGACCTCTCTTGAAACTATACAACCACACTGCAGTTACTAGATTATTGCCACACATATCGGTACTCAACAGATTAATGAACTGAAATAACACGGAGTGAACGAAATTGCCCAAGTTCGAAATGGCACCAAGATATTTAGAACCCACATTCTCTCGATTGAGATTTAAGGATCCAATGTTCTAGCGCCCCCTAAGAATCAATAATTTATTCAGGTTAATGCAAATTCATACATATTTTTAATTAAGATAATTGCCACATGGTATGTCTTTCCAGATCATACGTATGAACATCGAGAGGTTTAGCGTACCCGAGCTTCTCTTTCATCCGTCTGACATTGGGCTCGAAGAATTGGGTATTCCAGAAGCTATTGAACATTCTGTGTCTCGTTTACCAGAAGGTAGGGTGTAATAGAATCCTTGTATTTCTCGTACTTTATATTGACTAAATACCCGATTATGTCATCGTGGGCATTGTCTGTCTGTTTAATTCTTTGTCAAGGGCTAATTGGCATATGTTCTAAACAGGGGACATTATTAATAGATAGCCAGTAACAATTGGTTTATCTCTATATCCCTATGATGAGTAATGACCACATGATTCTTAGTCCATGGTGATCTGTTCATATTTTGTTTGTTTGATAACATTTATAATTAAACATTTCTTACAACAGTATAATATTGTGTTCCTACTGTCAGTATCTTAGACCAGGTAAACTTTGAGGTCGAACAATCGGCATTAGACTCTGATTCATTTCATTTTAAATTGAACTGTTGACAGTTGGTTGGAAAGTTGTAAAAAGTAGTGCGTGAGAAATCAGCAACATGTAGAAGTGGCATCACCTAGTGGACAAACTGAGAACGTCACTGTGCACACAAGACTCACAAATTTTAGGATACATTCATTTGTAAAAAAATTCATATGTAACACAATTTATCCAGTCCTTAGGACTGCTCAGTGCATTTTAAACTTCACACCCTGACAGACCTGGGAAGTATTCAGCCATGCAATGCCTGTGTGAGGATTACTAGTATACAAATATCCACCACTGTCTGTAGCAAGGTACTCATTCACACAGCTGAGTGAACTGAAGCAACGTGGATTTAACAAAATTGCCCATGCTTTGAAACAACAGCAATAGGATTTTATACTGGAATTACCCGATTTAGAGTCCAGTGTTCTATCACTGCTCTGATGTGCACTACAAGGCATAAACTACAGTCACCAATTAGTAATAATGTGTAAATACTTCCCAATAATGAGATAATGTTCCTTTGTTGTAGAGATGCAGCCTCACATGTACGGCAACATTATACTGACTGGTGGAAACTTTCTACTGCCGGGATTCAAGAAACGACTGTATGTGCAACATGTGTGTCCTGTGTGTGTGTGTGTGTGTGTGTGTGTGTGTGTGTGTGTGTGTGTGTGTGTGTGTGTGTGTGTGTGTGTGTGTGTGTTTTTGTGGGGAAATTGCACACGGGGCTGTCAGTGTGTGACATACTGAGTTTTATTGGAAAAACACTTTCTAACACTTTTTAAAACTACCCGGGTAGCTGAAATTGACATTAGCATGAAGACCAGTATGTGGAATTAGTTTTCTCAAAACTTGTAAAATCATTACTTGTGTATCATATTAAGTTTATAGTTATCTAGTCAAGGTCCCGGGGTATGTGATGTCCTGTTATGTATTGGTAATGTTGTTGCTGTACTTCATACTGTCTGCTTGTTTTGCTGTTTGGAGATTCATATTGGCAACTGACAATTTTGCTGTGGAATATATTAATCATCACATTTTTCAAATTATGCTATTTTTTACAGTAATTTTCTCAGTACATTCTGCCAGTTTTTTGTCCTTTGAGCCGAAGGTCCAACGGACTTATGCCATTAATCTGCATCTGCTGTGCGCCATTAGCTGCCATATCTCAGAAACCATTCAGCAACTTTTTCTCTAATTTTGTATAGACGTATCCTAGGGTATTGCCACTATATGCATGAGAAATCTGTATTTGATTTATTCATTCTAAGGGCCCCTGAGTGCCCCCGAAACTGGTAAATTTTTACATTTTGCCTATTTTTTCAAAAACTGTTCAGTAACTGTTTCTTTGATTTTGCAGACATTTCAAGTGGTAGTGCCACTATACACAAGAAATCTGTATTTGATTGAATCATTCTAAAGGCACCTCAGGGCCCCCCAAAAATGCTAAATTTTCCTACTATTTCCCTACTGCTGCAAGCCTCCTGCAGAAGCCTGGGCCAATGATCTCTATTTATAACTGGAAAGTGGATTTTGCCCTATCTCTGATCACTGGGGTGGGTGAGTGGAGGCCTGATGTCAGATCACTGCCTGCCATTGTCCCAGTGTCAAACAGAATGCCTCCATGTATGGGCTGTAACTAATGTGTCATGGGAATCCCTACTGCACTGGCAGAACCTGAGAAACTTTAAAACAGCAATAGACATACTTGTCAATGCAATATAAATATATGATCTAGGATTAAAATAAAATAACTTTATAATATATAAAATAAAATAACTTAGGTATACTTGAAAAGGTTAAAGCATATTTAGCCAAAATTATAAGAAATATTATTCAGATATTTTACTATACATGTTGCAGCTATTAGTTCACTCCAATTCAATCAGTATTATGTCATTAACTGCTACTGTTTTTAAGTCAAAATGCATGCTATGTATCTTGTGAATAAATAAAGTTTTATTATAGTTCATCTCTTTCTTCTTTCCATTCTGGGGGAGGGTGGTAGGGGCAAAATGAGAACAGAAAATGTGTGCACATTTTCTTGAGCAACCTTTAACTGTGCTACATGTGAGATTGCAGCTCACCAACTCTCCTGCAAGGTTTCTACAACCACTGGAAATTGGCCTAAATAGCAGAATATCGGGATAAAATTCTACAGTATTTTTAATAACACATTAACTAATATATACAATCTTCACAAAACGGTCTACTCGAATATTTTATTTCCAGGTGTATCTTCACAGGCATGCACATAGTCTCCACTAAATATGTCAATATTTTACTTCCATCATAACCCTTAATGATCTGTAACTGTGATTCACCAAAAACCATTTAATTACTAATTACAAACTCACAATATATTCCAAAGGACTTCAGGGCCTCTTGGCCCATTTTTATGTATGAATGTTATTGGTTGTTTCAGATATATTGACTTGCGAGCATTGATCCCAGATGAATATGATTTGAATATACACTTGCCAGAAAAGTATGTTATCTAAATGTGTAGCGATAAAATTGCATATTATGATATTACTGTTGCTTTCAGCATAGTCTGTAATGTTGATATTGTCAAGTAATAGTCAACACAAACTTAGTAGTGTTAAAATTAACTGGAATTGTTAGTAGTTCCTGTGAATTTACTTACAAAGCATTACAGATTTAATGGAGTGATTTAAAATGTCTTGCACAATAATCTGGCCTTTTGTGGAATGGAGAGGCCAAATATAATTTGGTCTAATGAATGACTCTAGACGGGATCTTAGCCAGGATTGTGAAATTTTCCAATTTACACGTCTTTTTTATTTACCCGTTATGCGCATGAAAAACCCTGTTACATGTATCAGTGGTTAATTGAGAGTGGCCAAAAAAGTATAACATTGCATATGAATAATGCTTTTAACATAGTCAATTTTAGTGTATATATATACATATATATATGTAATTAATTTATATATATATTATGCCTAAGAATACTGGTGAGGTTCGTAATAAAATGATAGCTTATAAACAAAGCCTGTTTTATGACAGTGCAAAAACCGTTTTGACCTTGTTATTGGAAAAAACAATAAACAAACAATAACGGGACAATTGGTCTGTGGCTAAGGGCTTGACTCGTGTGACTGCGACATATTTGTCCCAATAAGAGTTACTGACCCCTGTTGTACTGTTTTTGTTGTACTATTTTTTGTGTTGGTTATTACGAGTTCAGTTTAATTACAGTTGAAGTATAAACTAAATATGTAATATGCCTATATAGACCATTGTTACTCTGTTGCAGTGCCCAGACATGTCCATGGGAAGGTGGCCAGCTACTCTGTAAAGATGACACGTATAGTTCACTTTGCGTCACAAAGCAGGAGTACGAAGAACATGGGCATAGCATTTGTGGTGACAAGTTTGACATTTGACACACAGGACAGTGACCACTATGTCACGTTTAGTGGCACAGACTACTTATAGCGAACAGTGTTCATATTCCTGCTACAAAACTTAACTGTTAGTTCTGTGTGATAATTGACACTGTTTGTTTGTCTGTAAATATGAACACATTACATCACTCGGTATTGCTTTGGGGTGATCTTGGAACACCCGTGTGCGAAACCACACCAAGTTAATTTCATGGCGGCTTAGGGGTAGTCTCACACGTTCACAAAGTAAAAAGCTTTATACATTCATGGACTTGATTGTTACGATCCAGAATTGCTATTAGCATCAATTTGCATTAACTTGTTGTTAACAATTTGCATTATCGTATTGCCATTGTGACAATATATTTTACCCGCGATGTGTAAAGACTACAAAAGCACAAATCGCCACATTTTTCAAATTCCTGAATAGTGAGCACAAATAATTCGGAGGAAGGTTGGCGGAGCTTCCAATGTCATATCCACCTAATTAGTAATAAGACCGGAGGCCACTCCTTCAAAATGCTTAAATTTCATCTATAAAAAGTTATTAATTAAAACATATTTGGATGGTTAGTAAGTTAAAATAGTTTACACTGTATAACATGATTTCATGATAAAAACCGAACGAAAAAACTCCCCTTAATGTAACATGGTTTGCTATTAAATGACAAGGTAATTCAGTGAGTTTTTTATGACCCCTTAATGTTAAGCATACTGTGGCAGCATGTACTTTGTATGACATCTTATAGCAATGAAGAATCAGTATAAACCAGTCATATGATGGTTATCTATATAAATCACATGTACAAGTGAGATTTATTTGTTATATTATCTGTAAATAAATAAAAAACATTTAAATCAATTATTAGTAGTAAATGCTTTGTACATTTTGAAACAAGAGTGCTTCCACCTGGTGGTGTTAACAAAATATAACAATATGGCCGTCAGTAGCGACAAACTACTCGGTAACAAATGTAGGCTTGGAGGCCATTAGAGGTCTTTATCTAGAGTCCAGTAATATTTGATCTATGCAGAGTTCTGTCATCAGCCGTTTCTTATAATTTTGACACTAATATTAATTACCCTGTGGTAACTCCCACTAATGATGGCATTTGATTTCCTGTTCTGTTCATCAATCGGGCTGCCTGAAATGCATGGTTTGTGTGTTTGTTAGACATACTGAGGTTTGTTATTTTTTAATTAACGTATTGTTATGGAATCGTTAATTTATATACCTATTTGTAAATGTCCACCAGACTTGGGAAATCACAAGGGATCTCTTCAGCTAACCTTCTTTTATATCTACACACTTACATATTTAAGATGTGCTTAATAATTGCGCCATCTTTGCACACATTTACTACCATGAAGTTTATATACAGTAGTGCAACACCAAGTATGTTGAAGAAATGTTCAAAACCAACAGAGATTTAAAGTGAATTGCTACAAAATTAACCCTAAAGCTTCCATTAAAGAACTTTGTTGAAGTTTGAAAATAAAAAATATATTATTGGTGCTTAAAATGTAGCCCGTAGTTCAAATTTATTTCTGTATTTTTAATGCTATTAAACAATAACATACACAAAATACACATTGCATACTTTAAATGTTTATTAAAGTTAATAAAATATATAATAAAATGACAACAAAAAATATATATATTTCAGGTATTATGTACAAACATTGGTATAAACAAGACGGCTTTACTTACCCACCGATAACATAAAAGATACAACGGATATTATATTTATGAATGTCACACACATGGATGATAATGTTAATTAGATAACACTTGTGTAAATAATAATTTATATCTGCTCATTTCTCTTGTCAACTGATTAATGTTCATTCACCATGAAGGTAGAATACCATAATGGTTCCTAATCATGATTTATTACCAAAACTTATGCCCCCCTCAACATTCTGCAGAGGCAACACTGTATTCCACAAACTTAATCTGCTAAGCATATTGTGGCAGCATGTATTTTGTATGACATCTTATAGCAATGAAGAATCAGTATAAACCAGTCATGTGATGGTTATCTATATAAATTCACATGTACAAGTGAGATTTATGTGTTATATTATCTGTAAATAAATAAAAAACATTTAAATCAATTATTAGTAGTAAATGCTTTGTACATTTTGAAACAAGAGTGCTTCCACCTGGTGGTGTTAACAAAATATAACAATATGGCCGTCAGTAGCGACAAACTACTCGGTAACAAATGTAGGCTTGGAGGCCATTAGAGGTCTTTATCTAGAGTCCAGTAATATTTGATCTATGCAGAGTTCTGTCATCAGCCGTTTCTTATAATTTTGACACTAATATTAATTACCCTGTGGTAACTCCCACTAATGATGGCATTTGATTTCCTGTTCTGTTCATCAATCGGGCTGCCTGAAATGCATGGTTTGTGTGTTTGTTAGACATACTGAGGTTTGTTATTTTTTAATTAACGTATTGTTATGGAATCGTTAATTTATATACCTATTTGCAAATGTCCACCAGACTTGGGAAATCACAAGGATCAGCTAACTTTCTTTTACAACTACACACTTACATATTTAAGATGTGCTTAATAATTGCGCCATCTTTGCACACATTTACTACCATGAAGTTTATATACAGTAGTGCAACACCAAGTATGTTGAAGAAATGTTCAAAACCAACAGAGATTTAAAGTGAATTGCTACAAAATTAACCCTAAAGCTTCCAATAAAGAACTTTGTTGAAGTTTGAAAATAAAAAATATATTATTGGTGCTTAAAATGTAGCCCGTAGTTCAAATTTATTCCTGTATTTTTAATGCTATTAAACAATAACATACACAAAATACACATTGCATACTTTAAATGTTTATTAAAGTTAATAAAATACATAAAATATATAATAAAATGACAACATAAAAAATATATATATTTCAGGTATTATGTACAAACATTGGTATAAACAAGACGGCTTTACTTACCCACCGATAACATAAAAGATACAACGGATATTATATTTATGAATGTCACACACATGGATGATAATGTTAATTAAATAACACTTGTGTAAATAATAATTTATATCTGCTCATTTCTCTTGTCAACTGATTAATGTTCATTCATCATGAAGGTAGAATACCATAATGGTTCCTAATCATGATTTATTACCAAAACTTATGCCCCCCTCAACATTCTGCAGAGGCAACATTGTATTCCACAAACTTAATCTGCAAACGTTGACATCCATATAAATAACATTTACGTAATATTATTCTTATTAAAATGAATTATTATTTAAAATATGTACTGAATGCTGAACAGTTGAACATAGATATATTAAATTACTATATAGTATTTAATAAATACATTATAAATTATGTAACAAGCAGACATGGGTTGAACCTGATGCTTCAGAATTCAAATCCTTAAACCATTTTTACTGGGATGGCACAATCTCACTGAATCACGGTCATCAAGGACATGTTCATTTTCACTGAAATCCAGCTTCCTTTGTTCACATTTCAGTGCACTCGGGGTTGTGTGATTACCCCGTGGAGTTAAGTAAAACTTAGCAGATTGTCCAAATGGAACAAAAGTCTTTGGTTTTGAAAGGCAAGCCTTGCAAGGCAGATGTGAACTGTCGTTTGTGTTCCCCTGACTTAATGTACAAGCCGTCCTGTCACTGGACAGGATGCATTGGGGTGTAGTCCAATGGGGTGTAGTCCATTTGGGCGGGGTACGTCGGATCTCTCTCCCCCGGAGCTCGGAGCCGGGGTTAAGTGGTGTGCCCTGGAAACACAAACAGCGTGAGGATTGACATATAGCGGCTGATGTACAGTGACAATGCTAGTTGTTAATTTGTAATTTCTCAAGCAAAGTACTAAAACTACAATTACCAATGTTTAGCCTTTTTGTCATAGATACTGCAATTTTACACTAAGGATTGAAAGCATTTGGGGTTCAGCTCCTTCGAGTTTCAATTCCTCCAAGGTTCAATTCCTCCAAGGTTTAATTCCTCCAAGGTTCAGCTCTGCTTACGTTCAACTCCTCCAAGTTTCAGCTCGTCTGAGGTTCAATTCCTTCAAGTTTCAACTCCTCCAACGTTCAATTCTTCCAAGGTTCAGCTCCTCCGAGGTTCAATTCCTCCAAGGTTTAATTCCTCCAAGGTTCAACTCCTCCAAAGTTCAATTCCTCCAAGTTTCAACTTCTCCAATTTCCAACGTTCAATTCTTCCAAGGTTCAGCTCCTTCAAGGTTCAGCTCCTCCATGGTTCAATTCCTCCAAGGTTCAGCTCTGCTTACGTTCAACTCCTCCAAGGTTCAATTCCTCCAAGTTTCAACTCCTCCAACTTCCAACGTTCAATTCTTCCAAGGTTCAGCTCCTCCAAGCTTCAATTTCTGCAAGGTTCAGCTCTGCTTACGTTCAACTCCTCCAAGTTTCAGCTCGTCTGAGGTTCAATTCCTTCAAGTTTCAACTCCTCCAACTTCCAATGTTCAATTCTTCCAAGGTTCAATTCCTCCAAGGTTCAGCTCCGCTTACGTTCAACTCCTCCAAGGTTCAGTTCCTCCAAGTTTCAGCTCGTCTGAGGTTCAATTCCTTCAAGTTTCAACTCCTCCAACTTCCAACGTTCAATTCTTCTAAGGTTTAATTCCTCCAAGGTTCAGCTCTGCTTACGTTCAACTCCTCCAAGGTTCAATTCCTCCAAGTTTCAACTTCTCCAATTTCCAACGTTCAATTCTTCCAAGGTTCAGCTCCTTCAAGGTTCAGCTCCTCCAAGGTTCAGCTCTGCTTACGTTCAATTCCTCCAAGTTTCAACTCCTCCAACTTCCAACGTTCAATTCTTCCAAGGTTCAGCTCCTCCAAGGTTCAATTCCTGCAAGGTTCAGCTCTGCTTACGTTCAACTCCTCCAAGGTTCAGTTCCTCCAAGTTTCAGCTCGTCTGAGGTTCAATTCCTTCAAATTTCAACTCCTCCAACTTCCAATGTTCAATTCTTCCAAGGTTCAGCTCCTCCAAGGTTCAGCTCCGCTTACGTTCAACTCCTCCAAGGTTCAGTTCCTCCAAGTTTCAGCTCGTCTGAGGTTCAATTCCTTCAAGTTTCAACTCCTCCAATTTCCAACGTTCAATTCTTCCAAGGTTCAGCTCCTTCAAGGTTCAGCTCCTCCGAGGTTCAGCTCCGCTTACGTTCAACTCCTGCAAGGTTCAATTCCTCCAAGTTTCAACTCCTCCAACTTCCAACGTTCAATTCTTCCAAGGTTCAGCTCCTCCAAGGTTCAATTCCTGCAAGGTTCAGCTCTGCTTACGTTCAACTCCTCCAAGGTTCAGTTCCTCCAAGTTTCAGCTCGTCTGAGGTTCAATTCCTTCAAGTTTCAACTCCTCCAACTTCCAACGTTCAATTCTTCCAAGGTTCAGCTCCTCCAAGGTTTAATTCCTCCAAGGTTCAGCTCTGCTTACGTTCAACTCCTCCAAGGTTCAATTCCTCCAACATTCAATTCTTCCAAGGTTCAGCTCCGCTTACATTCAACTCCTCCAAGGTTCAGTTCCTCCAAGTTTCAGCTCGTCTGAGGTTCAATTCCTTCAAGTTTCAACTCCTCCAACTTCCAACGCTCAATTCTTCCAAGGTTCAGCTCCTCCAAAGTTCAGCTCTGCTTACATTCAACTCCTGCAAGGTTCAATTCCTCCAAGTTTCAACTCCTCCAACTTCCAACGTTCAATTCTTCCAAGGTTCAGCTCCTCCAAGGTTCAGCTCTGCTTACGTTCAACTCCTCCAAGGTTCAGTTCCTCCAAGTTTCAGCTCGTCTGAGGTTCAATTCCTTCAAGTTTCAACTCCTCCAACTTCCAACGTTCAATTCTTCCAAGGATCAGCTCCTCCAAGGTTTAATTCCTCCAAGGTTCAGCTCTGCTTACGTTCAACTCCTCCAAGGTTCAATTCCTCCAACATTCAATTCTTCCAAGGTTCAGCTCCTCCAAGGTCCAATTCCTCCAAGGTTCAGCTCTGCTTACGTTCAACTCCTCCAAGGTTCAGTTCCTCCAAGTTTCAGCTCGTCTGAGGTTCAATTCCTTCAAGTTTCAACTCCTCCAACTTCCAACGCTCAATTCTTCCAAGGTTCAGCTCCTCCAAAGTTCAGCTCTGCTTACATTCAACTCCTCCAAGGTTCAATTCCTCCAAGTTTCAACTTCTCCAATTTCCAACGTTCAATTCTTCCAAGGTTCAGCTCCTTCAAGGTTCAGCTCCTCCATGGTTCAATTCCTCCAAGGTTCAGCTCCGCTTACGTTCAACTCCTCCAAGGTTCAATTCCTCCAAGTTTCAACTCCTCCAACTTCCAACGTTCAATTCTTCCAAGGTTCAGCTCCTCCAAGGTTCAATTCCTGCAAGGTTCAGCTCTGCTTACGTTCAACTCCTCCAAGGTTCAGTTCCTCCAAGTTTCAGCTCGTCTGAGGTTCAATTCCTTCAAGTTTCAACTCCTCCAACTTCCAACGTTCAATTCTTCCAAGGTTCAGCTCCTCCAAGGTTCAGCTCCGCTTACGTTCAACTCCTCCAAGGTTCAACTTCTCCAATTTCCAAGGTTCAGCTCCTCCATGGTTCAATTCCTCCAAGGTTCAGTTCCACTTACGTTCAACTCCTCCAACGTTCAATTCCTCCAACTTCCAACATTCAATTCTTCCAAGGTTCAGCTCCTCCAAGGTTCAGCTCCTCCAAGGTTCAATTCCTGCAAGGTTCAGCTCTGCTTACGTTCAACCCCTCCAACTTCCAACGTTCAATTCTTCCAAGGTTCAGCTCCTCCAAGGTTCAGCTCCTCCAAGGTTCAATTCCTCCAAGGTTTAATTCCTCCAAGGTTCAGCTCTGCTTACGTTCAACTCCTCCAAGGTTCAATTCCTCCAACTTCCAAAGTTCAATTCTTCCATGGTTCAGCTCCTCCAAGGTCCAATTCCTCCGAGGTTTAATTCCTCCAAGGTTCAGCTCCGCTTACGTTCAACTCCTCCAAGGTTCAGTTCCTCCAAGTTTCAGCTCGTCTGAGGTTCAATTCCTTCAAGTTTCAACTCCTCCAACTTCCAACGTTCAATTCTTCCAAAGTTCAGCTCCTCCAAGGTTCAGCTCCTCCGAGGTTCAATTCCTCCAAGGTTCAGCTCCGCTTACGTTCAACTCCTCCAAGGTTCAACTTCTCCAATTTCCAATGTTCAATTCTTCCAAGGTTCAGCTCCTTCAAGGTTCAGCTCCTCCATGGTTCAATTCCTCCAAGGTTCAGCTCCGCTTACGTTCAACTCCTCCAAGGTTCAATTCCTCCAAGTTTCAACTCTTCCAACGTTCAATTCTTCCAAGGTTCAGCTCCTCCAAGGTTCAATTCCTGCAAGGTTCAGCTCTGCTTACGTTCAACTCCTCCAAGTTTCAGCTCGTCTGAGGTTCAATTCCTTCAAGTTTCAACTCCTCCAACTTCCAACGTTCAATTCTTCCAAGGTTCAGCTCCTCCAAGGTTTAATTCCTCCAAGGTTCAGCTCCGCTTACGTTCAACTCCTGCAAGGTTCAATTCCTCCAAGTTTCAACTCCTCCAACTTCCAACGTTCAATTCTTCCAAGGTTCAGCTCCTGCAAGGTTCAATTCCTCCAAGGTTTAATTCCTCCAAGGTTCAGCTCCGCTTACGTTCAACTCCTCCAAGGTTCAGTTCCTCCAAGTTTCAGCTCGTCTGAGGTTCAATTCCTTCAAGTTTCAACTCCTCCAACTTCCAACGTTCAATTCTTCCAAGGTTCAGCTCCTCCAAGGTTCAGCTCCCCCGAGGTTAAATTCTTCCGAGGTTCAATTCATCCAAGGTAATTACACACTGAAGATTGTTAACATGACATAATAGTGCAGTTGTCATTTTATTTTATAAACTATGTACGTTCACCCATCTGTATGTTAAAATTATACGAAATACTTGTAATGACATAATTTCCCTGAGAAACTCAATTTTGCAGACATATCTGAAGCAACTTACATTGAGTAGTTTGATTGTCCGGTGAGATGGAGAGCAGATGTTTACCCATGTCTTGCTTTCGTCAGCTCCATCAAATACAATAGTCCAGCGCTGAAAAAAAACATGATGCATTGGGACGCAATGTTAAATCGCCTATGTTTACAAAAATTGTAAGTCCCTTGATTTATAAAGACTGATCATATATTTTATATCAAAAGAAACATAAATATGTCTTCTTTGTGATAAAAATACCTGCTTTTGCAAACTCATATTGCTTCATACAGATATTCGTGATGAAACAACGACACCCGCAGAAATTTCATTTCGTTGCGGGCGCAGCCATATTTAATCTCGCGGAGTGTGGTGTTTTCATAAAATCATGTGCTAGCGTTATTACCCGTCATGCTATGTTTGGCGGTATGGTTAAATCGCAAAAAGATACTCTTTCTTTTGGCGTGTTTCTTGTACGAATTGAAATAAAATTAAGAAAAATATGATATGTTGAACATTGACCATATTTAGAGAGGATCTAAGGTATGAACAACTTGCGGAAACTCTGGCAAACTACATCTCTGCTATTTAGTAATGTATAAACGTAATATTAATGCAAATTTGGCAGAGATATACCTTTGCCCATTTTTGCCCCAAGCTCAAACGTAGAGGTACTCCATGTCCGGCAACGAATTTCTTCTATTATCGCACACATACCAGGCGTACATATTATTGCAATCTTTTATTCTGAAGTTGTGTTTTAGCCATGCATTTGTTATTCGTGTTTACATATGCACAGACATGCTATCATATATTAAATGGTGGATGTTATATGAATATTTAAAGTTTATTTTCATAATTGGCAAAAATATATGACAATTAATAACAACAAATAAATGACAACCCCCTCCATAAATCAGACATGTGATGTACTTCTAATTACACTGCATTGATCTTGCTGTAACTAACTGCATGTATAAACATTGGCTTGGTGGTGGTTTTTGGGGGTTGCTTTTTACTGTATCTTCATAGAACTATTTGTATATGAATATATAACATGATTTAACTTTTCCTGGTGGTGGTACGGTGCAACATTTTGCTTCAGCGGTGATGGGTATGCATGCTTTTTCAACATTTTATTTTTGAATGCTGCAAGGACTTTCTAAGCAATTAAATGCGGTGCTTTATGAATAAAACAAGGTGCGTCAAACAGGTTGTTGAAATCAGTTCTAAACGACTTAGAAACGCCACAGTTTCTCGCTGGATGTAAAGCACTTGGACTTATCAGGAGCTGATCACCTGCCCCCTCTGATGCCTGATCGAAGACAAGAGTGTTCACATCTTGGACATGAACACTCACTACCAGCAACTTGTGTCATTGTGCCAGGAGTCATGCAGAAACATCAATGAGTTAATGAGTGGGACGAGTACGTCTATCTTTGGAGACTCTATTCGCATCAAGAAGGACAAGGTGTTTGGAATGCTGACAGCATTTTCTGATGTAGATGCAGATGTGGAAGTGATTCTTCATATCCTACTTCCAGCCATTGCTATTCTCTGCAAATGGATCTTTGTAGATACAACATTACATCAGATAATTCAAAGTTGCATAGCAATATGTATATATATATTATATATATTGCTATGCAACTTTGAATTATCTGATGTAATGTATATATATATATATGTATATATATATATATATATAATGTTGTACATGCATGCTGTGTAGCGGAATGCTTATTGTTGCTTGCAGTAGTTGGCTATCCTTTTCACTTTACTAAGTCCACACACACACGCACATATGCATACACACACACAAACCTACATATGTTTACATAATTATATGGTACAATGCTAAAGCAGAATGTTTACATCAATGCATGCTATATTTGGCTATGCTTATACTCTCACATACACTTTACTAACTTTGCATACATGGCGTCCACATGATTTTGCTGGTATACCTGCCACTTCTAAAACATGTCAGATTCTGTTGATATCCACATAATGGAAACCATTAAAGCATAACCTCCAACCTATGGGTAGCAGGCTTTCCAAGCTGGTTGAGTGTGGTGTATGACAATGAGCCATATATACTGTGTACACGTATATATGCTGGATGACGATTTGAAAGTGGGGGACCTGGAGATACTTTTGTAAGCTTTTCCGAAAGGTTAGTTGCTTAGTTAATTAACATAATTTATGTAAAATTCCTTTTGTAAATTATATTTAAAGGAAATACATAAAATATCAAGTCTTAGTTAAGATTTTTGTATTGTACAAGTTTATATTTTCACATTTCCTTCAGATCAAAATAACTGTCACACAAATTTATTCAGTGACCTTTACATAATTGTCCTTAACTTCACCAATTTTAGTTAAAACCGGTATGACTGTCTATCTCTTAAATAGACCTTTCCAGTGGTGTATCACATTTGCCAATCTGATTAATTATTGCATTTTCACCGACCTCCCTACCTAAGCCCATCCTTACAAGTCAGGGGTGGTAGTTGACTACACTATCCCTGGCAGATATCTACATCTACGTGGTTGATTGGCACTGGACTGGATTTGTTATGCCATTGTGTCATAGTGTGTGAATTAAACAACTGCTGTGCCAGATGTGAAGGTACGAGAAAAAGTATATTATAAAGTGCGAGTAAAGTATGAACGAGGTGCGACTAAAAACATAGACCACGACTTAGCTTTAGATATTGTCATTAATGATGGCACTGGATCAATGAAAGAAGAGACAAAGAGTGAAACAACCGTTCCCATGAAGGCCTGGATTGTTGGGGAAGGCTTTCCTCCAGAAGACAGTGCGTGGGAAGAAAGAGTTGCCATAGACCTGGATGAGACCTGTGATAATCTTATATTTATTTTGGATCCGACGCAGAGTCATTGATATATTTCAATGGCTCTGATCCGACATTATCAGCAGCGCCCCCTGGCGCGCGATGATGCCTAGCCCTAACTTAGGACAGGGCTAGCCCAGCCAGCTAGAACCTAGAGGCTAGACTAGAGTAGAGAGGCTAGGCTCTCTACTCTAGAGGCTAGAGGCTATTCCTAGTCCCAGACCCAGTCAGCTAGAATATGCATCCATACAACATTCTTACAGGTTCTTACAGGTCCTCTTCTGGCTTCTAGGCTGTGATGCCTCTTATGCCAGCTCTGATGTTTGTCGTCAAACTATATGGTGCGCATGCGTCTGACGAGTTGTTCCATAATAGGGGTGGGGCTGTGTAATCGAGTTTAATTGGGTGGTTTTTCCATAATTTGTCTAATTTCCCCTCAAAGGACTGGACTGATGGAGCCTCTACCACAGACTGTGGGAGGCTGTTCCATACGTCCGTGCATCGGTGTATAAATGAATTTTTTTTAATGTTTAACCGACAACGTCCTTTTAATATTTTTAGGTGATGTCCTCGCGTACATGATTCAGTATCCCTCAAAGTTATAAAGTTTGATGTCACAGCTGTATCATATTTGTCTGTTAAAATCTTATATAATTCAATCATGTCTCCTCTGAGGCGACGATATGACAGAGTTGGTAATTTTAGTCTTTGTAGACGTTCATTATATTCAAGATCTTTAAAACCTGGAATTAATTTGGTTGCTCTACGCTGAACATTTTCAAGAGCTGTAATGTGTTTCATTAAGTAGGGAGCCCATACTTGATTTGCATATTCAATATGTGGGCGGACGAGAGATTTAAAAACAGTAGAAAAACACTGTTCATCCATGTAATCAAAAGTGCGACGAATTATCCCCATCATTGAATTGGCTTTATTAATTTTTTTCCAACATATGTGCCTCAAAGTTTAGTGATGAGTCAAAAGTGACGCCAATATCCTTCACCTTATCCGTACTTGCCAGCGTTATATGATCATTAGGTCCCAGTGTGTAGCTGTCATTTCTTATGGTTGATGATCCTACTCTCATATGGCTGCATTTGTCTGGGTGGAACTTTAAGAGAGATTCGTATGTCCAATGTTCTGCATGGGTAAGATCTTGTTGAAGCTTTGTGCAATCTTCATTGGTGTAAATTGTACGGAAAAGTTTCATATCATCCGCAAACAGGAATACTTCGGAGTTCTTTATAACATCCGGTAAGTCATTAATAAATATAATAAAAAGTAGGGGGCCAATCACCGATCCTTGTGGTATGCCGCTGATGACATCATGCCAGTCTGAAAAAGAATTATTGACCCTTACACGTTGTCTTCTGTGGGCCAACAGAGCTGCAACCCAGCTTAGAATATTTCCTTGAATTCCATAGCTCTGGAGTTTCTCTATAAGTCGTAGATGTGGAACTTTGTCAAATGCTTTCATAAAATCACATACTTCAACATATCTTGATTAGCGTGGTCACTGTGTCTGTGTCAAGGCAAACCTACCGGACCGTGTGTCAAGCCGGTGCTTTGCATGATTTGTGTGCTAGCTGTTGTCAATGACGCTTTCGTCGGCTTCGCGCGCTTTGTGCACTAAATACAACTTGCTTGTGCAACCTGTCGGCTTCTAGATATCAGGCTCTATTTTAACGTCGCCATCTGGCGGGAGGTAATAATTGTTTTCAATACAGTGTATAGCACGCATGCGCATCATATTCCGCCATTTTTAGAATGGCTGAAAAAGAAAGAGATGTTTACATTGTCTCGTATGACATTACCTATTTTGCTGATTTCACTGATTGATCACTACCTTTAACAAACGCAATGGAGTGTTTCTTACCTTCCGAAATCGCCAGGATGGTTTTGGGTAAGTTAGCTAAAACCCGATCGTCCACTTCTGTGGGCGATAATGCAAGATTATTATGGGCATGGCTATACTATAGTTGACAAAACTTTAACTTTAAAAAAGGCACTTGTGTAGAATCCGGACCCACCTCGATTTCGCCGTTATAACTTGCGTTTTACCTAACTTTGATACCTTAGTGCGTTAGTTCCATCATTCAACATTGTCCCAGACATATTTAGGTTTAAGAATATTGCGTACTGTTAGTAGGCACTTCAACGAATTCTGCTCGCGCTGTGTTTTCGCGTGCGTCATTTCTGTTGCAAAAATGCTGTGCCGTTTACTCGGCATCTTGGTAGCGTTTTGTTTTAACCCGTCGTTGCGCGCGCTTTTAACGGTGGTATACGTCATTCGTTGCGGGATTCTTGTAGACGGTAAGTAGAAGTTTATTTTTTCACTTTGTTTTTACAATTTGACCAAAATTAAGTGAACTGTTGTTGATTTGATGACATAGCTATGCTTCATTTGCAATTTTGACAGTTTTGGCATCAATTGGCAGGAATAATTTTGTGTTTATTTGCATCTAGAGGTTTTATTTATTCAGTGTTGAAAATTTTTTTGTTCCGACTGATTCCGACATGTCGATTTTACGCCGTTCAAAATGTGACTGTTTTGGCCGATCTGGCACTGTCAGACCGAGAGCGCATCACCGGTGTCAGTATCAGATCATATTCATATATTGGTTATCTTAATTAAAATCCCTACAAAAGCAACAGTGAACACTACTTGTTTTACCTTTTAGATATCATTTATTTGATTAATCACTGATTAATATTATACGTGGGCCTTGGCCCTTGCCTTGGCCTGGGCGCCGTTGTCCCGGTTGGGCTTGGCATGTGCCATTATCATAATTTTACGGTTATGCTTTTTTATACTTAGAAATAATATAAATTTTGTTATGCAATAATTTCAATTAATTGTTCTTAGTTACCTATTAAATCAATAATTTGTTATATAACAAATTGGAGGTAAAATATGTAAATTATTTGACTTAATTTTTTATTTATTTAAAAGGTTTCATGACAAACAGTCACTGCACAAAATTGTTAAAGTACACCTGTATGTTGTAATATAAATATTAAACGCCTTGAGGCTTGATCAGTTGTAGCATCATTTGTTTAATTGTGTGACAACATGCAATACATTAAACACCACAGTTATATCTCTCAAGTATCACAATTATTATTAATTTATGTGACGTATTATAGAATTTCACACTGCTCTCTTGAGTAACAGAGGCAGGGATATGAAAATTATTTCATGATATATTTCACATTATATGATACACGATGGCCTTTTTATTTCAGATGCTGTTCACAATTACATGCAGTGACACTAATCTTACTCTGATCTGTGTCTGACAGTTAACTCTGAAGGTACCGAGCCACAGAGTCGTCTGAATATGACACCCGTCACCTGCCTGCATATGTACACATTTAATCTGGCTGATTATATATCTGATTCTACATTGAACAGTGTCCATTCAACATGACACGAACATTACTTATATACATCATTTTGAAGAACACAACATTATTTTACAGGATACTAAAATATGAACCTTGCACCACAGATCTTGCAGCCTACTGGCAATTATGAGACAATCAACTTCCAATATTACAAAACAACTGTATTATGAGCAGACCAGACTTCTTCTTAATGGCTTGACTCCCGTTGGCCATGGGGAGTAACGCAGAAAGCATTTGGATTCAGTGACGGAATACTGTGAACAATTTATAACATTATTTCATGAAGTTCATGTTAAAATCTAGAACATTACATTATGAAGCACTGACAATTGATTACTGGTCTCTACAGAGCCTGCAGAATTCATCCATCCTGTCATGACACAGTCACACATAGACACAGTGAACTATGAGTATGAATATTGTATTTCATTGTCATGTATTGATCTTTTGAGTTATTTAGCCAATATTTACTTATTAATAAAGTTAATGTTATATGACTGGTTAATGTATATTTATTATAATGTTTAATGTGGTTGTAAACATTCCATAAATTATATAACTGTCTTCATAATTATGGTCATTCCAGCCTTTCTTCGAAATGTAGTCGTCAGTCGTTAGTGTGCTAATATTAGCCAATATTAACTTATTAATTAAGTTACTGTTAATATGAAATGACTGGTTAATGTATATGTATTACCATAATTAATATGGTTTACTGCTTGCATAAATTATACAAATATCTTCATAATCATGGACATTATGGCCTTTTACTTAAATGTGTCGGTCTGTCAAAGTTGCTCACTAATTAGCCAGTATTGACTAATTAATTACATTATTAAATTATTTGTTAATGTATATTTATTACCATTATTTATGTGGTTATACACATTGCATAATATGTATAAATATTTTCATAATCATGGGCATTATGGCTTTTAATTGGATTGTCAAGTGTGTTGAGTTTGCATGCTACATTACTAAAAATTAACTAATTAATTGTGCTAATTTGGTTATAATTAGTACTAAAAATATTACATATTGTAAATTTATTACTCTAGTCAATTTGTTTGAAAACCATGAAAACAATATTTAAATATCTATATAAATAAAAAAGTTATGACATTTTAAAGCAAATATTTATCCACAGAAAACACAAAAATGAGTCCATTTTGCCATTGTAAGAGATGCACAAAAATTACGCTGTTTTGCCATCTTAAAATCGCAATATATTTTGATCTATTAAAGATACCTTAATAAAATAAACAGTTATGTGATCCTTAAGCTATTACCTTTAATTTAAGCCCATTCCCAATGTTCTAGCTTGATATTTAATTTTTTGTTGAAGTGCCTACTGTTAGCGCACTTTTGACAAGTTTTGAGGCGTAAATAGCGCCCCGGTTTTGCATCAACATACGCCGCGATGTCGCTCATTTTACGAGGGCGATGCGGTAAGGCATGACTGCAGCGGTGCAGACTATCGCAAACCGGGTCACTATTTGGGCTTCAAAAGTGTGCTAAGATAATATTTTTGTAATATAAATATGCCTGGGATGATGTTGAATGATGGAACTAACGCTCTGATATATCAAAGTTAGGCAAAACTCAAGTTATCACAACGAAGTCGAGGTGGGTCCGGATTCTACATAAGTGCCCAAAAAAAGTACAGACTGGATTGCTATTTTGACAATTGTGACGTTCTTTTCGCAGTTGCATACGTTTTCTTACTGCAGGCCTAGTTTTCTTGGTAAACTTCAGTCATTTGTGAATGAGTTAAATTAAAATGGCAAAGGCGAAGATAAGTATTTAATTTTGTATCGTCATATTTAGGCACTTCAACAACAACAACAACATGTGCTAGAACATTGGAAATGGGCTTATGTTAAAGGCAATAACTTAAGGATCACATAACTGTTTATTTTATTAATATATCTTTATTAGATCAAAACTTATGATGATTTTAAGACGGCAGAACTGTAAATTTTGTGCAATAGGTATACTATATAGAGCCTAGGCAAAATAGTCACTTTTGTGTCAATGAACATGTGATTAAAATGCCATAACTTTTTTATTTGTGTATATATTTAAATAATATTTTCAGGGTTTACAAACCCATTGACTAGGGTAATCAATTTACGTTATCCAATAATTTTTCATACTAAGTATAACCTAATTAATGCAATTAATTAGTTAACAATTGCTACTTAGCGCACAAACTCGACATACCAACACATTTCAATAAAAGGCCACAATATCCATAAATATGCAGATATTTATGTAATTTATGCAAGGGGTACAACAACATTAATTATGGTAATAAATATAAATGAACAAGTCATATTTAACAATTAATTAATAAGTTCACCTGCTAATTAACCAATATTAACAATTAATAAGTCAATATTGGCTAATTAGCAGGTGAACTCGACAGACTGAACATTTCAGTCTAGAGGCCATAATATCCATGGTTATGAAGATATTTATATAATTTATGCAAGGTGCACAACCACATTAAATATGGTAATAAATATAAGTCAGTCATTTATCATTAACAATAACTTAATTAATAAATTAATATTGGTTAGTTAGCTCGTGAACTCAATACACCAACACCCTACAATAATAGGTTACAATTTCCTTCATTATGATGATATCTGTAAAATGTTGTCAGTTCTGTCTGAAATAAAATGGCCACCATGCATCACATTATAATAACTACCTTGATTCTGCATGCATATATTGTGAACTTTTTTATTTATTTTTCTCTGGTCTACTTAACTTGATAGACAACTGTGGGGTTTATACATTTAATGCATTGCATTCTTCATTCAATAAATGATACATCAACTTATTAAAGCTTCAGTCTAGAATGTGCCATATATCAATTATGTGCTTCTCATAAACAACTTTTTTAGTTCAATCATTTAAGTATTTAACCTCAAAAACAACTTGTCTAACAATTTGCTTTTAGTCAAAAGTATGAAATATTCCATTTAATAATAGTAACAATCAATTTATTGGTAGGCCTAGTGATTTTGAATATCAATCTCTCAAAGTAGTTGCATACTAATTTTCGATTATCATTATAAAAACTTTATGTATTCTTTAGCAACTCTGAGTTTAACTATGTATATTCATTAACAAGTAATATTATTGTACAGCTATGACATACAGTATTGGTTTTATAGTTATTTTAATCCCAAGAAATGGAAGAAACCACGATCTGGCTCTGGTGAGGCACACTCGGTTTCACCGACACAAATCGGTCAAATGTCACCTGTTTTGAATATACAAAAACTACATATTACTCGCACTTACTCCAATGAAATTTTTAACACATACCAATTTAAACCTATAGATTTGATTAAAAACACAATGTTTCGTCAGTATTGATTAGTAAACTATAAAACTTGCAAATGAAACACAGCTATGTCATCAAATCGAAGAAATCTACCTTAATTCTAGTCAAATTTCAAACAGAAAACTTTGTGTTTGACAATAAAATCAGCAAAGAATTAGGTAAATGACTGGAAACACCGACAATCGACGAGTTGAAACAAAGCGTTGCGTAAGGTGCCAGGTAACACAACGTCACTGAGTGGACTGCTTGTCGTGCACAGCCGCACAACTCGGTTATGAGATTTGTTGAAGTGCCTACATTATTAAATTAAAGTTATTAAAGCTGCGTCCGCAACTGGTTCATCCCATCACAAATCCAGTTCTTTGGTGTCCAAATATTAAATGTAATGTGTGCATACATTAACTGTTTCAGTGCCAGCCAAAATTACGTTGACATACAAGAAGTGCCAAGCCATTTTTTTGAAAGTTTAGACTTTTTCAAGCAGCTCGAAAAATAACAGTAAATTTGTTCATTATTTCTTGAGCAACTCAATAAATAACGCTGAATTTTACCATTATTTCTTGAGCAGTTCAATAAATAATGTGCTTGCATTTGCACTTAGTAAGTAATCATTTCAGGGCATCACAAAAGTGCATTTCAAATTAGATGATCAAATCGAGGCACCTTTAAGCTCAAGTGCATCAATTTGTTTGCCAACTCTATGATCTGGTTATGTCATGTGATGAACTACCTTGTGCTGGTTACAGGTTACTTAAAGGACGAAGGCTGTACCAAGGCATATAAAGACTTCCTTGTAGAGTCGGCCCATCTACATGAGTACACTATATTCCTGCAGCGAGGCCTTGAGTATCCCACTAAGATCGGCGGGAAAGGGCTCGTTGACATGTTGGAGGATTACGGCAGAATCAAATTGTATGGTAAGAACAGGAATTTCAGATGTATCGTTTAGTTATGTCATCCTTGAATCTTGTGTGACATTATTTACCTACTCCTGATTGTTGCATGTTTGAGCTATAAAACCCCTTGCCGATGAACATCTGAAAAAGAGCTCAGTTGAGTTAGGTGATGACACCTGGTGTGTAGTTTGTGAAAACTTGTGGGAGAATAGTTAATTTTCTAAATAAATATTTTTGGGTTATGGATTGTGATGTTACTCACAACCATGTGGCGATTTATTAAAAACTAGTTTACATGAAAGTGTTGTATTCTGTATTCTTTTTATTTAGTGTGACATTATGTACTTGTACGAATTTCTTAACATTGTTGATCCTAAATAAGCAATAACAAATTAAAGGTGTAGTGTTCCAAAATAGAAACTGGATGTTCCTAGTGTATTGATAAGTTCTCACAATTCACAATGTCCCTGTTATAGAACTGCACAAGCAGCCAGAAGTGATTCACGGCCTATGGTGTCAACTGGAGCAGGCGATGTCTCAGCTCAAGTATGTCCTTTCCGAGAGCTTGTCACCAGAATTCCGAACCAAGGGTACCATTCTCAACAGTGTCATGAAATCCTACACCAGTCAGAAGATGGCTTACACACGCAGTTTGTTGGCACTGAAAAAACAGAAACCAGTGCGTAGTAACACATCAAGAAAATGTTATAGAGAGAAGCATGTTGTTGGGTGTATCAGTGACGACCAGCAGGCATCTACAAGTGCAGTGAGTCCCACAAAAAACACAGATTGGGCGTTATCTCAACCGGGCTCGCCTGATGGAAGATGGAAGAATCCAGCCTTCTCACCGCGCAGCCCCGCAGAGAAACGGCATGGTACAGTGGCGCCATCTGAATCCACATCACCTGATATGCCAAGCATTGTTGGGAGAAAATGTGACTCGGCCAGCAGACAGAAGTTGCCACTGAAGAAGAGATCGGACAGTGTTTCCTGTGGCGCTGAATCAGTGACGAAACTGTCGAACGTTGAGTGTTTACGAAAGCAGCGGGAAGCATTGATTCAGGGAATGCGAACCGGAATTGTGAGGGATGCTCACAGGAAGCAAAACAATGGCCAATCTTCAAGTCGTTCACCGAACACTCGTGGGTTAGGTGTTACTGAACAAGAACACACTGATGTGAAGACAGTTGCGAGTTCTGACTTGCTTGTGTCACCTAGCTTGGACGGTAGAAACGAAGAAAATGGCGTTGACAAGCAGAAATCATGTGAAGTCTTGTTAAGTGGAGTGGATGGTAGGGAATTCATTATCTTTGTCATTTACAGTGTGCTGTTCTTGTAATTTAATAAGTCAATCATGCATTTGTAATGCTTTCTGGTGAAGTGTTAGTATTTTGTCAAATTGACTTAATATTAATTACAAAACGTTTTATTGTGAGAAAAAAACAACGTTTTATTGTGAAGGAATGTTTTGTTTAATCATGAATTATCAACTTTGTTAATAAATTATTTGAAACGATAACTTTTATTAATATCTATCAACATTACATCTCAAGAAATTGTTCTTGTTATAGTATAATTCAATGTAACTTATATTTACCAATACATTTTAAATGTGCATCATTATATCCTTATTGGGTACACATTTTTTTCCAGTACAGTCTAATTGCACATAGTTTTACTTTGTTTAGACTATTGTGAACATGTGGTTGCCATGGAAACCAGTACTGAGATGGAAATCCATGAAGATGCTCCACATGACCTTGAAATGAACCCTGAAACTGCTCCTCCTGAGGGGGATTGCCACCCCCACAGTCCGCTCAAGACCCCCATAAAGAGGCTTTTGGAGGAGGAGAACAGCCGGGATGCTTTCAGGTCACCTCGCAGAAAGAGGTAATAATAATTAATTAACTTGCACAAATATCTGATAGTTCCCATTGTTTTAGACGTATGACTCGTCAAACATTGCATGAAGATTAAACTGAATTAGATCTTACAAATCTTGATTCAGTCTGGTGAAATTGTTCTAATTTTCAGCATAAGAATTGTTTTTATTGTAATTAAGCAATGATATTGATCAAGTTTTCGTTACATAACCATTTTTTAAACTATTAAATTTGCAGTAATAAATAAATAATAAAGCTCTATTGTAATTGACTTTCCTGATTTTCTTTTTTTGTTTACAAACCTCATGATAAAAATATCCATAGTCTTCAGTGTAATTCTGTATTGCTTTTATGTAAATCTGTTATTTTATAAGACAGCAAGAAATAAACATACTTTGGAGCAAATGTCAGATCAGGAATACCACCTGCCCGCCATCTACAACCAGATTATTCTGCCAGAATCTGAGCTGCATTACATGACATCAGTGCGTTGGCAAGATCCGCTGTAGACGGGTTGAAACGTTGCATGTTTCAACATTTGCTCCAAAGTAAGTTTATTTCTTGAAGTCTAATGGAATCTTTGATCCAAGAACAATATATTCCACATGGTATTTTATAGCCATGCACCAAAGCGGCGGAGTATCAGCGGACCAACAGGAACTGACAGGGAAGTCGCTGGAGAGACAGTTGTGCCACCTGTCAGCACCGTTTTGCCAGTGAATCAACACAGCAGTGACAGCTGCGATAATCTCTTCAGTATGCCTGTAAGTTCAGTCAAACCTCACTTTAGGTTCACCCTGGGACTGTCCTAAATAGTTCATTGTGGGATGATAAGGTTTTAATTTCTTCTGAACACCTTAGTTTATTCACTTATCAGCAACAGTAAAGAACTGAGCAATGGATTAAAGAGGCAAATCAACAACAACTACGAACTGAGGCAAGGGGATATCGAATCAGTCACATATTGGTTGGTGGGACAGCCTCTCCACACCATTTGGTGAGCAGAAGAATAACTCAAAATTCCCAGAAATCAGTTCTGGGAGAGGTAGGTGAAGGTTGGCAAAATGTTTAGAAATTAATAAACGTATCTGTGTTCATAAAAAAATTGAAACAATTTTTTCTCGCTGATTCTGACATGTGCCATTTTGTGGTTTTTGTTTTTTTATTTTAATGGGAACTAATTGTGAATTGTCGTACTCTTATTATAGTCTCTCAATAGTATTATGATATTTCTTTCTTTGTGTTTAAGCATGTCCCTTTGAAATATTTCGATGTTTTCTTAAATCCTAGTGTAGTAGTTGGTTGCCAAGAAGACGTGTTGAGTATTATTATAAATTATAGAAGTCCTATATACCATAATGAATCATATATAAACATTACTTTTCTTTGAACCAGTCATCTTCTGTGTGTAGTATTATCTAATTTATTTTGGGAGCGAAGTCTGTACATGAATTAAATGTTATCAATCCCATTAATTTTGTGGTCATAGGTGCTGGACGAGTTAATCAACAGCCGACTGTTTGCCGAGCGTCTAGCTGAGAACATCAACAAAGTGAAACTGTCGGCCGAGTCGACTCCCACGGATAAACCTCATCCGTCTGCGACATGTACCTCCACCAGAGCCACCACAACTTCCGTCAGTACCACCACATTAGTGCAACAAGATGTTAAGATTCATACGAAGACTTTGTCGCCAGTGGAGAACCCCGTCAAAATGGTTGAGAAGACAAAGGCCGTGGAGATTGTGACAACGGGATGCAATGAGATGGTGTCATCTCAACAGGCTCGAGAGGGTTCAGTTGAGGTGCGTTCACTGCGTTGTGGTCAAGCCAGTCCACTCCTGGATGTTGTCTTCTCACCTCTTCCTCTCTCTCTTCCTCTTGGTACAGTGCCTTGCAGGATAGTTTTTGCAAGGACGGTTGATTTTGTGACACGACCATACCACTTTAGCTTTCGTTTCTTGACTGTGACATATATACCATATTTTTTTATCAAATGACACATTGTTCACACTGATGACAGCAACATATTAATTTTATCTTGTAGTTAACTTGCACTAAAAAGATGTATGTTTTTAGATGTCTTGAATGCATGCAATTTAGCTGTTACAGGGTGAATGGTTAGAAAGAAATCTGTATCCATTGTGGATTTCATGCACTTTACAGGTGTACATCTTTAATTTACAATTTTAACAGGACAGTTGTTATTTATTTGCTACAATGTTTTGTTGCACATAAGAGTTAATTTGCTGTCATCTGTTGTTAACATTGTAGGAGGACCCGTCAATGTCTGACGCAGCCGTCAGTGGTATCATTGCCCTGACCCAGAATGACCCTGATTTTGATGCCATCTTGAGCAACCTGTTTGGCATTGGTGAGTTCATTAGCTGAACAATTCACTTGGATGTAAAGAACATTTAGTTTGATTTCAGTGTACCAGAAGTCAGGGAAGAGAAGCCTAAAGATGTTATATTCTGGTGTCACCAAACTTGACCATAGAAAATGAATGGTGACATCAGCATGGGAACCGAATAGATCCATTCTCACAGAGGACAATAAATGATAGCAGTGTGAATATGTTTAAATTGAAAATTTACAAATCTCTCAGAAGGGTGGGTTAAACAAAGCAGTAACATTGTTGCACTCGTGCTAAGCCAAAGGCTTCCCTGTGCTCTTGTCATCTGGTTTCTTTCGATGATCTTGTGAAATGTTGCAGACTTCAGTGGAACGGATATCATGGATGAGATGACATCTCCATCAGCCTCCACAGTATTATCAACCAATCAGAATGCAGCTGATGCTATTCTGCAGAATGACACGGTCGTAAAACACGACTTCTCACCCTTTGATGCAGGCTGTATCATTGAACCCGTGAAGGGGAAACCCGAAGAATGTTCATCCTCGCAAACCATAAATACTCCTTTTGTGATGAATCAACATGCAAGTTTTGTAGAACGTAAAGATGTTAGTGTCCCAATTAGCAATACTGTACAACAACAGGATGGGATTGAGCATGCGAACATGTCACAGAATTTACGCGAAATGAAGGCTCCCAAGCAGTCGCTTGTCCCTGGCAGTTTCGTACAAATCTACCATGTCGGTGAAGATGGCAGCACCGGTTACTATGAGACAGTACAAGTGGTGTCATCTGGTGATGATACCGTTATCAAGATCGATGAATTGTTGACAAACAGCAGTGACGGCCAAGGTGACAGACAGGGTGACAACAATGTGGTGGACCATGCTGTGAACAGTGTCGCTTCTATTGATGTTATGAAGCAGTGTGGTGTGACAGGATCTAAAGACAGTGCTTCTTTAACAACCACAGATACAAGTAGTTCACCAGGTCAGTCATCGGGTAGGTTTATTTTACTTACTTTATTGTCCCTCGCTCTAAGAGGAGCATAGGCCATCAACGGTGACTTTCCAATGCACACGACTTTAGGCAATCCTCTGTATATCCTTCCAAGTGTAGCCGCTCATCTACATCAGCAGCCGTGTCCCTTCGCCAGGTGTTTTTTTACCTTCCTCGCCTTCTTTTTCCTTGATGACTCCACGTCAGAGACTGTCTTGTGATGTTTGTTGGTGGCTTTCTCCATGTGTATCCAATCCAACCCCACTTTCTCTTCATGATCTGTTTGGCAACATAGGTTTATTTTACTTAGGTTTATTTATGAACTCAGACTTACCTGATGGCATGATGAGCATAGCTTGTTGGTCTGGTTCTGACGGTGCAACTGACACCGAGTTCATCCCAGCATTTGACCCTCCTCCCACCTGCAATGAAGTCTAATTTTCTACATCTGTCCAATCTTCATACCGTATTAGTTACATTAAACGTACATGCCCCAATTAGTGTACACACCCTATTTCAGCAGCATCTGACCTCAGTCTACGACTAAAAGTCTAAAACTGAACATCCGTGCCATCATTTGCTGTAATTGATTCCTTGTCAACCAGTCACAACATGAGAAAGTTCCACCTGCATATGTAGCATTTGCTAAAAAAATTCCCTGGTTATTGGCTGGTATTTTTTGTTGGCTAATTATTTATATAAAGTGTTCTCTATTTCTGCTCATACAGGTGAGACATTGCCCACTGGCACACAGCTATCTAACAACAGTGAGAAGCTACAGTCGACTTCCCAGAATGCAACGGCACCTATGAGTATGAACCATGTTTTGGAAACAGAAAAAATCTTGCCTCATGTCGAAGATGACAAAAATCCTACTTGTGAACGGACAGCCACAAATGATGTAGGCATTCTTGAGGCTGTGCATGCTCACACCGACGAACACATGGTGCCCCATCCACCACCAACCAATAAACAGAGGAGTGGTACTTTGCTTATAACAGAGACAGGCGAAGGAAAAGGTGATTACTTGTTCACGACAATTGACAGTGACGCACTGGAGGCGTTACATAATTATGACAGTGCTCCCTCTCCTGCTAAAGCTACGTCGAAGCCACAGACACGGAAAACAACAGCTAGTCGGAACAGAGCAGGCATTCAGAATCGGACGGTCAGAACTTTAGGCAGCAAAACTCGGACCGGTGAAAACCAGCCGGTTGCGAAAGCAGTGCAAATTTTGAATCTGAACATGCCACAGCAAATCAAGAGACAACCACGTGCCGTGTCAGACAGAGACATCACAAAGGGCAGTGGTAGACCAGCATGCACCAACACATGTCCCACTGCGATTGGGTCAAGTTTAGCCCTTGCTAAACAGGTGACCACAAACCCAGTTGCTGTTTCATGTGTGAAAACGACGCCATCTTTCCGGAGTACCGTGTTGTCAAGGGAAATGTGGCAGGCGAAAATTCATGATGGACATTGGACGTTGGTGAATGAACGAAAGGAGAAACGCAGATACCTCGGTGTGCCAAATAAACACCCGTCTCAGACAGATGAAACTGTTGCCACGGAAGCGCCTGCTGCCATGACAACCGCACCACAGTGGCGATGTCTGTCACAGAACGGAGTCGTCACATCAAAATCAGGTGGTCAACAAATCAGCGGTAACTCAGTGAGGACATTTTCAGTAACACAAGGGGCAGCAGTTGGTAGTTCTACAAATTCTGAATGCAACACAAATCTTGCAAATGGATTCCACATAGAAAATGGAGAAACCACCGTAAGATTCTCGCAGATTACGGCTGGCGAAAAAAACGAAATGCCGTTGTCATTCGGCGATGCAATACCTCGCACTGGGATAGTGTCTGACATTGGTCAGTTGCCGCTGGAGATGAGGGGGGTGTATGAGACCATGTCAAAGGTCGCGTCTAACACGGCGGCCATTAAGGTGACATGTGCTGTAGCTAAAGATCGCAGTTGGACAGCAGACATAAACACAGTGCTAGACTTGATCAGCCCCAAGGCTATGGGAGCGGTGACGAACCAGATCATCGACAACGATGTTACGCAAGTGGCGTGGGCTGTCAGTCCTGGGGCGAGTAGTCATGTGAGGGCATTGAACTTTGACCTAAGCATGCCTCGATCGTGTATCACGAATGCTGACAGTGGAGATAGGCCAGGGAATACATTAGCGTTGCACACCACTAACACCTCTGTCTCTCAGCAAACACTTAGTCCACAGCAGCGTAAGGCAATACAGATGTTGTCAAATGGAACCTCACCGAATTTAGCGGTTAATGTGTCGAAAAGCTGTGACCATTTACCGTCTCCTTCCATTGCAGTCTCTGTATGTAGTCGACTGTTGCCAAAGCCAAGCCCAGAAAGAGAGAGTTTCAAAAACATTACCAGTAAAACCTGCATTCTTAACAACAGCGCAACCAAACCAACAACAGTGTCCATCTGTACAAAAGAGGGTGTCACTGACATCAAGCCGCGGGATGTTTGTCGACGACCAGCTCGCCGCGTTGCAATGAAAACTATCAAACGAGCTGACGAAATATTGGCTGAACGATCTCTGGCTGGAAATGCTACACAGGTGGCTCCATCTACCGGATACAACAGTGGTGGAAATATCGGAAAACAGACAGATAAATGTGTTGTCGGAAAAGCATCAAAAATGGATGCAGCAGTTAAACTGCTTGCGTCGTCTGACAATAGTGCTGCCCCCTACAAATCAACATCTCCAGTTCGGTCATGGTGTGTCAGAGGTGCCCTCCCAAATGGTTTCACTACCGTGTGTGAATCGGAAGTCGCCGAGGCGCTGGTGGCATTTGCGACCAACGTTGTCATTACCCCAGTAAAAAACACCCCAGACGTCAACTATGCGTACCCTTCAAAGTCGGCATCGTGCGACACCGACCGACATGTTGACAGTGTCATTGCTCCAAAGTGGTCTACGCCACTAGGACAACCTCCGCCACTGTCATCGGCCGCGTCACCAGTGTCGATGCAGTGCAAACCTCTGTTATCGACAGCATCACCAGTGTCGGTGCAGTGCAAACCTCTGTTATTGACAGCATCACCAGTGTCAGTGCGGTGCAAACCTCTGTCATCGACTGCGTCACCAGTGTTGGTGAAGTGCAAACACCTGTCATCAACTGTGTCACCAGTGCAGTGCAAACCTCTGTCACCAGTGTCAGTGCAATGCAAGCCCCTGTCATCGACTGCATCACCAGTGTCCGTGGAGTGCAAGCCCCTGTCATCGACTGCATCACCAGTGTCGGTCCAGTGCAAACCTTTGTCATCAACCACGTCATCAGTGTCATCTTTATCATCGACTGTGTCACCAGTGTCAGTGCAGTGCAAAGAGAATGTCTCTGCGACACCCAGTGCACAACACACAGCAGGCCCTGGATGTGTCAATGGAGATGTTGTACCACTGTCAACTTGTGTCAGAGGTGTCAATGGGGATGTCATACAACTGTCATCTTGTGTCGGAGGTGTCAGTGGAGATGTCATACCACAGTCACCTTGTACAATGCTAAAACAGGGAAAGCGAATGATAGACATTGAAGACCAGCATTCACTGAAGGTAAGTGTAGTTTTCATGTAAACACAGGGATAACTGCAAAGTCAAAAATTGTATATGTTTAACATTGGTTCAAACTACCTCCATCAGTACGTGGTGACATTTTTTTACGATCCGAAATGGAATATTAGTCCCAATTTGCATTACGATGTTTGACTCACTAGTTGATCCCACTGTAGCAGTTTATTTTCCCAACAGTATTTGGTGATGACCAAATCCTGCATGTAATGCTTTACATATTTGTGTGACTTTGTATGACCACCAATTAAAGGAAGAGTGCCTGGTATGTTACCATGAATCAGCCAGAGGTGGTAATTATACTTATTACAATCACTTGTACTTCATCCTACTTGTGGTTTGGTGTGTGGGAACAACACACTTCAAAGGTATTTGTGGGTAGGGATGCATGCTTCTGCAATAAGTACTAATTACAGGCAATTGTGGTTGTTTACTATTTCAATGTTATGTTTACAATTTGAACTTTTGCGAACACTCTATGACCATCCCTAAGGAGCATAGAATACAGTTTGGCCATATACTTGTGAATGTCCACTGTACCTACGTAGTTTGGCCAAGTCCTAATGTGTTCCGTATACTTGTGAATGTCCACTGTACCTACTTAGTTTGGCCAAGTCCTAATGTGTTCCGTATACTTGTGAATGTCCACTGTACCTACGTAGTTTGGCCAAGTCCTAATGTGTTCCGTATACTTGTGAATGTCCACTGTACCTACGTAGTTTGGCCAAGTCCTAATGTGTTCCGTATACTTGTGAATGTCCACTGTACCTACGTAGTTTGGCCAAGTCCTGATGTGTTCCGTATACTTGTGAATGTCCACTGTACCTACGTAGTTTGGCCAAGTCCTAATGTGTTCCGTATACTTGTGAATGTCCACTGTACCTATGTAGTTTGGCCAAGTCCTAATGTGTTCCGTATACTTGTGAATGTCCACTGTACCTACGTAGTTTGGCCAAGTCCTAATGTGTTCCGTATACTTGTGAATGTCCACTGTACCTACGTAGTTTGTCCAAGTCCTGATGTGTTCCGTATACTTGTGAATGTCCACTGTACCTACATAGTTTGGCCAAGTCCTGATGTGTTCCGTATACTTGTGAATGTCCACTGTACCTACTACCTACTTAGTTTAATATGTTGGTGGTTTTGTTTGCTCATGTTTGGGTTTGTATTTTGCAGCCAAAGAGGATGAGATTAAAGAAACGACAGGTGAGTAGAGAATAGCAGAAAGTACTGCTCAAAGTAGCAGAAAGTACCGAATAGCAAAATGTACTGACTGGCAGAAAATAAGGAATACTCAGCAGAACAATACCTGGCTGGTAGTAGAAAATACCAAGGATATGTTTTTTACTGACCAGTTTAAAAATATGCTTTGACCATTGCCTGGTTCATTGTCTCAGGATGAATGTCATGTTGACATTGCATGCAGAAGGAACATCACTTCATGGGTGTCAATGATATGTTCATTGTTTGGTCCTGTCACCTCTCATTGTCCCATCCTCATTAACTCTGCCAACAGTTTTTACAAATGGATGTACTCATTACTGAATAACAAGGTTACTATTAATAATAAACGTTCAAATTACATAACACAAATTTAATTACTGTTTGCTAAAACCCAGTTGGGGTGGTTATAATATTAGAATAAACATAATTTATTATATATATCAGATTATTTCTAACGATTTTATGAGAAAAATATTCAGATTTGTATATTTATTGTAGCAACCTGTGATCAACTAATTGAAGTATGTTTGACACGGTTGTTTTTTCTCCTCAGAAGTCTTTGGCCAACATGGATGTTGACAAGTTTCTGTCCAAGCTACATGCCAAATGACCAACACGTGATTGACACCTGTCAATCATTCTGAACTGTGAACCTAATCAACATGTGCTGCTGCTGCATGTGGTGCCACCCATCAAAGTAGAGTTGAAACAGTGCATTTTGGGATTGCTGCAATGCTACGCATATGTCATCATCATGTAAATGTAGGGCTGCATATTGTCCTTGATATTCATGAAAATGTTTGTCAAATTGGAAGAATAATTAAATAACAATTGTTCTTAATACACAACTATAAATTTGAAACTCACATTGGCATTTCAACCACTGTCAGCGACCTTCATTACTGGTGAGCAGAGGAAGAACAGTTTGACGAAGGTCGCTGATAATGGTTGAAATGTCAATATGAGTTTCAAATTTATAGTTGTATGTTAAGAATTGTTTTATTTAATTGCGTATTGTCCTATATATATAATTTATATAAATTTATGTTTGCCTTATTTGCTACCTTATAAACAATATTCATAAAACAAAAGCTTTTGTCCATTTTATAGAGAGAAACTGGCTTAATAATGTAAAAAAAGTTATTTAGAGATCTGTTGTCTTCAGTCATTCTGTTAAAATTATAATTGAATACATTGCTAATTACACTGTCACATTGATTGATTGGTGCATTGCTTCCTTAAAATGAATGGCAAATTTGTCTTAGAACTTCATTTCTATGGAAGTCTCTTGCTGCAAGTGTTGAAATCAACAATTAGTCTTTATGTGTTTCATGATGTCTTCACACCTACGAATATATTATCCAGATTTTTATGATTGTATTTATTATTCTTTTTTTTACAAATCTGTATGTTTTATTTATTGTTTTTTTAAGGTTTCTTAATATATATTATATTTCTGCACCTGTAGTCGTGTAAATATTAATAGGCTGGATGGTTGGTGTGTTATGCGTGTTGACTATTATATTTCATTACGAACCAGTATTTTTTAGAATGTGCACAGACATTTATCTATAACTTGCAGTATGAAAAATTGTGCTACAAAGTTTAACAAATACAGCTGTCCTACAGACTTCAACTACAATGATGACATTAGAGAAGGTCCTTCTCCAGTTGTTCTTTCACTCATTTCGTTTTAGAATAATTTTGAGGAAAATCAACCTAGACATCAAAATAATGTAAACGTGGTCCGAGATTAACCAGATAAGATTGTGAAATGTAGTTTTACCTTGAATTTACCTTGAATCCTTCTACGTAGTAGTCAAGGAGTTGCCGAGGAAGGGAGTCAAACGTTGACTCGTGTAATCCTCTGCCCTATTGCGTAAATATTTGTCAATGTGTCCCTTGAACTGGTGGATGTTTTTGGACATCATTGCTGCTTCTGGAAGTCTATTCCAGTCGTTAACTATCCTTTGAGTAAAGGAGTACATGCGTTTATCTAATCTTCAGTGCACTTTTGTTATTTTTAATTATCCTTCATGTAGACACAACTTTTTGTGATGATTACATATTGAAAACTTTATTACTGTTGTTTCATCATTATTGGTGTGATTTTTTTACAAATTCAGATCAGTGCATTTTAACAGGAACATGCTATACATGTTAATGATACTATTAATTGTAAAATTTAATATTGTTTTATAATGTCCACTTATAATTATTACCATAAAGATATCTATACAGTTGATTGGTGTAAACATGTACAATTACTGCTACTGCCATTTCCTTCTGAAAGTGTGAACTGTACTCAATGTGTTATCAGCACATAAAATATAACATGGCAGTTACATGACCATGAGGCAGTTACATGACCATGAGGTTTGTGTATATATATATATAAGTTGTTTTGTCTGTGCAATAAACTATAGCTAAGCCAATGGTATGTTGTTACTGGTGGGCATGTAATATTGGAAGGTCACGTTTCTGATTGATATTCGTACCATATCATAATTCATCTACCTCTGTTTGAACGCATATGACCAAGAGGGTTAGTTAGACTAGGGTCAGGTTAGTGGTTAGTGCCTCAAAAACATTTTTTTTTATGGTAACAGGAACCCTTTTAATTCAGCTTACCCTATAAATTATTGTCGTACTAAAAGTATCCCCCTCCCAATCTGAGCATCATGAAAGAATTTGAGTAATAATACGCCCTCTTGAATCGAATGTCACTTTTTCGTGGACTAAAACATGTGGATACTAGGTGGCAACACTGTACTACCCCTAGGTGACAGCACTCATCCAATACAAGTAGTCGCAGTCAAGTTGTGTGGAGCTGATTTGCTGAGCAAGGCTGGGGTAAATATCGATTTAAGACAGGAGGGAATTTCACTTTTGTGTTCTCTCCTAGAACTGATCCATCCCTAACAATATCTTGTCACAAACAAGTGCTGTACAAACTGTTTACACTGCGAATATCTCACATTTTCTTATGCATTATTTGTACAAATACAACTGCGCGGTACAATGAAAAGAAGAGAATAACTTGATTTTTATTTGACATTCTCATTTACATTCCCTGTTGTATAGAGTTAATTCCTGTGAACAATGCCATCATCTCTTTGGCAACTCAAGAACAACAGACTGTGACAACATATATATATATGTGTCAATGCATAAATGACTCATTAAATAAATTTGCACAGTACAATGAAAACTTAACAACTCAATAACAGACAAGCTGAAATAACCAACATATGAGCCTCGCAAACAGCATAATAAACATATGAGCCCGACAGATATTACAGGATAAACAACGTGAAACTTGCAAGATGGACCATTACATATTGTAGGAAGCACCAATGGTCCATCTCTGTTGGTCCACTTTCACCTGGTCCCAATTTTGTTGTTCTGCCTCTTCCATAAATATTATATTAATCAAAACTTATACGGAGATTGTCCATTAATTTTGTTTTTAATATAACATTGTGTTATAGTCAGTGTTGATTAAAAATCCGTCCTGCCGATTCAATTCGCCAAAATGTTCACGTTATCAGCCCAACAGTGCAACACCGACGGTTCACAAATGCCACCAGTTTATCTCGGCGGACACGGCTAGGCTGCATCTGATGCATAGTTCATTAGAATTCTTAGATCCGACTCAGTTATAGGAGACGGTAAACGCAACTTTGGTAATAATTCAACAGTTGTTCATAAAAACTGAACTGTTATCATGCGAACGGTTGCATTCAACAGCAAGGCTGAAATAACCAACATATGAGCCTCGCAAACAGCATAATAAACATATGAGCCCGACAGATATTACAGGATAAACAACGTGAAACTTGCAAGATGGACCATTACATATTGTAGGAAGCACCAATGGTCCATCTCTGTTGGTCCACTTTCACCTGGTCCCATTTTGTTGTTCTGCCTCTTCCATAAATATTATATTAATCAAAACTTATACGGAGGTTGTCCATTAATTTTGTTTTTATTATAACATTGTGTTATAGTCAGTGTTCAAAGGCTGTTGATTCAAAATCCCTCCCGCCGATTCAATTCGCCAAAATGTTCAAGTTATCAGCCCAACAGTGCAACACCGACAGTTCACAAATGTCACCGGTTTATCTCGGCGGAAACGGCTAGGCTGTATCTGATGCATAGTTCATTAGAATTCTTAGATCCGACTCAGTTATAGGAGACGGTAAACGCAACTTTGGTAATAATTCAACAGTTGTTCGTAAAAACTGAACTGTTATCATGCGAACGGTTGCATTCAATAGCAAGGCCAACGAACACCCAGTCTAAACATCGGTGGCATCGCCACTGGCAGTGCAGTTTTCCAAGTGTCAGACTGGATGCCATTTTTCATATACAATATAGGTATTTTAATTATTTATTTATGCATATATATATATAATATATATAGGCAATGCAAAGTAATATTATGTTAGTGTAACTTATCTCTATTATGTTAATGTACATATAGTTAATGTTAAAATTATTACTGTTTAATATATTATGTATTTACATGTAAAATTCAAATGATAGACATTCACATGTGTGATTAAAGAATGTGGAAAAATGGAAATGTGTCAATGTGGTTTATAAATTGGTCGAGCCAGTTCAGCAGGATCAGTTAAAAATTGATCTGGGCCAATTAAAAAAATATGTGCCAGTTAATTTTTTTGCTAATTTCACACACCAAGTTATAGTATAAACCATATTATGTATTCTAATCTACAACTGCTCAAATTTGTCTTGATGAAGCAGAAACTACTTTTGAATTCAGCAGGTCAATGCTTACAAATATCATTGAGATGCCACCAAAATGTCTGAATAGCAATCTAGGTCAATTCCGGGTATGTGCCGACATCATTATTATGTGATGCACATATCCATATCATTTGTAATCAAAAGGCCACACCTTCGAAAGCGGTGCACTCCTACGTAGCCAAAAGTTTCCTCCCAAAACACATTTCAACAAACAATTGGTTTAATAAAACAGATTTGGCCGGTCACTATGTTAAAACAGATACAGTTTATACTGCATAACATGATTCTATGATACAAATTAACGGACGACCTCCCTTTAAAAGTCTAAAATGCTGTTGAAAAATATACCTGCTCTGCTTTGCCGATGATATTGCACCACTGCCTCTATACAGAATGGAGTGAACCCATTACAAAATTGAAATACCAGTACTTAAATTGATGCAATGGTGGATTGATTATATTAGACTTGCCAGTTATCTTTTCTTCAAACTTGTTATATTTATATAATTATATATGATAAATTATTTTGTTTTAATATTTAATTTTAATAATAAAACAAAAAATATATCATTAATTGCAAACGTATTTTTTGTTTTAAGTTGCTTGAAACACTTTATAATCTGAAACAAATACTTGTCTTAGCAACACGATACAGTATGGTTTTCAAAAATATGTCCCATTTCCATGCTTTACCCTGCAAACTGGGACACGGAGGATTTAAAACCTTAAAATATATAAATAACCTGGTGTCATTAGCATCACATGATTATCACCATAACAAGATTTAACAAGATTGCCACCCAGAGAATTAACTCTAGGTGGCAGGTGGACAAGGAAACCCTTTGGCTTATCGAGAGTCCGACCCTTTTATCTATGTGTATCCCGCCCGTCTGAGGTATGTGTCGATTTTATTTTTAAACATATTCACGCTACTAGCACCCACACAATCAGCAGATAATCTGTTCCATTCATTTACAGTCCTTTGTGAAAATGAAAACTTTCTTATATCTAATCTACTCTGCTCCTTTGCTAATGTAACTTCATGTCCTCTAGTTCTTCTTTCTTAATTGAACAAAATTTATTTCTATCAATATTTTCATAACCATTCAATATTTTAAACACTTCTATCTGATCTCCTCTCAATCTCCTGGACTCTAGTGTTGTTAAACCACATTTTTTAGGCGTATTTCGTAACTAAGATCCCTCTGCACTCTTTCTAGCATATCTATGTCCTTCCTGCGATATGACGTCCACGCTTGAATACAATATTCTAAATGAGGCCTAACTATTGTTTTGTACAGCGGTATTATTAGCTTCCTTATACGTTATGTTTCACCTAATTAATCCAAGGATTTGATTTCCCCTTGAAGCTGCAATTCCGCACTGCTCTGAAACCTTCATATCAGCACTAATGGTTAACCCTAAGTCCTTTTCTTTTACAGTAATACTTAGTACAGTACCCCCCATTGTATATTCTACCTCTTCGTTCCCATGTCCTGTGTGGAGGCATAACAGTTCATGCAATACAATCCTTGTCTACTTTTTATTTCTTTTGATCAAATTGTAGGCACACAACACTAGTTTTTGTCTAATTAAACATATTTTCAGTCATTTTATTTATAGGTCAGTGTGACGCCAATGACAAAAATGTGACTATTGCCACAAGTGTGATGCTAATGACATGTGGCGCTAATGACTTTTCAGATAATATTGTATCCACGAGACTGAAACGTTTCATTACTGGCAACTATTTCTTGTTAGGATAGTTCATACATGCTGAATACACATTCTGGCGATTTGGGGTAAATGTATCACTTGCTTGTCAGATCAAGACGCCGTTCTCTTATGACACACACCGAGAGGACAATTGTAAACAGTTCAAAAATGGAGATATAATACATAAACTAAACTATGTATCTACATTCGGTCTTCCCACCGAAATGCACACGTCATACATTAACATCTTGTGACATGTGTCACATAGAAAATGTTTGTCTGATAATTTCTGAGGTAGTATTTAAATACGTGACGCTAATGACAAAAATTGGCGACATGATTTTATGTTTAAAAAATAAGCTTTGTTTCCTAAATCATCAGTATTAGCAGGAGAGTTTCTGACAGTCCTCTGTAATGTATCATTATGTGTTTCATCAATACATATAATCCGAATAATAGCTGGCAATTGAGCCGCCATGTCATTGGCGACATTCAATTTCGGCAGGGGGATACTAGTGTTGGTCGTATTTTTTTCTTTGCATGTAACAATTTCCAAAAGGCAAACAATTCCAATGATAACACATACATATGGAAATATATACGATGCATAATTAAAACACCCATGCGTACTCAATGCATTAAAACATGTTGAATGTTGGCGACACCATTTTGTCCAGTTGTCAAATAGTGATCCGTATATGTATCTATAATATAAATACATAGGTACATTCATACATTTACATAGTTAAGTTAGCTATGTAAGAGATGGAATAGCCCTGAGTCTAAATTCTACTTAGAAGACTTCACTTGAGTAGAATCATTTATCAAAATTATTTGCTATAAATTTAGAAAGGTTTCTGTATATATTCCGGCAATAAACCAAGGGTCTTTCCTAAACCAGATTTTGCAGTTTATTTAACCTAACATGCAAAACTGCCACCTTTCAAGACAAAAGGAACCTTTCATCTCTTTACTTCTTGTATATCCTTAATACAAATACTCGCAGATGCAAGCACTCACAGTTTACAATAAAACATGGCCTTCAGATGAATATAATGATCACTAATATTCATCTGCCGATGAGGAATGGAAATAGTTGAACATATTGAATGGAAACAGATGCTGACTTCTATCAAATGAATTTACAAATGCTCTTATGCTGCGTTCCAATGGGCTGATGTACATTGTGAATATGACAGTATCGCCTGCTTGGCCCAGTTGCATAGATTTACCAGCTCATGAACTTTCAAGTTCATGAAGTTGTGTTTACGATACAAACAAGCCCATTGGAATGCAGCACTAGACATAGCTGAAGGCAGCCATTTTCCTAGTTGGGTGAAGAAGTGCAAAAGTGCCTAGTCTTTACTGTGTTTTGTCCTTCTTTGCCACGGGTGTGCGTCCATCTTGAGGCACCACTACCAACACAGCGACTGCTGCCCCGGCAAAAAACGAACCCATTAATCCTGGGCCCGAAACATGTAACTGCTGTGCCACGCCCCCTAGTGCCGGAGACAGCATTCGTGAGATCGACATGATACTTGCCCCAATGCCGAGCAGTGCTCCTGTCTGCTGGCCTTGACCCCTCTCGATTGTTATATTAATGGCGCACACTCGCGACACCGAATTCGCAACACTCAATGGAGTTAGACAGATCATCAGTAATGTTAGCGATGGTGCCCATGTTATCAGAGCGAGTGTCGCAAACTGCAGCATCCCAGCATGCATCAGTAGGCGGGCATCGTTCTTGTAGAACTGCGCGATTCGCCCAATGAAGAATCCAGAGATCATTCCGACGAAGCCGCTGTAGGAGATCACGTAGCCAATCATCTTGGGCGACGCCTCGTAGCGATAGTCGAGGAGCATCGCAAAGTTGCTGCGATAGACCATGATAGCAAGACCCATACACATGCGTATGAGGAAGATGTCCCATAGGTTCGTCCAGCTGATTTCTTGGAACGACTTGATAAACGCCAGCGGGTGGAAACCGTCGTCCTTGTCGCTGTTGTCATGGCGACTGTTCTCCGTCTGTCTCTCATTGGTCGTCAATGTTTTTGTGTGGCATTCTGGGAGGAGGAGCCACACAAGAACTGCATCAAAGAAATGTGGGTAGGTTAGAATGAATTAAAGGTTGCACCTGAATTCAATTTTTTTGCTTGTCTAATTTCAAATAAATTTTGTAAAAAAGCATTACAACAAACTAGCTTGTTTGTGCAATATTTTTGTTTGTACGGTCTGGTAAATCATCAGAAGACTATTCATTTATTTAATCCTTGCGTCAAAATTAATTAAAGCAATTATCAAAATTGGCCTGTTTACAGATACATTTTATAGTAAAATAATTATAAAATGTATTTAATTATATAGCACCCAATCAAGTAGTTTTAGAATGTTATTCATCATTTGAAATTCAATGCAGCCACCATGTCATAAAAACGTGCTTAAAAATTCATCCTGTGTACTTTAATATAGTTCATTATCTCTGAAAGTTTTAAGTTATCCGAGTCAAAAAGTAAACAACACATGAAGTTCGACTAATGCCTCAATTTATCAAAGCAACCTGTGTATTAGTGGTAGATCTACAACATCGTAAAAGTTGGGTTAGTCAAATAAATTTATAAATAATCAAATAAATTTATTTTGCAACAACAACAACATAACAGTAGACGTACACAAAACAACCTTTTTAAAAATTTAAGTTGTGTTGCATGGTAGTCACATGGCATGTTATATACCGTCTTCCTGTGACCCCATAACCATATATTTTGAATTATATTTACACATACGTATACAATGATTATCACGAGTGTATGATATCTTCTGCGTGACAACGGACTGACAACGGACTGGGGATGCGATGGAGAAGGAAACGAATTAGTGTAGGAAATTACTGTTAGAAAACAATAATAAGAAATTTGTGCGGATCCAAATATAGATATAAAAGTAGCCAATTATTTAATTGCCCTCCGCACATCTGGGATTTAGGCAATGCACGTGGCTAAGATAGTTGTCTAGATATTGATTGGATAATAACAATTTGAATTTTTGTCTGGATTTGACGTTTTGTATTTTATAATCGAGATACATTTTGTTCATAAGATTTTATTTCCAATAACAACGAAGTAGCTTTAAAATATCATGTCTGGCCAAATATGTCTTCCTTTGCAGACAGTTCACGCAGGTCCAAGGGCAGGTTCAAGGGCACTATGACATAAAAAACATTATACTATCGGTAGTCAATTAGAATAATAATAATAGGAATGATAAAACACAGGTCGGCTGAAAATGTTATATAGTACAGACTTGGTGACCTTTCAACGTTCACCTCCGAATCACACTTCTGCTTGTTAAGAGTGATGACTGTGTTTGCACTGGAGCTGGCCTCAAGTGGCTGACAGGCGGTTAGGGCCAATCTGATGCATTACACATAAAGACATAAAAAAACACAGTTCACACTAGTGCGGCCTCATTCGAAACAAACTATTTGCAGTCATCTCACGGCCCAGGCCACCGAACAACTAACCAAGTTCATGGTCACGTTTTTTCACAAGAGAATAAACAAGACACAGGACTTTTTCTCTAATCAATATAGGTCATGGAATGACTCATTCATGACACAATCTAGTGCACATAGTAAGTTGATTTTTGTCAGTGACGATATTCTCGTCACTACATGCCTGTTGATTGCTTTGGCTACACTTGTCGCACTTAGTTGGATCGTCTCAGGATGTTTTCACTCATGGTGTCGATGTCGTCTAATTTTTATAGTGAATGTCTGGCCTGTTTGTCAGGATGTAGTCAATTTCATTCTTCGTTTCTCCATTTGGGCTTTTCCATGTCCTGCTTTCTTCTGGAACATGGTATTCATGGTTTTGTACTTTCTTGATGTTGCCCATTCTACCAAGGTTTCGCCTCTTTCGTTTCTCAGACCAAGGCCAAATTTGCATGTGGCCGTTTCCGAAATGTTTGTTCATTTCTCTACTTGCGCATTAGTCTCCCATCACTATCGTGTAGTGGGTTGGCTTTTCTAAGGTCTCATCCATGTCGTTGTAGAAGTTGTCTGTGTCTTCTTTTGAGTATGATGTTGTTGGTGCATATACTTGTACTATCTTCAGCTTGTAACACTTTGTTATTAATGGAATGGTATAGTAGAAGGCTGCTTTGTAAGGCAGTGAAGCATTCCTTTCTTCTTCCGACTTCCCCGATCCCGATCACATCCCATACTAACCTGGTTTCCATAAGTTCTTCCTCCAGTTCTTGTATCTGTTCATCTCTTAGTAGTATTCTTACATTATGTGCTGCTGTCTTCAGTCTACTTGCCTTCTTTCGGCGGCTCTTCTTGATCCAGAGATTCTTAGCACCCCTGCACGTAGCCCTAGTTTACCCAAACCGCCTCCTTGGTCATAGACTCTTTCGATGCTGCTGGAGACTGGGGGCCTTGGCTTCATTGTACCTTGCATGCTGGTGTCGTTGACCTACCCTTTCATGCTGGCCAGTGTGGGTTGGAGGGGGGGCGACGTAGGGTGAACGAAATTGCCAAGTTTCGACACAGCAGCTGAACCAGTACCGAACCACCGCCTGGCCGGCGCCGATATTTGAACCGCAGTCCCTCCGGTCAACAGTCCAGCAGTCAAACCACTTAGCCACTGTGCCCCACGGAAGGGTAGTGTATGTAAATAAACTCCGATTTTTGGTTATGTAACCAGTTTTCTTATAATTGCTAGGTCCAAAATATTCCAGCTTTAACAATGTTGTGGATCTACCACCAATATACAGATTGTGTTAATTAATATTTACGATATATTTTATAAAAGGCAATAATCTGTTCTATAGTTTGCAACATTATCATTGTTAAGGAGACACGAATGTCTCTTAGGAACTACTGGTGTAATATTAGATCACTTGTTAACATATTAGCAGGGGCGTACCCAGGGGAGTTTCTGGCTGCCCAATATATGGCACATGTAGAGGGAAGGATGACGGCGATACCTGTTTGGAAATCCACCAACATGTCCATCCTGGGTACGCCCATGGTTAGGATTTATAATTACCATGGCAAGCACTTAACAACATTAAAAATAATAAAACAATAATTATTTTTAATATTTAACTTAAGTTCTTGAATCGCTAAATAAATATATTAAAATACGATTACTAATTATTTTTATAAAATAAATATAGCACATATTATTTATTAATTAAAAAAATTGCATTCAGGGCAAGTGACATCTTACAGACACGCTGTGTGACTTGGTGAGATTTGTAGCGAACTTTGTGAGGACTAAATATCTGACAGGCTGAGACTAATGAGAGAACACACCTGTGAGTGACCGTTCAGCCCACCTGTGCACTGACCGGTGGTGTGGCTGGACAGGTGTGGCAGACCCCAAAATAGCTGACCCCCCAAGGGGTCTTGGGTGGGTGGACACACAGGTAGACTGAAAGCTTGACCACTCTAAATGGGCCAGAGGAGTGGACATAGATCCAGACTGAGATGGGGAGAACTTATGGAAATAAAGATACTGACCAATGAGTGACCGCCTGGGCTTAACGATAACATCTGTATTGAGAACACACATGGACCACTGTTTGAAGGGTGTACATCTGACCTTTCAACTCTTGCGAAGGGGTGGTCATATATGCGATTCATAGATTGTTATTATAATCATATTTTATAAAATCTGTTTCTTCGTATCTGTTACTTGAGAAATGTTGGTCATCAAACTTCAGATAATTGTCAAATAAAATTATAAGTTCTCAGTTTGGGCCCTTGAATGATGCAAGGAATATTCTAGTGGTTGAGTTGGTTATAACAGTCAATGTGAAGTTACAAACTTTCTCAACATTGTTATCAACTGTGGAGTCTGGACTGGATTAAGTTAATAGGTAAAAAATATGTAACTTAATCTGCTAATAATATTATGTAAGTAAGGCACAGACAAATGTAATGTTTTCCAGCTGAGTAATTCATCAAATCATCTTAATTATGACAAAGGAATAATTCACCTGTAAATATTAAAAACGATAATATACCAACGAAGATTTGATTAATTTCTTTGATAGGTAATTTTAGTTTTGCCTTCATCTTGTTTTGTTTCAATAAGATATTTCATTCATATATATTTTAATTAACTTGATGGGCAGCCAGCGATGGGCCGGAGACAAAGAATGAGGGAAGGAAGATTCAGGACGACAGCATGGACAATAGAATAGGGGAATTGATGAGGAAAACCACAATTATGATGGAGAGAAAGTGTTAACAGACAGGGCAGTGGTGGAAAACTAAGAGTCGTGTGCCCCCCCAAAAGGATCACAGAGGAAGAAGAATTGAAAGATCCAACTGACACCATAATTAGCATGAGATCTATGTCACGTGTTGCTTTACCAGCAATGTTTACATGTGTGTATACACTACACCAGTGCAACATCTGCCAGATTAATCTTTTCCACGTACAATTCTTGCTTACAAACAACATTTCCCTACTCTAATGTTGGAAAGAAAAACTTTGAGCCACAATTTAAACTAAATACAAAACAAAATGTCCAATAGCTACATGTGTGCATCCGCCATTTTGAAAGCTTTATGGACACTGTTGCTAGGCAACAGGTCACATGATGGACACATCAATTGTTGATGGAAATAAGAAAGGTGAACCTACCGAAGTTGAGGAAAAAGAGACTGGCACTCATCATAGAGATGAAGTAGAAGCCGCCGGGTAATTCCGACAGGTGGCCCCCAATCATTGGGCCGACTATGAAGCCAATGCTTCCAGCTGCGTTCATCTGTCCAAAGGCAGTGACGTGTCGTTCTTTGGGTGTCGCGTCAGCCATGTAGCCTCGGAGCAACTCCTGCGTGTGCTTAAAGACACCTGGATGAGTGAGAGATTTCTGGTTTTTGTATCACTGGTTAAAGAGTTAAAACATGTGGCAGTGATGGATTAGGGTTAGCATCAGTCAGTTTGAATTTGTGAGATGTTTAATTTTAATTGGAGAAGTTGGTTTAATTGACAGATTCATTATGTCACGTTTTGCCTGGCAACCAGAGGACTGTTTCACCAAGACAATGGGCTCTTAGGGAAAACCCATCACTACACAGAATCTATTCTTTAATTTAAGGAGTATTTTTAAAATGCAAAACCCTTTGTGGCAGTTTTCAGAAGACAAGGTCACTGTTGAGGAGTAAAAAAATCTAATTTAAAGAGCAAAATCTGGTTTATTAGTTCATAAGGACGTCAGTGAAACGGTGGCCAGGTCTGACAAGTTTACAAAAATGACCACCGCCATGTGAAGTTGACCCAGTGGTCTTCTTTGCAACAATAAAAAGGGCAAAAAGAAACAACACTACACAGGAAAGGTTGATATGCACCTTAGTAATGTACACAAATAGTTATGAGCAATTCTTAAAATATAGTCACTCAACACCTAACCAATGAGAACAATAAGTCAGAGAACACATATTAACAAATTTTTATACTTAGCACTGATATGTTAATACTAGAATCTGCAAATCATATATTAGCAAGCGACTTTGATAGTTAAATACAAATGTTGAACAGGGAAATTTGTTGTGTTTGTTTAACATTCTGCAGGTCCTTGGAGGCAAGGTCTTCTTTTAGCAGAGATATGGTATGAGCATTAACATAAGAGCGTTAATGTATGTGCACAAAAATATGTACACAAACATATGAGCACTAATGTATGAACATTAACATATGAGCACTAACGTATGAGCACTAACGTATGTCTGTCCATTAACGTATGAACACTAACATATGAACCTTAACATATGAGCACTAACGTATCAGCACTAACATATGTCTGTCCACTAACGTATGAACACTAACATATGAACATTAACATATGAGCACTAATGTATGAGCACTAACATACGTCTGTCCACTAACGCATGAGCACTAACATATGAACACTAACGTATGAACACTAATGTATGCGCACTAATGTATGAGCACTAACATATGTTCACTAACGTATCAGCACTAACGTATCAGCACTTACGTATCAGCACTAACATATGAACACTAACACATGTCCACTAACGTATCAGCACTTACGTATCAGCACTAACATATGAACACTAACACATGTCCACTAACGTATGAGCACTAATGTATGAGCACTAACGTATGAGCACTAACGTATGAGCACTAACGTATGAGCACTAACGTATGAGCACTAACGTATGAGCACTAACGTATGAGCACTAACGTATGAGCACTAACGTATGAGCACTAACGTATGAGCACAAACGTATGAGCACTAACGTATGAGCACTAACATATGAGCACTAACGTATGAGCACTAACGTATGAGCACTAACGTATGAGCACTAACGTATGAGCCATAATGTATATAATCATAGTTATATTTAATTCATTCCAAATGAAAATACATTTGATACATTATCACAGCAAAAATAAAAATATTAAACCAAAGGATACAACACAACAAGTTGCAGAGAGAAATAAACATGTTAAGAAATAAAAAACCAAAAATAAAAATATATATTGCACAGGTGTGAATATAGCAAGCAGACATGAATAAACAGAATTTCATTGATAAGACATGATTGAAATTGACGAGACTCATCCCAGTTTGTTTAACAATCTGATTGCACAAGGAATAAAGGAGTCCTGGAAGACTATGCACTAACCAGCAGGTATTCTCGCAGCAACCATCACAAGTATGGTGGTGGACAGACCGAGTAATGCGTAGCCAACAGCTGACAGCAGGAGGCAGCACAACAGCACGTAGCGACGACCCGACATGTCACTCCAACGGCCCTGCAACAGACAGCGCCATCTGGCAGTGACATTCATCAACCCAACCAGGTGCATCGAGCGACTGCATAGAACAACCGGTCCATGGCTCATTCCTAGGAACTATGGAGGTGTCACTGATCACATGGTAAACAACTACTGTTTACATGTGAGGGAGGTGAACATTTTTTCTAAAGGGAAATACATTGACGTTTGCTTGTTGATCATTTGCTTATGGAAGCTGTAATTTTATCTCAGCATTACAACATATAGGGAGAGAGGTGAACATTCATTCTACGGCAAATACACTGACGTTTGCTTTTAGGTCATTTGCTTGTGGAAGGCGTAATTTTATATCTCAGCATTATAATATATATAGAGAGAGATGAACATTCATTCTATAGCAAATACATTTATGTTTGCTTGTAGGTCATTTGCTTAACAGGAACAGGAAATATTTATTTCAGTTTAATACAACAAAACAAAAGACCATATTACAATATATTGCAATCAGATCGACATGAGAAAAAAAACAAATTGGTAAGTATATAATGTGTGATAAGGAACTAAAGGATTATGTCATATAAAGGACGGGAGACTCCTACTAAGACTAATTACAGTCGCTGTTGTAGGCGCCAACCTATGAAATAATTACAATTGAAAATCCATAGTACAATCAGTGAATCATCACTACAAAATAAATGTATATACGCCTGTATATTACACACTTACTAAATATACAAACAGTCAGTTTTTAAATTAAATAATTTATAACCAAGGAGGTAGAGTAAGTCAGACAAAGCTTAACACATGACATTATAAAGCTTAGAACATGACATTATACATGATTTTGGATGATTGGCTATTCATCCAAAGAGGTACACATAAAAGTTTATTTTATATTTGTTGTTTACTCATAGATAACAAATGTAACAATTTTGTAATGTACATACAGGTAAATAAGTCTGCAAATAAAGATGTTTAACATACATTGCAAACCCGTGTAAGCTGTGAGATTTTACTTGTTATTAAATCAGATGCATTATTGATAGTAGCTTAAGGAAGCTGTAATTTTATATCTCCGCATTACTATATATATTCTTTTTCAGTTCAGCATATCTCTGCGAGACGTAGCTGCCCAGATGATCCCACGATACGCTGCTCTGTCTGCCGTTTGTCTCCCTGCTCTCACGATGTCGTCTTCCAACCAGTCGCTGATGTCCTGCTCCCGTCTTCTCCTTGGTCTTCCCCTTCCTCTCTTTCCCTCCACTTTGCCTTCTAGGAGTGTCTTCTCTAAGGAATTATGTCTTTTGATGTGGCCAAAATAACTCAGTTTTAGTCCTTTTATTCTATTCACTAGTTGACAGTTCTTTATGTCAAATTTTTTAAGAATCTCTGCATTGGTTGTTCTTGTTATCCATGGCACTCTTAGGACTTTTCTGTAACATTTAATCTCAAACGCTTGTATTCTTCTCATGTCTTCTTTGTTCAGTGTCCACGTTTCGCTCCTGTATAGAGCTGTTGGGAAAACGCAAGTTTTTAACATTCTTATCTTTGTTGGTATGTTTTATCCTTTCCATACATTTTTCAGATTATTTAGTTTCTGCGTTGCTATGGCTATTCTTCTTCTGATCTCTGATGATGTCTTGCCGTCTCCTTGTAGTCTTGCTCCAAGGTATTCGTAGTGGTTCACATTTTCAACTTGCTCCCCGTTTATTGCAATTTCTGTTTTGTCAATGCATTTGTCAGTGTCCATGATCTTTGTTTTCTTCACATTAAGTAACAAGCCCTTTTTCACACTGCGTTCTTTTACAGACATGATTAGGTTTGTTAGGCCAATTGTTGTAGTGGACAGGAGTGCGGTATCGTCTGCGTATCGTAGGTCTCTGATTCTATGTCCATGAATATTCACTTCATCGTATCTTGTACTTCTGTCATCTAATTCTACATCTCTCATTATGTCTTCTGTGTAGAGATTGAATAGGTATGGTGATACAATACACCTTTGTCTTACTCCTTTTCCCACTATAAAAGTTTCTGTAGTTGTGTTTTCCAGCCTGACTACTGCTTGCTTGTTGGTTGCTATAAAGTGATTTCAAGAGGGCGATTATCTTTGGGTGGAAGTTCATGTCGCTGAGCATTTTCCACATCATCTGATGATTCACACAGTCGAAAGCCTTGGAATAGTCGATGAAGCATATTCTTAGATCATTATTTATCTCTCTGAATTTCTGAATCAACATTCTCAGATTGAATACGTGGTCCCTTGTGCCTCTGTTTTTTTCTGAAGCCTGCCTGTGTACTGCTCACTTCCATTTCCATTTTATCTTGCATTCTTTTCATTATGATTTTCAGCAATATTTTGCTTGCATGGCTAATGAGTGATATGGTTCTGTAGTTGGAGCATAGCTGTAGGTCTCCTTTCTTTGGTAATGGGATGTATATTGATTTCTTCCAGTCGTCTGGCCATTTTCCACTCTTCCATATTTTCTTACACAGTGCATGGTATATGTCTATTCCTTCTTCTTTCGCTGCTTTTATCGTTTCTGCCTGTATGTTGTCGCACCCAGGGCTTTTCCCACCTTTTATACTATTAATGGCCCATTTCACCTCATCTCTTATTGGTTCGAGATCGTCCTCGTCTTGGTCTTCGTTTCCCATATCAGGGGGGTCATTGTTGTCTCCATCTCTTGTGTACATATTTTCACAATATTCTTTCCATCTTTTGGCTATGTCTTCTACATCAGTCAGAGTTTTCCCATTTTTATCTTTGATGACACTGAATCTGGGCTGGAATTTACCTGTCATGTTCTTTATTTCTTTAAACATTTCTTGGTTTCGGTTTTCTGCCATACAGTCCTCTATTTTCTTACACTTGGCTTCTATATACTTTTGTTTGTCCCATTTGCAGAGTTTTTTAATTAATCTGTTCATCTCATTATACCTTAATCTGATCGATTCCTCGTTTTTGCATTTCTTAAGCTCTTTCCTTTCTGCTATTTTCTTTAAGGTCTCTATACTGATCCAGGGTTGGTGTTTCCTCTCTCTCTTCCGTAGGTGTTTTTTTGCTTCTTCTCGTAAAATTGTCTTGATATCATTTGCAATTTCTTCTAGTTCTTTCTCTTCTGTCATTGGCTGTAAAGTTGAAAATCGATTCTTCACAGATACTGTGTATTCATCTGTTAGTTTTTCTACATCATATCTGTGTTGTTGTCACTCCTTTTTAGTCCTTTGGCCGAAGGTCCAAGGGACTATTGCCATCACTCTGCGTCTGCCGTCCGCCGTCTGCCGTTAGCTGCCGTATCTCAGAAACCGTTCAGCAACTTTTTCTCTAATTTTGCATAGACATATCTTAGGGCACTGCCACTATGCACGAGAAATAATCTGTATTTGATTGAATCACTTTAAGGGCTCCCTAGGGCCTCCAAGGACCCCAAAACTGGTAAAAATGTAACATTTGGCCTATTTTTTCAAAAACTTTTTTTCTAATTTTGCATAGACATTCCTTAGGTTAGTGTCACTGTACACAAGAAATCTGTATTTGATTTAATCATTCTAAGGGCACCTAATGACTCCAAAAAAGACCCCAAACTGGTAAATTTTCACATTTTGCCTATTTTTTTAAAAACTCTTCATTAACTTTTTCTCTAATTTTGCATAGACATTTCATGTGGCAGTGCAACTGTACACAATAAATCTGTATTTGATTGAATCATTCTAAGGGCACCACAGGTCCCCTAAAATACTAAATTTGGTAACTAAACTGTCTGCTGCTGCAGATGATCTATCATGCTAACAGTCCTTTTGTTCAACTAATCCCTTTCCCAGAAAATCTGTCACACCTCACTGTGGCTGCCTGACTGGTGTGACTAATCTGTAATTGGACACTGGCAGAGGCTTGCCTCAACTGACAGAGCCCACTAGAGTAGTAGATTTGTGTAATGTGCCAGAAACTGCCTGGCCCACTATCCACTCTGCTTTGTATCATTGAGGCCTTGACTAATATTTAATTGGTCACACATAGCCAGAGCAGACAAGCTTGTGTCAACAGACAGCATTAAGCCATTAGACCCCTGTTAAGTTGGACAGTTCCCTGTAGGTTTTAAACTGTGTCAAACAGTGAGTCTACCTTTTGCTCTCAAATAATCTGTCCTCTTAGTTTTACACATAAAGACATAATCTGGCATAACTTGATAAATTTTTGTAGCAGCACATTCATACTTCCAGTGTATCGTTGCAACATAACATGCATACTGTGTGCCACATTTGAATGTCATGCATGTAATATTTCCATGCAAACCATTTGCATATGTAATGTAAAACTTCAACAGCCGTTTTCTTCATTTTCACTTTTTGACCCCTACCATGTTCAATGCTCCTTAACTTCGCCAATTTTTGTAGCAGTCATAATTTTTGAAACCATGTAAAAGCACCATACCCAACCTTTACAAGAATGTAAGAAAACAATGTTACAATTTTTTCAACTTATCACTCATTTGGTCAGCCTCACATATAAACGTATTAGTCCAAAGGACTTCAGGGCCACTCATCTCTGCCATCAATAGTTCATGATCAGATCCACAGTCTGCTCCTGGTAGTGTTCTTGCACCTCTTATTGCTGATATCCATCTCTTTTGTATCATGATGTAGTCTATCTGATTTCTAGTCTTTCCATCTGGCGATGTCCACATGTAGATTCTTCTAGGGTGATTTGAGAAATTGGTATTTATGATTGTGAGGGTGTTAGCGATGGCGAACTCAACAAGTCGTTCTCCCCTTTCGTTTCTCTCTTCTAATTCAAATTTTCCGATTGTTTCTCGTTCTATCTCATCTTTGTCCTACTTTGGCGTTAAAATCACCCATGACAATGGTGATGTCCGATTTCTTGGATTCGTCTATTTCACCTTACAAATTAGTATATTATTTTGATATTCTTCAGTAACCTTTCTCAGAATTTGTCATTTAGTGGTTTGTATCCAAGTCTGTTTTGCTATTTGTTTTGATATATTGCTACACCTCCTTGTCCTGCCTTTGCTTGTCCGGAGTATATGAATTTTCCTCCTGCGTGTGGTGTAAAATGACCTTGTCCCGCCCATCTGTGTTCTGCTATTCCTAGGACACTTATATTGTTTTGTTTCGCTTCTTCTATAACATTGTCCTTTTTTCCAGCTGCCATGCTGCAGACATTCCAAGTTGCTATTCTTGTTTTGTTTTTTAGCCATCCGCATAGTCGAGCACATTGCCTTCATCAGTTTGAGTAGTACTCCCGGTTGCTTCTGGCTCTTCCCCAATAGCCATTAGGGACTCTTCTGGCTTGGGGGACTCACCACTGAGTCCCATATCGATTCTCTTTGCAATCATGATTTCATCTGGGTTTTCGGCAGTGTACATTCCAGTAGTTTGCCATTGCTTTCTGGACGGTTCTGGCCGCTTATCATTTTAAATCCCTGATGCGCCCTTGGCCCGACACCAGGCCTTTCCTCTCCCACCTTCATAGCCGTTGACCTCTGGGGATTCATCCGCCTATTCCGCCGACAGATGTGTGTACTAACAGGGGGGGACAACCCTTTGGAAAGGCACTCACAAGTTTGTCTGGCCAGCCAAAGCCGTTGTCCAGGGTGTGGCGCTGCTGTACACATGCAGACACTAGGAGCCATATGTGAGCTAGACAAGGAGGGGGAACCAAATAGGATCCTGACCGTCTTGTGTGGGACGTGGCTGTCATTCACCGTGAGGTACTATCCCTTACCCTCCTTACCCTACACCCTTTTCCATATACATACATACATACATTCTTTCATTAAACAGAATCTGTTGTTCAATTGAAATTTTAAGGAGGTTCTGAAGAATGTTAGTGAAATGAACTAACTCCATAACAGCAGGGGCTTAGCCAGAGCCCAGTCTGCCAGTCTTGAAGACTGGCAGATGACTGGCCAAGATGGGTAATTAGAACTGATAAGACAGGTGGAATTTGGAGGGGGCCAGCTGGCCACTAGATTAACTATCACTTCCAAGTCAACAGGCCCACATTAAAGATTATCATTGGTACAAATGGCAGTGAAACAAATCAAATGGTTCAGTATTAATTAAATAAATGGTTCAAATGACACTGGTTTGTCATCGAATAAAACTAAACTGTCCAATAATGGCTGTGATTGACGTGAATAGCTTCCTTGGAAGCCGTTCGCGATTTAAAAAGGCACACTTTTGTCTAATACAAGACTGGTAAAAAGGTACAAGTTGGTCTGAATTTATGCTAGAATAATCACTATCCCAGAATCTAACTATAATCGAGCTAGTGAATGTATATGCAGTGCTTCACGTTTGAAAAAACCATGCGAGTAATAAATCGCTCACCTAAATATGCCAAATAACTCATTGCAAGCGATTTATTATTTTTATTTTTATCTGCTATGGGGCGTTCCTGTCATGCCAAATTGCAATCAAGGCTAGCCATGCCATAGCGGTATCCATTACGCAAGATTAATTCGATCAGGTCAATTCGGGACATGAAGCATGGGCACAGATTGAAAAATTGCATGCTGATAAAACATTTGAGACAGGAAGTACTTGTGATGATGTTACAGAAACTGACAGGAGTGTAACAAGTTGTTCAGTTGTTTTCTTTATGATGTTACAGAAAATGACAGCAGTGTAACAAGTTGTTTTCTTTATGATGTTACAGAAACTGACAGCAGTGTAACAAGTTTTTCAGTTGTTTTCTTTATGATGTTACAAAAACTGACAGCAGTGTAACAAGTTGTTAAGTTGTTTTCTTTATGATGTTACAGAAACTGACAGCAGTGTAACAAGTTGTTAAGTTGTTTTCTTTATAATGTTACAAAAACTGACAGCAGTGTAACAAGTTGTTAAGTTGTTTTCTTTATGATGTTACAGAAACTGACAGCAGTGTAACAAGTTGTTAAGTTGTTTTCTTTATGATGTTACAGAAACTGACAGCAGTGTAACAAGTTGTTAAGTTGTTTTCTTTATGAAGTTACAAAAACTGACAGTAGTGTAACAAGTTGTTATCTTTATAATGTTACAGAAAATGACAGCAGTGTAACAAGTTGTTTTCTTTATGATGTTACAGAAACTGACAGCAGTGTAACAAGTTGTTAAGTTGTTTTCTTTATGGGACGGATGCTAGCTGTTGGCACCGCAGCAATAAGCAAACTCCAAGTCATGGCTCTGGAAACGTTGGCAACTGCGCGCCAACGCTAATTTACATGACAGGAACAGACTTTCTTTCAAACAAATGGATGTGTATTTTGCCGCTAGAGGACACTCCATGCAGCAGGTCTGGTGACATGAGCAATATTGCCAATTAGCGCGAGCTATAAATCGCTCCCTAGATGAGCGATTAGCGCAAGTGGTAGGGAGCAAGAGCGATCGCTCGCCTCAAAAATAATGCACTGACATGTGTGTGACAGTCTGTGCAAGTGTGCATGCGTGCGTGCGTGCGTGCATGTGTGTATGTTAATGTTTTCCTATAAGATGGCTTTACCTCGGGTGCCGTAACTTTCAGGCATTATTCTACGACTCCTCGGAAGAAGAAAAGTATCGCCTTCATTTTTTTTCAAAATTCCCCACTGGTTAAGATTTTTAACAGTTTTACGGTTCATACTACTTATTAGACTGACGTAAATCGGTAGTTCACCAGATTAGTGAAATTATGCATGTTTTTTGCAATTGTTCAGAACCACATGAACTGTTCAGTGATCTGTTCGGGATGTCTTACGTAACTTGCATTACAAAAACTGCTCAAATTTACATCATATCAAACATCAGGTACAAATACACCAAGAAAGCATTTTCTGCATATGCGTGTATGCAGTTCCATCCAGAGGGTGGCCACCTCTGTTTTGGCAAATATGTGGTTTTGGATAAAACTGAAGAATACACATGCACAAATATATATATACAGTTTTCTGGAGAAAAAACGTGGAAAAGATATGGCCTTTAATGTAATGAACTGAAATGAGAGACTTACTATGAGGGGACTTGAGACCAGTTGCAGCGAGCCATAGAGAGTCCCTGAAACACATAACTTTCACTGACATTAACCATCTTGAACATGGACAAATCTCCACAATTATTACAAGTTGACACTGAATCAGTGAATGCATATTTATTTCATCTGGTTTTTGTGATACCACGGTAACAGTTACTACAATTTTAAATGTGGTGTGGTTTCCACTTTCTTGCTATTTTACTAGATCACTGTAGTGTCGGACAAAGCAAACCCCCCGAGGCAAAACCTCCTCCCCAGGGCAAACCCTATCTGCCCTGGGCAAAGCCAACCCCCTCCCGGGGCAAAGCCTACCCCCGCAGGGCAAAGCTTACCTCCACCTATCTCGGCAAGCATTCCTTCTAGTGGCAGATTATACCAGTCAAATGAGTGCTGAGAAGTGAAGATGGACTCTACTGCCATGTCTTGTCATATCTACATCGCTTTAATGAGTAAAGAAAGATGACCGTAAGGTTATGTAGTGTTTATCTTGACCTCTAATAAATCCATCCTTGCAAACCATAGAGCGCAACTGGTTAAACCGTCTCAGCCCCCCGGCATATCACTGGGGGGGCTAGTTGAGCCAAATATCTCATCGTCTCTTTTTTGCCAATTTGGGTTTAGCCAATCGTGGCTGATATTACATGTACAGTTCAGGAAGTAGAATTATTTGAATCCCTACTACCGTCGGCTCATGAAGAGGCCCAATCTTAACACTGTTTGCCCATGAGAATGGTCGGACAGTAATTATTGGGATTTCCTGGAACTGTTCTTTGATGTACAGGTGGGGGGCACGGACATTTGGTTCTCACAATCATGACCAGCAACAGCAATAACTGGGACAAAGTACAGCTGATTCAATGCACTTCCATACATTGTAGTTAACTAGCACCCATGGCTTGCGAGGTTGAAGGAATCCAAAAGCTTTACATTAAAATACTACCAGCGCACTTCAACAAACGAGATCGTTTCTTTATAATGTCTACCTACCGATAATTCCAGCAATGGTTGGACTTGCTCCAATGTCGCGGGCATGCTTTGACATGAGAGGGATGACCACACTCACTCCAAACATGTCCTACAAGGCAAGAGTACTCGATCACTTCAGTGGCTATCACACTTTGACGTACAGTGAAACCTGTCTTATTGGACACCCATCCATAACAAACACTTCTGAAAGTACTGAATGACAAGTTTGCATTACCTGCCCATAGTGATAACTTGGCCATAATAGACAGTTTGCACATAATTGCACTGTCATTTGCACAGTCCCAGTGATATCCACCATGGACAGGCTTTACAATACATACTGTCTTATAATTGATAAAATCTAAACTAGTCAGTATCAAATCAGTTAATTTTTATACGGTTCATTCAAACATACATTGGTATATATACTCTTTTTTACTGACTTATTAATTACTAAAAGTTTTCATGAAATATAACAAATATAACTTGCTTAAATTATTAGTGATAATGTATTGAATGTAATATTATTGTGTGTGTGTGCATGTGCACGTTTGTGTGTGCGCATGTGTGTGTGTAGTGCGCCTGTGTGCGCATACATATGCCTGCATATGTGAAATAATGCATGCGTACATGTATGTTTGGGTGTGCATGCATGTGTACGTGTGTGAGAGTTTGTGTGCATATATGTGTGTATGTGTGTAAATATACAGACAAATGTGTTGAAGATAATGTTATGGTGGCTACAAAACAAAATAAATAACATGCTCAAACATGTAACTGAATATTATTTGAATAACTAAAGATCACACATTGGACAAACTGTTCCTTGAATGTCAACATGTATTAGTAGTATGATAGTATTACACTATGTCACTATTGCATCACTGATAATTATTCACCTTTTTTAATTTACCAAATAAATGTACTAATGTATGATATCACATTACATCAAATACAGACACAGTACAAAGTAACATAAACATTTCAAATTATTCATGTTATAATTTTTTTATTTATTTGTTGTGGAACGGCACCTGTTTAATACATGGTTCACAAATTTAACATTCCAAGAAGTTTTAAGGTGAAAGTCATTACTTAATATAGTTTCTAGAGTAGTGAGTATTTTTTATTCTGATGCACTGAAGTTTGTAGCAATTTGTAAGGGTTTACTGTTTACTTCATTACATCATTTTGCTTTAAAAACAACAAATCACATCAGATATTAGGACTGCATGCAAACAACGGAAGAAACGGTGATAAGACACCGATTAGATGTCTGTATAACAAGACATGTGACACCAATGGCTAATCCACAGTGACATTCATGTGGACACACACACGAGGATAATGGACACACAGTCACACACGTGGATGTGACTACTTTCTCTGTTGACTTTATCTGTGGATCAAGTTTTGTGACAAACACTCTACAGTTGGTTCTCATCTTTCATGATGTTTCTTCTTCATCCAATGCTGAAACCATCCACCTCTGTGTCCAATTGAGCCCCGTGGTCACTCACTTTCTCTCTCTCCCTCCCTCCCTTTACAACCCACTATGTCCGATGAATGGTATCCGATGCCGGGCATCGTTGTGTTTTGCTCTTCGGTTAGAGTTCAAGTCTATGTGGCACAAAACTGCACCAGTCGTCACCGAAGACGGTAACAGGTCTAGAAGCATCCGGATGTGCCGACAATCGTGATTATGCCTTATGATACTTTTGAGTTTTATTTTCCTCTGTATGATTCTTTCCCAGACGTACTATTCTGAGGTGTTGAGAAATTTGCATGGCTTTGAGATATCTATTCATGGTGCAACTGTTGTGCACCATGAAGGTGTTTCCTGCTTGACAATCCCCCCATAGAACACAACCATTGGGAGTTTATCACAAGAGGTTCATTAATGTCACATGATTAATCCAGCAAACTTGGGATGCACTCTGAATGTTATAATTCTTGTATAAATTCAAGGCCTCCATTTTCCCCCTTTGCGCTTGGGCGAATATGGCAAAATTCATATTTAAATTACTTAAAGGCATGCACAACAACTGAAAGTTTTAAGTAGCTTGAATCAGTACAAAAATTAATTTAATCAATAGGCTACTTTCCCCATATGGACAATTTGGATTAATAAATCACTCAAAGTGATATGAGAGCAAAATCACACGGACAATGCCCACCTATTCTTCTTGCCGACCTTTTAGCCATCAGTGCATTCCATATTGTGCACAAAATTATGATTAATTTTTAAAGAAACTTATACACTTGCTTTTTTCCTACAAAAAGAACTATTTGTCAACTAAGACTAACTCAACATAGATGATGCTCCTCTGTTAGGTGTAGTCAACAAATGTGGGTAAAAATATTGTCCATTTGACATTTCTGTTTGTTAAAAAAATGTCATAATACAATAATTTTTTCAAAAAAAGTTTAATGTTTACCCAATCTTGAACCAGCTAATAAAATTATGATTTGTTCCTATCCCACAGCTGATTACAATTACAACCAACAACGTGCTAAGCTGCGTTCACACCTACAGAATAAAAACGATTTAGTTAAACTGGTTTATGTTTGTAAATTGAGAGCGTTCACACACACATTTAGCTCAACCGTTTTAAGGAAGAAGTTGGTATGTGCACATGCGTTAGATTTTGTGTTGCTTGGATCCGTAGAAGACATGATGCCACCAAAATCTTGTTGATGTTGTAAACAGGAAGCGACGAGGCACAAGATCGAATGCGCATGACTGAGACATACTTAAAACGTTTTAGCTAATACACTTGCGTTCACACTTGCACACTGAACCGTTTGAGTTAAAACGGTTTAACTAAACCACCTACTGAACCGGATTAGTTAAATCGTTTTAGATAATACGTTTTAGTGCTAAATTGCATTCACACGTATGTTTTCTGACTGGATTAATTAAAACAGTTTAACTAAAACATTTTAAAATGTAAGTGTGAACACAGCTTTACACTGACTGACTGACTGACTGACTGACTGACACACACTGTAAGTGTCACTCATCTCACTCATTGTGTGAGCTAGAGTTAGGGATGACAAAATGTGGCACCGCTAATTCAGTCGGACGAGAATCCATTAAGATTTTGCCAACTTTCAACTAGTTTCCACGTAACAATGCATTGGTTATACATTTTGTTTCTTTTGAATAAAATTACATTAAAATTACATTAACATCATTAGTATTTTTAGGATTACTGATTTCGCTGCAACTTGAAATGGTTGTTACATAAGCGTGCTTTGAAGCTGTTACCCGTTGGGTGATTTGTGTCCGATCGTTTAGACGCGGCCTGGCTTTGCATTTAGGGGCATTCACTTCAACGAAAAATGGGCACATGAGTTCGATATCTGACATATTAATGTGATACATCAAATTAAAGGTAATACAATAAACTGTTTATATCTAGACCGACATTGTAGACAGTTTAGTGTAACGTTGTGAAAAATTACAACGAAAACAACTGATGTTTCGTTCCCATACTTGTGAAAATGTAAGTTTTATGTCGTTTTGCCAAGATAATCTATTACATTTCTACTTTTAAAATACGTAAAGAAAAGCACCATTGTTGGTCCAGCTCATGTGCCCCTGGAGCTTAGAAGACACCCATCCTCCAATTTCGAACTTTCGGATGTTTCCGTGAGCAGCTTCTGGAATATCCGTCAGCTACTGTTGTCAGTATTACATGGTGATCAGCAGAGGGCAGCACTATATCACAGATTTTTTTGTTTAGGGGTACATAATTCCAAAAAAAATGTACGTGAGACCAACAGCCCACACACTTTTGTTACATACAATATAAAGCTTAATTTAATGTATTTATTACATCCTGAATTGCATTGCTAGCAGTTTCTTATAACATTATGAAATGATATAATAAATGTGTTCTGACATGTTCTATTTTAGCAGAATCATTTATACAGGTATAGTAGACCTGTACTATAATTTCTCGTCTTTAAATCATAATACATATTACTCAGTATTCTTGCCAGAGAGTGTGATTCTATTAATTTAAAATGTTATTGTTCAGCTTAGAACAATGGCATAATATATTAATGAAGGACGTTTTTCATATAATTATATTTTAAAATAAAAACACAAGAATCACTTCAAAACAACTCGTCTCGTTCTATTAACTATTTATTATTGTTGTATTAACTGATTCCTCAGCTTTTGATAGCTATATTACACACTATGATCGTTGTAAAATAATCCATCTTGTTAGTAATTAATTAATCTTGTTATATTAATCGATTAATGAATTAATGTATTTTTCTGTCTACTCGAATTGTAGGTATCCATTGATTGCTGAGTGCTTCAGCTTGCTTTTATTTGCTGTATTACATGCAGTAATCACTAAAACATTCATCTTGTGTTTTAATTAATGAATTCTTATATTAATTAATTAATTAACATATTATATAAATTAATTAACAGTTATTGTTCCGTCTACACATATGGTATACATATATTAAATGCTGAGCTATGCAGCTTTAATTTGCTATATTACACACTGATCACTACAAAAATGCTATATAGTTCTATTATTAATTAATATTGATATTTTAATTAATTAATATTGTGTCCCATCGACAAACAGTTACGCTTTCATTGCTGAGCTTCTCAGCTTACATTTGCTAGATGAAACATGATATGTGCAACAAAATAATGATAATATAATTTAATTACAAAATTTCCCTGAAAATCATGCTAATATTATGCCAATACAAATTAGTAAATATTACTTTTTGACATATTTGAAAAGATGGACTACAAATCTACCAGTGTGCCAAATTTTGTCGATAAACATTGAACAGAAATGTTTTATTATAGTTTTAATAAAAATATGCACGCGTTTTGGTGCCATTTTTCCAGTTCACTGGTACTGTATAAGAGATAGGCTTACCATTTGACAAATTTGTTAAATTTTACATCTTCCAAAATTCATATCTCAAATGCGTGTATAACATAAATACCAAAATTAAAATCACCCTTGTATATTTGCTGGAAATTATTTACATCGTCTGCTGGTGTGATTTCTCGGACTGCCCACATGAAATGTAATTGCCTTATACAGAAGATGTATGTCAAGCCTGTGTTGTCAAAAAGTTGGAATAATATATAGAATGCGTTTTATTATAAAATAGGAAACGCATTAGTTTTAACTAACATAAAAACTTCACTGCAACATATTTTGCAAATATTTTAGTCAGCACATATATAAGAAATATGGCAAGCCAGTATTGTCATAAAAGCTAGAATAATTAGAAAAATGTGTCATATTAATTTAAATAACATTAGAATTATTTAAACATATGTTGTAAGTATTTATTTCAACAGGTATGGAAGGTGTGTGTGGCAAGCCACTACTGGCATGTAAGTTAGAATAATAAAAAAAATTAATAAACTTTGTAGACACTAAAAATAATTTGCAAATATTTTTATTTTATTAAGCATCTTTGTTGTTTTTTTCAGCTAATTTTAATTTGCCCTGTGTTTGCTAAAATACCCTTTCACTTGTAAACATGAACTTTTATAATAAATGCTTTTCTGTGTATCACTACAATTTCTATATCCGACATTTTCTTCATTAAAATACTTATACCTGGAAATTATGTTAGCAGCTCATATATTTAATTTGTAAATCGTTAAGGTATTTAATAACACTGTTTTTTTTATTAATTACATATATCTTTCATTAACATCACATGTAATATAAATAAATCGCAGGCACTGCATCAGGTATGCTCAGCATTGCAGTATGTATGACCATCAGATTGCTAATAAATACTTTCTTTTATATAAATGAAATGTCGTCTTTGTAATTCAAAAGCTACAATTTGCAGAAATATTAATTACACATTAGCTTCAGCAGTTTATAATGTATGCATATATTTACATTAATCATCCCATGAAAGTTATCGACACACAACAACGACCCTGTGATGTTTACGCATTAAATTCATTTATTGCCATCTACGGCTTGTTATATCCATGAGGCAAAAACCAATTGCTTCTGTTTAGCACATGAAGTGATTATCGTGTAATGAATATTGTAAGTATTCCACTAAAAACAACTCATTTGACACTTTATTTGCAAGCCATTGATGAAATAAGTGGTTTTCATTGATATTATTGATACATTGCTGAAAGATGTCAAAAATTGTTGGTGAAAACTGCATAATTTTATTATTATTATTATTGTTTCGTAAGGCAGAAACCGAGTGATCCAGTATACTTTACCGATTTTGATATTGTTTCACTTTTCACTTTCTGCGATCTTTTACTTTCTGACCTAACCATGAAAACGACCACCTACAGCCACCAAATTTCTCCTTACATATCTTACATACATACATATACACACACTACATTACAAAAACAATTATTTTACATTCCTACAATGATCAAATTTCACAAAACAAACTCAAGTAAAACTCGACTTCAACGGCAGTGACTATCTGTTGCTCCGCAGTTACCGTAAAATTTATATTGTGTCGAGCTTCACAGAAATTTCGTAGAGTGGCGCTATCATTACTGTACACATGTTCACGTGCGATATAAATATAATATATCGTTAATATATATGGGCGTGTGAGTGTGTGTTAGTTATAATATTGCCATTGTTTCTGTTAAAAAGTAGCTCGATTAATTAAGGCATAATTATTATCATCAGTGTGGTTTGCAGGAAATGAAAGGTTTCTACTTAATGTAAAAAACAAAATAAGTCTTACAAATAGCCAATAACTGTGTTCCCGTGGGTCAATTCTTTTTCAGTTGATGACCAACGAACGAGTCGGTGCTCCAACGAATGACACCATTTTTGGGGGCATTCAGACTTAGAATGAATCAAATATATTCGTCTAAGTGAACATTTTGTTAAATTGTGCATTTTGCTAAGCTGGGAAAGTAATTTCTGTAATTAGTTAATGTGACAAACTCAACTAAGAAGACGCATTCCTCATTTCCAGCTAGTTTTTTGTGTCACCATTAAAAGTGCAGGTTTGGAACAAGTTATGCACAATCTGCAGCCACTCTGTATGTAAAAGGAAACTACTTGTGATACATCAACTGGTGGTGAACACGGCAATTCGACGTAACTGCTGCGAAATTACAACAAGCTTAATTCGAAGATTAATTTTATTGTTTAAGCCGTTCTTCCCACAATGAAAAACAATAAAAAATGGGCCATGAGTCCCTGAAGTCCTTTGGACTAATACGTCAATATGTGACCCCGGCTGACCAAATGAGTGATGTCGGAAAAATTGTAACATTGTTTTCTTACATTCTTATAAAAGTTGGGTAGGGTGTTTTACACGGTTTTAAAAATTATGACTGCTACAAAAATTGGCGAAGTTATGGAGCATTGAACATGGGGAGGGTCAAAAAGTGAAAATGAAGAAAACGGCTGTTGAAGGTTTATTTTATATATGCAAATGGATTGCATGGAAATATTACATGCGTGACATTCAAATGTGGCACACAGTATGTATGTTATGTTGCAATGATACACTGAAAGTACAAATGTGCTGCTACGAAGACTTACGAAGCAAGTTATGCCAGATTATGTCTTTATGTGTAAAACTAAGAGGACAGATTATTTGAGAACAAAAGGTAGACTACAGAAAATTTAAAATGATGAAGCTAATGCAGAGTTAAGAGAATTGGCTAGTGGGTATAAATGCTTTATAAAACAAATATCAAAATGCTACCATAAACAGTTACATGAAAACTTGCGCAACTAAAACATAGCAAGCCTGCAGAATACTGGGATATACTTAATAAAGCAATAACAGCAGTGAAAATTGTGGAAATATTTCACTGGATAAGTTTATGAACCACTTTGAAAAACTCAGTGAAAAACCTGAAAGTGAAATTGCAGCTAGTGAGATACCTTTTGATCCAAGAAAGATTTCCCAGTCAAACGAACACATAAACAGACCATTCACGCAAAATGAGGTACTAATGCAAATAAAAAAACTCAAAAACAAAAAGGCATGTGGTATTGATAATGTTATAAATGAATACTTAAAAAAAAACAGGGCCAGGCTGTGTCAGCCTTTTTCTCATGTGATGTAGAGGTACAGCAAGGCGAAAACTTGTCTCCTTTGTTATTTGCTATTTACCTGAATTTTGAACAATGTTAGTCATAATTATAAGGCAGCTGGTGAAATTTACAACAACATTAGTGATGATGATGTAGACATTTTCTTGAAAAAATATGTTCTACTATATGCTGATGACACTAGAATGATTCAATCAAATACAGATTTCTTGTGTAAAGCGGAACTATGTCAACTATTCTAATGGTTGACATTTGGTTGTTTCAGATGTCAACTATATTGTGAATCTGTAATTATTAGTCTATATTGATACAATTTTTTTACACAGTACCATGTCTACACAAGGCATGGCAAGTGTAAACAGAAAAGTAGAATGCATTTGATATCAATAAAGTGTAGGATATTTCACTCTATAGTTGTCCAGAATATTATTTTTCTGTGTTTGTCACCTACAGGTGACAATACATCTTTAACCACTAGACACCACAGTCACACCATTTTATAATAATTAAATGAACATCAAATTAAACACAACTTGCAATAATAGAAAATCAATAGTTTTGAAGATACAGCTCTGCCTGTGACCAATTAAAGATTAGTCAGTCTCAATGGAACAATGCAGAGTGGAGTGAGGCCCGGCACAGTTTCTGGCACAATACACAACATCTACTGTTGGGGGTGGTCTCAATGGCCCTTCTCAAAACCACATCACTAGATAATGTAAAACTTTTGCACTTTGGGGGCCCCTGAGGTGCCCTTAAAATGATTCAATCAAATACAGATTTCTTGTGTATTGTGGCAGCACCCTAAGATACATCTATGCAAAATTAGAAAAAAAGTTGCTGAACAGTTTCTGAGATACAGCAGCTAACGGCAGACGGCAGACGCAGAGTGATGGCAATAGTCCCTTGGACCTTCGGCCAAAGGACTAAAAAGCAGTAAGATATTAATATTATTTTAGAATGAGACCAAATCGTTAACAATTTTGTATTTTTCTACCACCATATTTCATTATCATTTATTCATTATCCATAACAAGTAATGAATGTATTAATATTACTATTATTAATACAGATGGTAGCATTATATTTCATTAATAGAATAATAATTTGTATTAATTTTCTTATCAAAAGAACATATTAGTGCATAGACACACACACATACATATGAACACAATTATTGACTATTCTTAAGGCTTATTTTGTTTTTTACATTAAGTAGAAACCTTTCATTATCTGCAAACCATACTGATCATAATAATTATGCCTTAATTAATCGAGCTTCTACGTGCCCGTATATATTAATGATATATTATATTTATATATCGCACGCGAACATGCGTACAGTAATGATAGTGCCACTGTATGAAATTTCTGTGAAGCTCGACACAATATGATTGAATATCGATTTTATAGGAACCGCGGAGCAACGGATAGTCGCTGCCGTAGAAGTCGAGTTTTACTTGAGTTTGTTTTGCGAAATCTGATCGTTGTAGGAATGTAAAATAATTGTTTTTGTAGCGTAGTGTGTGTATATGTATGTAAGATATGTGAGGAGAAGTTTGGCAGCTGTAGCCGTAGGTGGTCGTTTTCATGATTAGGTCAGAAAGTAAAAGATTGCCACACTTTCTCCTGGGTTCCGCCATATGATAAAAATATAAAACAACACAAAAAATTATATCTGCAATTTGAAATTGTTAATGACACCCCTACCAGACTAGTCTAGACTAGGTCTAGAGTGAGTGTGACCGAGTGTGACTGTCAGTGTCAGGCACTCTCTCAGTATAGCCTTTAAAATGTCAATCACGCAGTGTATGCATCTAAGAGAATATAATTTATACGCACCAAGAACGCCACAGCATAGATGACAAATGGTACAACCGCAGCAGCACTCGACTTCGCCATCGTTGACTTTCCCATCGTTGTGTCAATTTCGCTGTCACGTTGCCGCCGGATGTTATTCCGTGTCGCGTGAAAAGATTGTACCACAAAATTGTAACCGTAGTCGTAGGGTGCCCAAAATGTTAGACCGAGTAAATAATGTTGAAAAATATCCCATTTTCTCTCTGCTCTTGTATATTGTATTGGCAACACTGTATACTATACAATACAAGTGTTTAAGTAATTGCATTAACGTAAATAAATAAAACATTGTTTTACCCATAGTCACATTGAAAGCTATACTGCACTCACCCTGTACGCACGAACGCAAACGCACACCCACCCACCTCACATCCACAGACCAAACACCACACATCAAGCAATGCATCACACATGCACCATGCACCACACGCACACAAGAGCACGCACGCAAGCACGCACATACACAAAGATATTTGCAAGCGCGCACGCGCGCACGAACGCACGCATGCATGCACGCACACACGAGTGCGCGCGCGCGTCATCGTGAGGTCTGTGCGCTAACGTTTTACATGAAATGGACAGGCCTCAAAGTAACACCTCCATTTTGCATGATAGGCGTGTGTCGCTCTGAGGCAATGCTTGTAAACAGGGGATTACGTGCAGTCAGGAAAAGACGGAAGTTGGTGGGATTACATTTCTTGTTTCATCGGAGAGGACATTTGGTGCCACGTTTTTGTGATCTTGGATTTGTTAGTGCTATATTTTGTTTACTCTTTTTGTCTCAGCGCCTGCGAACAGGGTAACCTGCATTTTATTTTTATAAAACGCCGTGATCACGGCGTTTTATAAATGCTATAATAATAATTATTACTATTATTATTATTATGTATTATGCTAATAAAACTCCTCTCGGACTCCTTTGTCGTTCCACATTCTTTGTGGAATAAGGACTGTCTCTGTAAACAGCAAATACTACATCGAAGAGTTGACTCTGTATTCATTTAGTGCAGCAGAGAAGGTTGAGCAGTGAGCATGATACCTCACAAAATGTTCTGTGGTTTCCCCGTGTCTTATGGATGTGATTAACAATAATTGAAGCACCAAGATCAAAAACAATATAAGTCCATTTTTTTCCAAATTGACTTTTTGGGACAAGCATACAGCTGAAGAAGCAACGCTTATGATATCAAATATAACATTTAAGTCCTAACATCCAAACCGTGTATGGCGATCGCTAAATTAGTTGCTGCTTCTAAACCAACGTAAGTCTAAGGTTTACTCAAGATTTCCTCAAAAGTACTAATTGGTTATTCAGACACTGGTACACCCACCTTCTATTCCCTTGCAAGGATTGAGCAACTAGTAGGCCCATCCACCCATCTTCATTCCCCTTGCAATTACTTATTTGTTGTTGTTGGTTTTTTTCCGAGGGAGTCTTCCCTGTACCTAAGGACCATGTTATGTTCAATTCCCAAAGTTTCTGCTCCATGCTATGATGACGAATTGGGCAACCTCTCGGCCACTTACTTTGTATAAGTACCCTTTTTCATATACATTAATGTCTTCATATTTGTTTCAGTGTGTCATGAAACTTGTTTTGAATGTGTGTTGTCTCAAGTATGTGCACTCAAGATCTGCCTCTAGTCATGTTGTCTCACTCCATGGGCTCTCGGCAGGTCTCTCCTAACATCAGATGGTGTCTTCCCAATTGCACCTTCTTCTTTTTCTCCTTCATTGTTCGTTGTTTTCTCCTCCGTCCTCTTCTATTTAGCATCATTATCATCATCACCACCACTGCCATCAGACATGCATCATCATCATCATCATTGTCATCACTATCATCATCATAGTAATCATTATCATAGTCATAATTTTGTATTACTGTCGTTGTTGAACGCATGCACATACGTAGGCCATTCAATGTGATATGGGGGGAGGGTAACTTGCTTAACATGAAAATCATCACGGTACATACATACGCACGCACGCACGCACGCACACACACGCGCGCACACACACAAACGTGCATGCACAGAGAGCACGCAAACCCCACTCCATCTAGTAGCCCCCCGCGCACACAGGCTCGTGCGCTTCAACACAGGTGCAGAAAAAAATGGCACTAGCCAAAGACGTAAACAAGGCGTGAGTCGCTCGCGGAAAACACCGTGATTCACCAGAAAAAAATTACAACCCGGACTGTTTCAGCTGCATGAACTTGGGTGCCTATACCTCTGCAATCGAACTGAGTGTTGTTTGTAGTTGGAACCAGATTGTGACTGGTGGCGCGGCGGTAGCGGCGACAGGGGTCGTGATGGATCCCCGCGGGTTAAAGTTCACAGTGCACAAGTCAATAGTGATGACAGCGGTTTATTTACGCACCGATACATCAGTACAGTGTCGCTCTATAACTACTGATCACACGCAGACTGTTGTGGAATAACCAGGATCCGCGAGGGGGCTGGGGGCAAGCTTAGTCACCTGTTTGTTTTTCATGTAAACAAAATATGTCATAGGGGTATAGCACACCCTTTAAATTATGTAATGGCACTCTAGTGGTTTCTAGCAACTTTGCAGGATATCCCAATTAATATATTATTGTAAATCGATGGTGGGTAAAACAAGTATTTGCACCTTAAATAACGTTTCGCGTGGGCATGAACTTCACCCCCTTCCTCTGACGCTGCTGTTTTGGCTAAGCACAGAAAGAGACATGGCTGGGAGTTATGAACGCGTCGGGTGTGTGTCTCGTGCGAGAGATCCAGGAACGAGACTTCTGTTCCAGCAGTTCCAATGCCTGCTTGAACCAATGCACGTGTCCTCCAAATGATCAGCGAGTGTCTTCAAAACTCCCACTCGCTAAGCATCGCGGCGACGTCAGTGACATAAAGTTCACGCAGTTGGACAGTTCCGTAGTATTTGTTACAGTGAGTCGATGAAGCCGTGGATTTTTATCTCGCCAGAGGCTGAGGCAAATGCCCATAAAGGACGGAGAAAGCTTCACTGTTGGTTAACTTTTTACCAAACATTTCTTGTGATCGTGGGAATATGTATGCGACGTGCGTTCGTGTGTGCGTGTGCGCGCATGTAGAGCCTGCCCCTGTATACTGACCTAATGCGGTTAAAAAAATGACAGCCCACTTCCGTCGGATCATACAGGGAAAGTTTGGTCGGGTGCGGAGCATTTCGGGAAATATTTCAACCGTGAACGGGGCCAGCAGGAATATTAAATAACTTTCTTTGTAATTTAGTCTCCGAGATCATCCTCAAAATATTTATGTTGCCTACGCCTCGCTTAATTGCACGACTCGTGCAAATGGCTTCTTGTGTGAAACGAACAATATAATTATATATATATATAATTCATACTACACATTTATTTTTGAAGAAGGCGGCAATCGTCCAGTAGCTTTCTTTGCCCGAATCGACCTTTTGAAAATGACTGATGGTTGAAAACGCCGCCGGTAAACCATGGAAGGAATCTCCAAGCCGGCCACGAAGCCTCCAAGCCGCTGACGAGGTGTGATTTACCAACAGCATAGCAGCGAAAGGAGAGAATTATAACACCTAATAATCACGACTGCTGTCACAGTCCCAATAAGACGTAGCTTCGTCAACCTGAATGTGTCCGACGGATCGCTCTCTTCCGTCGCGAACAGTCCTTCCCGTCGGTCGCAATGTCGTCTTCCACAAGACATGACAACAAGCATGTTCACCACTTCGACGTCGTAGGCCCACCGCCAACTGGTTGTCATGTACTTGTAAAAACAAAGCACCGACGTCACGTGATGACGTCAGCATCGTTTGATCTCGAAGAGTCTCACGTCGAAGCGCGCCAGCGACGTTGCATCGGAGAAACAAGCTACAGCAGCCGCTGGGCTATTGATGAAATCGTCGTGCTGGTAGCTGATTATAACGAACGCTGTACAAGCAACTGTTTTACGTACTAATTATAAAGATAATGATAACAATGCACTTCCACTGCGTTTAATTCACCAGGAACCCGAGTCAGCTCGAAAACGCAGAAGAGAGTGAATGGGGAAGAAGAAGACGGAAGTTAAGATGGAAAGACAGTGGGAAGAGACATTTCAGAATCAGAATAAATTATTCGACCATAAAATCAGCAAATGTAGATAAATGTATGGTCATGGAGAATCTTGAAAGGGCTGGCACGAACAGACGAGAGTGGAAGTACACGTGTGATTATGACGTCACACCGGCTTCATCATAATATCTGTAATGATATTGTAGATGTATCAAATATTCTAAAGACAATATTGTTTGCAGATGACACAAATTTGTTCCATGCTCACACAAATTTTCACACTCTCATTGAAGAGGTTAATGTAGAACTACAAAAATAGCAACATTGTTTAATATCAACAAACATTTATTAAATGTAAAAAAATATAATTTCATACTATTTACGCCAAAAGGAAAAAATACAATACAGACAATGCAGAAATAACAATAAATGAAGACCTGAGCTGGATAATTCATATTAATAATTTGTTAAAAAATTGCATGAAATGTAGGAATGTTTAGCCTTAACAAATTAAAACATGTTCTCCCTGTGTACATAATGAAGACGTTATACTATCATTAATATTATCTTAAATACAATCACGATGACACTTCCCGTGTCACGTAGCACACGCATACTGATACACTGGCGGGTACGCAGATGACACCACTAATGAATACACGGCAACGTGTGGTCATGATCCCGGTATAACATGGGTAAACCGGACTCGGCCGCAGAAGGTTCGAAAGGACACTATTTAAAGATACTCCTTTGTTTTGCCCACGCACATCAAGTTCGCGCATGTCAAACATCATAAGTGGCTCGCGTGGTCTGTCATTTCCGTTGCCGTTGGTAGGAATTGAACATATTTTGTATTCATATTTACAACAATTCGTCGATGACGTTATAACGCCGCCGTGCAGGGTGTGGCATTCTACGACGATCGCCAACGGATCGGCGATCGTCATTAGCTATTCGTCGTCATAAGCGCCGCAGCCAAAATAGACGCCGCTGCCGCCAAAAAAGCGGCGATGGCGTTTTTTTTGGCGGCGGCGCTTATAACTAAGAATGGCTAACTAAAAAGCTGTATCGAGACTTTGGCAGCTACTTGTTAAATCAACCTGCTAGATGAATTATCACCAGAACTATGACTATAAGTCCCATGACTCAACGCATACGTACAGCCTGTTATTTTTATTGCATGCGTGCGTTCCTGCGCGCGCGCGTGTGTGTGAGTGCATGTTACAGTAGACCTACACGGCATGCGCATGGTGCGTGCGTACGTCGATAAGCTGAACATTTCTGGAATATCTGTGATATCAGTTTTAAAGGTCGTCCCCTTTAAAACTTTAATCGCGGTAGGCCTTTACAGTCTAGATCGTCACGTTTCCCTTTTTTTATTTTGCAACCATCGTTGATTAATAATAAGTTATTTAATTAGGCCTATAGGCATAGCAGTCCTACATATACACGATAAATATTTATTATGATTTTTGTGTTACATTTAATTACATTGAATTACCTAAAATAAAAGATTAAAACAGCTTCCCCAACCTCTCGTTACTTGCAAGTTGCAGTGGAAGACGTCAGATAGGATGACACTTCGTAGGTCTCGACTGACATGTGTCGTGTTACCATGGTTACCGGCTCAGCACTCGCGCGTCTGATGTTCATCTTTAGACAGACATCTCTACTCTAGTTGCATCCAATGTCATTCTGGCTTGGCCTAAATATGTCAAACGTATTGACCGCGGCATAACTCCGCCCGTGGAGTAGGTAGACCCACACCACTTTGTCACAATTTCGATGATAAATTGTAGTGACCACGGGTCATAGGAGAATCACAATTACCGTATCGAGCTGAATAGACGCCCGGGGTGCGACAGCGATAATCACAGCCCAACTTCTGCTAACACGAACACGAATTGTACCAACAGCATAACAGTAATTAGTTTGACCCACGTACAATTATTATAATCATAAAGAACTTACTATTTCAATTGGTTTAATGCCAATATTGCCATAATTGAAGCACTCATTGTTGTTCATGTTGCATCACACGTACGCCTCGTTTTCAACCATTAATCATCGTCAGCCATGATCATGATGTATTTACAGAAAAACTGAATACGGCAGTTTCCAATTCTAAATATAGCACCAACCGGCCATTTATTACACGATTACATTTAAGCGACGTCTTGACTGAGTGAGAGTGAGTGAGTTTATTCAGTATAATTGTATACATGCAACTAGAACATAAAATAATGTCATATATATATATATATAATAGTACCAAGGATAATACATTAAAGCACACATAAATGCACTTATTTCCAATGTGACCGGTCCTCAAAAATAAATATTGATAATACAAATAAACGATAATAAAAAAGATATAATAATAAAATACAATAAATAAATATTCTTAAAAGAAGATATGAAAACATAAAAATATTTTGAGTGTTCTAATAAAATATGAAACTTAAAAAAAAAGTGATTATCCTACACATTATCAAATATATTAATATTAAGTGGTACCTGAAAGCACAGACGCAACATATGGCAGATAACATTACTACATTTAAGGGATAAAACTTGAATGTTAGGTGCCTTCGTAACGTATACTGGTTGGCGTGTCTTTAAATTCAATCTTGCAGAATTGTTCGTAGCTCGTATCTCTATGATGCGGAATGTTGTCATTCACTTCTGCTACAGCATTTCTGTCTCAATTCTTGGTATTGGTCAGTCACACCATTGGGCTACTTGCATTCTCATAATGGGCTCCTACAAGGCGCTAAACAGTAACAATGTTGCATTTCCACTGTAGCCTCTTTGATGTGGTACAAACTATCCACTCTTGATATCTGTGTACCCATTCCATTCCTGTTCGTAGTCCCTCTTTCGATTCGTCCATCTTGTTATTCATCTATCTATCTGACATAGCTTATAATCTGCCCTTTTTAAAATCTGCCCTACTGGCCAGTGATAATCCTGTATCGGGAGGCATCTGGACAAGCTAATCTCACCTGCCAAGATGCCTCCATCTGTCAAAGAGATCGCTTCTCATGTCGGGATATCTTCAATTAGTGCCTGCTGCAAGACTGGCCAGCACATACAAGATAGGGTATTAGATATGTAGCTGGACATATCAATTGACCAGAGCCTATCCAGCATGTCCAGATATATGTGAAAGTATAAACAGACTGCAAAGGTAAGGAGGGGTGATGACTATTGCAGATAGTTTTACTATTTCAATAGTACCATAACTATTGTGATAGTATTATGGAATAGCGAAAACCCACAAAAGTAGCCCCAAACTATAATTTATCGGTAGCGCCATCACCTAGCATTTTTGGTAGTTGAGTGCCAAAATTGTCTGTGAATGTTGCAGGTGTTGTCAAACATTGCTGATGGTACCTCAACAAATTAAATTAGCAAAATTAAATGTTACAAACAATGTTTTATGTGACAAAAGTAGCCCTCATTAGTTGCCAAATATGATTAACATCAATAGTTCAATGTACTGACAATAGTTCAGTATGCTATATCACTAGTTGTGATTACTATCAATGGTTGACTATCATCACAGCAACTATGGCGATGCATCGATAGTTTGATGTATTGTTATACCCCTAAACGTAAATCACTAATGGAACAGACGCAACAAGACATTTCATAGGTCCGTCATTATAAGAATTTGTACTAATAAAATGACTTTGGAGTAAAGTAAGTGCATTTTCCCCAGGGTGCCAAAGTCCACTAACCATTTTCATGGTATCTAATCTATCAATTGGTAATGTATTTAAAAAAAGGGAGTTATTAAGTTATTTACTTTTTCAGTGGACATTTAATGGCAAGACCCATCTCCTGAGGGTACCAGTGTGGTGTTATGTTCGATTTACTGGGTAGCGATTGCTACCAGTAAATTATCAGCTGCTATGCAGTGGCGTAATTGGCGTCTACAGAAAGTTATATGGGGGTCTCTGTTCTGGATTTCAATTGTGTTAAATCTTGTTGAATCTGAGTACATTGGGGGCCAGAAGACAGACTTAGATAAAACGAAAGAGTAATTACAAAAACATTCACACACTGATACTTAACATCTTTCTTTTATTGTTAAAAATACAAGTGAACTTTACCTATTGACAATGATCTTCCTGCAATTTTTCAACACTTTTATAATCATATATAATATATATATATATAATAATATACAGTACACATTAACATTCAGCCATCTGTTTGTGCCGATGTGATCAGTCACCAACATCGCACGAAAGCATAATTTCTTCCCGTAGCAAAGTTGATATTTCCCATAATCTCGCGCATGCACACACATGTAGACACATGCGCGCGAACAAGCGCACGCAAATGTGCTACCACAAGCACACACAGACTTAGATGCTCTCGGAGCACAAGGTCAAACTTCAGTCCAGACAGACAGCAAGGTCGCCACTTGGTCTAAATGCTATTACGGTGTACATGAGTGACCAATCAGGGCATAGTTTAGGCAGATCATTGAGGCAGTCGAAACAGTGAGGATCAGTGATGATGAAATCTCACGAATGAGACATACCAATGATGAAATCTCACAAATGAGACACACCAACGATGAACTCTCATGAATGAGACACACCAAAGATGAACTCTCACAAATGACACCTCATAAATATCGCACATTTGAACCCAAACTACTCTCAGAGGTCAAGATATAGCAGGCAAGTGTGTAACCATGACAACGCATTGCCAGCTCAATACGCAACAGACAACATTCAACCAAAGACAAGGCGAGAAACCGACTGGTTTCCAACTAGAAGCTACAAGCCTCCCACGGTAACAACAATGCATTCTGGGCCAGTGTCACATACACCACGTTCAAGCGAGAAATCTTGTAAATACGTATCAACGGCTTTCACACATTCTAATGCAAACCGCAAGTGATACAATACATATTATCATGTGTGAGTTTGTGTACTGTACGTGTCTGTATGTGTATATATGCACATGTCTATATACATATAATTAATAGCAATGACAGAAATTGCGCTAATATAATGCCGATGATACAAACGAAAGCCCACCCAAAAGCGAGCTGCTTTTATAGTCAGAAAAACAATAACATTTTGATAAACAATAATTCCATTTTCTCAGTAATATGGCCAGGCCTGTGAACAATAACATTTGGACATTAACATGTTCAAAACAGAAGGGTAACATCAACTAAAAGCACGTATTAAAATCAAGATCTCATATATATATATGTAAGATACATGTATATATTTAGTTATATACACAATTCGATTTCTTTGTTAATTGTATGCAAATGCACACACCTGCAAACCAAAGCCAGAAATAATAAACGCTGACACATAAGCGGCCTTTGACAATGCACATCTGCTCCACAAACACGTTGGGATATTTTTCCGTTAAAACGATGCCAGACGACCAAACAAACGAAAGCTAGCGTAAGGCGCCACCTGGGGTGAAACATTGCGATCCGTGTAATTAGCAGGTGGTGTGAGGAAAGCACAAAATTACCATCAACCGAGTGGAGGTAATAAGCCATGTATCCGACTCTGAATGTCATGTGACTACCACATGATAGGGCAACTACATAGGCAATTTTTGAAACCATCCTCGTGATCATGTGATCGTACACTTATCCATTCCAGGGATGACGCCAATAAACGTAGAAATGTTGCTTTCCGAAGCATTCACCCAATTATATCCAGGCCAGATGTACTTATTCTGAATTGTTCAAATTGCACCTTTTCACGCTGTCTGTTCATTAACACAATATTTCATATCACCGACGCCTTGAAGAAGGTAATTCCAGATGGTATCTCATGAATGCCAGTGAAATCAAAGGTATTTGAAATAGTAACATCCATTTGCAATGTTCCCAGTTAACAGGTTAAACTGGTCATGATCGGGGAACGACTCGGAGGCTTAATTAGACAGAAATCACCTCCAATACAAGGATGGTTCATGCACAGTCACACAATAAGGCAACATCTGCAGCTGACCACAAAGGGCTTGTAATTTGTGAAAAACCACAAATGTCTGCCTTCTAGATCCAGTGCCACATCACCCGCCAGTTGTGTCAAATTCAGATTAACATTTTGCCATGATTCACAATGTTACATATCGGAAACATCCATCGACTCCACGATAGTAATACCAGAGCACAGTACAATGACAGCAATGGTTGAATATTCCAGTTTGCGAATCATTTTAATGTAGGTGTCGATTTAAAAAAATAGTCAATAATTACGCAAACAATTCCACTGCTACACCCGACCAACTTCTGTATCAATTTACGATGCGGTTTTCATACCGCCAAGTATTGGAGGCTCTGACAACAACAGGCATCAAAACAAACATGATTATCGGGGGAAAACATTTACCTTTACAGTCACCCACACACACGTGCCGTGCCGTCTTTGTGTATAGCATGTAAGTCTGTGACAAAAATATCATCGTAACAAGAGGGAAACAAAATGCACAAATCTACGACCTGGGGTTTTGTAAATAAAAGTAATTCCAATAATAAAAAAAATGGATAAGGCAGACCCACCACCCCCATTCAAAAAAAAAATTGCAGGCATGTACAAACACTGCCAATACAGTGAACAGCAAGCTGACTACTGAAAAATGTCAACTGGGTAAACATTTTTAAAATATATTTTTGTGTGTGGGTCTTTCAATTTTTTAGATTATTGGATTTGTGTACATTTACAAAGCCCCTCAAACAAACATTATATGTACACAACACAAAAGAATGCCCGTTAGCAAACACTAAGTCTAGCAAGCACCCTCTCCTGCTAACAAAACACAAAATGCAGGTGATGTGGGAACAGCCCCACCTGGTGACCAAAAAGGATACCATTATCTGCAACTAGGGAGCAGCGATTGTCCTAAATTCCATCTCAGTAATTCGGCTGGCAATGACAGAAAGAAGCCAGCCAATAAGGAAGCACCTAATTTAGCCAATTTTCACATTCAATTTCATACAATGTTCGGCGATCATGTAACACGAGGCGACTGCTATTGGGCGAAGCACGTTGTCACTTATAATACAAATTTACACGTGATTTCCATAACCTGCACGACCACATGTCATAAATCGACAGTCGACGATATACAACGTACCATATTCATAACGCTTCATTTCATAGACTGCACTATATATATACATAAACATTGCCATCTCTGTACAGCTATATATATATATTTTATAGATGTCGCGTTCACATTGTCAAAGATGACATGCACGTTGTCATAACGCGTACACGTTCTTCAGGTGTATTCTACTTTCAGTGAATTCACCCAATATATAGACACTACATTTGTCTCATTCTTAAACTTTTCTGGTTGGAAAATAACAATGCACTGTTTGTCACATAGATGCCAGTGGGTTATTTATGAAAACTCACAATTCCTGCATTTCCATTGCTGGGTCATGATTGCCTACTTCAAAAACTACTTTTCTGTGATTAACGACAGAAGTTTTTATTATTGATATGGATATTGGACATACTTTTTATGTATTGTTTTTTATATGGACATACTGATTGTCTGAAAAAAATATATTATTATAAACTATGTGCGTAACTGAGGAAATGTATCATTGGAAGTATCCACAAGGAAGGCATGTTGACAAGTCCCGTACTAACGGCATCTTTCTTTCCAGGGCAACTCCCTAACATTCCTGGAATCCGGAGGGATCCCCATAGTGGAGTTGAAACAGGGAGAGCTCCCTCCCAGTTAAGGTTATTTGTCAACCGTGAAATCTTCCCGTTGGTTCTTCCCCAGGCTTCCGCCAACAAAAGGGAGGGAGAGAAGGCCAGGGACACTCCCAGAATAATGCACCCTGGGATACCACAACACAGGCAGTTACATAACACTGCCACAGCCTTCTGAGGAGCTAATTCTGGCGGTTGCCAAGGTGATATAACCCAGCTATCCAACGAGCTCCTGAGAAATCAGTGGCTGAGAGAGGAAGACAAAAATTTGAGGCTTACATTGCTGCATGACTGACCACATACTGACCAAAATGGACTGGCCACCAGAATATCTAACCACACACAAATCAGTTGGAAAACACCCTCGATGGAGCACAAATCCTTGTTTTACATGGATCAATTGTCATTTTGATTGTTGGAGATATCTGTATTATCTGTAGTTACCCGAATGAATAATACATGTGGTGTACATTAAATGGCTTCGCATGTGGGTCAATTTTGTTAGGGGACAATATGACTGGTAACCAAAATTAATGTTAATGCTTCATAAATTTAATATTGCATGAAACAAATCCGAACAGATTGCAGAATTCTTACGTGCACATCAGGAATGTCTCGTAAGTAAAAGTGGCCTACTTTACGGTTCATTTCACAAAGGCCGTACGGTCGCCCTGTTTCCAAGGCTTGTCGCCAAATTTAGCAAATTAATTCTGCCAGCTTGGAATGCAAATTGCAACAACGGGACTTGACCAAGGCGGCCATACAAAGCGTGTGCAGTCGCATGCGACTGGACACGCTTGACCGCTACTGGCCTCTGATGGACCCTGCCTGACTCTGGTCTGCTCTACTTGTCACTGCTGTCACAAAGAAACAAGTGGGTCAACTGTACAGACGGCCAGTGTGGAGGGGGGGGACTGTCCAAGCAGCTGATTGCTCCAATTCACCAGTGGATATGACCCATCACACACACCCAACACAGTGAAAGGATGACCCTTTCTTCTCAGTTGGTCATTGCAATGGAAATTAGAGTGGTCACAAGTGAGAGGTCATCCCAAAGAGTGGTCTTTCAACAGAGTGGACTCTCAAGAGATTGGTCATTTAAGTGAGAGGTCATTCCAATTAATGGTCTCTCAAGAGAGTGAACTCTCAAGAGAGCGGTCACTTAAGTTAGAGGTCATTCCAATGAGCGGTCCCTCAAGAGAGTGGTCACTTAGGTGAGAGGTCATTCCAATGAGTGGTCTCTCAAGAGAGTGGACTCTCAAGAGAGTGGTCACTTAAGTGAGAGGTCATTCCAATGAGTGGTCGCTCAAGAGAGTGGACTCTCAATCAAGTGAGTGGTCTCTCAAATCAGTGGTCACTCGAGTAAGTGGTTTCTCGAGTGAGTGGTCTATTGAGCGAGTGGTCTCTCGAGTGAGTGAATTCTCCAGTGAGTGGTTTCTTGTGACCTGTCAAGTGGTCTCTAAAGGGCTCCATCCAATGATCACACAAATCGCACAGGACGTCTCCAGGAACCAGCATACACCAGAACCGAAACGCTGCCCTTCGAGACAATGACACTGAACCTTTCTACAACGCTGAACCTCTCCACTGCGACACCTGCACCGACCACACTGCATAAACGAAGCAGCGATACGCGAGTAACGCATGTCTAGGGACACAGCCAGCGACCAGCAATGAATGCCTCGGCAGCTGCCAGATGAAAAATCAATGCGGAAGAAAGGCACAGACATCGTCTTCTTTAGAAACGCCCCGCAACAGAAAGAGCCGTGCGAAATCAAATTGGCAGCGACAATGGAAAGTGCCAAAGGCGACATCTAGTGGCAGGCGAAGATCTGCATGTCAGGTCTGGTTATTTGAGATGTCGGCCATGGTGGATGAAAGCAGAGTAGGTTGCGATTGTTATTAGCCGAGATGGTGTCCCTGGAAATGATGTTAGGTTTCTAGGAATGGTGGCTGGGCTCGGACTCTTGGTGTGTCATTTGTTTAAAAAGCAACACTGGCCTACATCGACTGCTTTCATTAGACTTGCATCCCAGGAAGAATTATATATGACACTTCACTATAGCTCTTTCTAGATTATTGCTTTCTTTACAATTTAAAAGTCACGTTACACATAATCACCATTGTTATTATTATGAAATTGTATTATTATTATTATTAGTTCACATTAGCATTTTCAGGTTTTCTGCCACAAAATGATCGTAGATGGACAGGAAGTCATAACTAGATGGATTTGTTGACACCACTGTATCAAGGGTTCACTGTATCAAGGGTTCACTGTATCAAGAGACAATTGTATCAAGAGACAATTGTATCAAGAGACCATTGTAGCAAGAGAACACTGTATTAAGAGACCTCTGTATCAAGAGACTACTGTATCAAGTGACCGCTGTATCAAGAGATGACAGTATCAATAAACTATTGAACATGACACAGGTTGTAGATGCAACCAGTTTTTTTTTTATCAGAATATTCACACGAGAGACTGTGGATACACTCTCTAATGCGACCAAGTGGATTACGACAGCTGTTCAGTGGAGCCCTGCTTGTCAGCAGGAACGATCAATCACCCACATCAGTGGCTGCAGCTGAGCACTAACCAGCCCAGGACCTTACGTAAAGTGGTCTCTGTTTAAATGGACCACCACACCAAGACCTTGTGGCTTACGTACCAACTCTACGCCACAAACTGGCCGTGGAATCTCTCTGCTGCCGTCCATGTCGACGTGACCCCACCTTCTGCCGGTCAGCAGGTATCGCCATGGAAACGCAAATGGATGAATAATTGATAATTTGGAGTGCACACAAGACCCGGCGAGAGGGTGAGAGTGGTGTGACCAGGAAGACGAGAGAGCAGGCAGTCGGACGGACAGCACCGGACAGACAGCGCTGGCTTGCCTCCCCCGTCCCTTTAATTATAGCTGAAATCTATGCACATCATATTTCTTTTGTAATACCGGTCACTAATGAGATTTGACCGATGCTGATGTACACTGGTCGACTTTGGTGCACTTACATAGAGGCCCAGTCAATTACTTGGGTCTTGTCATCTCCGGTGAGACCAACCCACAAACTAGTGGTCATTAGCAGTCAGTATTGTCCAGTGGACCCCAGAACTAGATGGTTAGTCATGTCCAGTGGACCCCAGAACTAATGGTCAGACATGTCCAATGGACCCAAAAACTAGTGGTCAGTGGACCCCAGAACTAGTGGTCAGTCATGTCCAGTGGACCCCAGAACTGGTTGTCAGATATGTCCAGTGGACCCCATAACTAATGGCCAATCATGTCCTTGGACCCCAGAACTAGTGGTCAGTACTGGTCAGTCATGTCCAGTAGGACCCCAGAACTAGTGGTCAGTATTGGTCAGTCATGTCCAGTGGACCCCAGAACTAATGGTCAGTCATGTCCAGTGGAACCCAGAACTAGTGGTCAGCATGGTCAGTCATGTCCAATGAACCCCAGAAATAGGGGTCAGCAGTGGTCAGTAATATCCAGGGCACTTGCCAATTTTGGTGCAATTTCACATGGGATGGACTGATTGTGTTTTCTTGATTCTTTCAAATTCCTTTGCGTGCAGGGATTCAATTACTCCAACGTTGGCCAATTACTACATTCTTATGACGACACTATCAACGGCTCTCTAACAAGCCACGCCATACAAGCCACCAAAACTTGGGACTTTATTCTCACTCTAAACTAGTTTCAGCCAGGGTATTTGACACCGTGCTGGTAGCACTTAATCAAACCTGTCCTTGTTTCGGGGATTTATGACCCAGAAAAACCCACTGGCATCTTGAGAAAACGAAGCCCTACAGGGGCACTCTCTGGAATATAAATTGCAAAATAACTTTCTCAAAACAAAACAGAGCGAAAACGATTCACCCAAATACATTCTGTGCTACATGTGACCATCAGAATCAGTGGTAATCTGCAGACTTGTCAAAGGCATGTCGACAGCTGCACGATAGGGACATATTAACGCACATCTTTGTACAAAATCAACAACATTAGCTACCTGGGACTACGCAATTCAACCTACCGACTTTGTGTCATGATTAGTAAATATTAGTGATACACAAAGAAAAAAGACGTGACATTCGCCCGTTTCGGTAGTGATGACGGCTAGGCCGTGTCAACTAATGTCAGGACATGTCAACTTTGTACACATTCACAATGATAACGTAACATATTGGTTGGCAAATATACAAAGCTGTGGACTGCGGGCGTGGCTGGTGTTCATCTATCAAGTGGTGTTACACTTACTCTCTCTGTCTTTGGAGCCGGCAAAAACTATTCAATGTTTGTCGATAAGATTTCTGATGACTCCGCACAAAAAATATGACGTAACCAACACCTCAAGTATGCTACCGTAATGGCTTGAGCTACCCCCCTACTGCGTGCCTCAACTACATTCAAGTTGTTAACAAGAGGCACTTCCTTTGAGGTACCAGCCAAAAAACTGAGGTACGGACTTAATGTCAACAACCACCAATGATGGCACTTACTTCATGTTTGTGCCAACTAATCGAGGTGCTTCCTTCATGTTAGCTCTGGTGGACATGCCGTTTTTTGTCCAGCAAACCAGTTGAGTGTAAGTTTTACGTCAACATTCAACGTCAAAGAAACTTTCCGCAATGGATCAAAAACCTAAAACATTCGCATAATACCCATTAAGTGATCACCGATTCCAATATATGAAATGGCTACTACTCGGGTTTCCATGGCAACCATCTCCGTTCATGATGTCGTTCTACACAAAACGAATTTAGTTTTTGCAATCCCCAAGTGCATTTGTATAAAATGTGGAACTGGGCTAAGACTGGTTTTGATTCTTGATCCGCTGCCAAATTTCTTGTACACATTTTGTGATGTGATGTACACATGAATGAATGTTCTTTGCATGTGTGTTTTATGCATGTACATGTGTGTGTATGTTTCTTTCCATCTATTTCGTGCACGTCAGCAAGCACCCAGGACACGTCAGCACTGAATGTTCAAGATCTTTTCAAAATACTGCAACACGACTAGAAATTCTAGAGACAAAGAACGTGTAGTTCTGCCGATGTTTTGCGTTTTGTAAATTCCACAAACCTGCTCGGAACAGTTTGACATGCAGACTTGGCTCGATGATCCCCACAAACGTATTCCCACTGCCTGGGTGCAGACCAACATTTTCTGTGCAGCTACCAAGACTACTCAGAAACAAAACACAAGCAGACCCAAGTAGGTCGACACTACCACCTAATTCACTCAATTATTACAGCATGTTTGTAACTCACCACCATTTCTATTGCAGTTCCCTTGTCACGCGCATGCATGCATGCATGCATGCTCGCACCTGCGGGTGCACATTGTGCGGGAGCATTGTTATGGCAACAGAGGTCATATAAAAGTATGTACACATCCTAAATTACCCAAGATATCGTCATAAAAAATATGTCCGTATTATTTTCTCGTGTCAGTTCCACGTCATTCTGCTTCAAGCGTCGCTGAACTGTCGGAATAGTTCTCGCTGTGGTACAACTGCTTCCCTGAAGGTGGCACCACTGAGCAACCCATATCCACCTGGTGGTGTCCTGGCTCTCTGCTATCTCCGCTGAACATGCAGACATGATCTGTCTCACTACGCTGCAACGGACATTCCACCAATGGGAATGGTTCCTCATGTACACAAACAGGAGAGATACAGCTGGTTGCCCCAGGCAACCGCATAATTAATTGCAATGAAGTACTTAACCATGATTCACTATCCCACAACCGAGGGCGCTGATGTCACACTGAGAGACGAATGACAATTTCACATTCGCTCTTTCATCGGAGCTGATATGCTGCATCGGAGCCATGCTGCAACAGTATTTGCCGCGTAATAACTGCTCGACAGGAAGTCACAACCAAGGCGATCACTCAGAATCTGAACCAGTTACATTCCCCCTGTTCAAGACAGCTACTGTTAGATATGACCTTGATCTTATTCAAAACAAAACTGTTTGTTTCGGGCGATTCGAATCAACCCTGAGACCAACCGCTGCTTACAGGCGACTGATGTCACAGTCAACCTGAGGAAGACCTTTTGAAGCACCCTTTGTCATGTTTGCGAATATCTAGCGACGGAAATATCAGACAGCGGGCAAACGAATGATTTGTCCAGTGCAGGACGGGAAGATCAGGGAACAGGGGACAACTGTGGCAATATCCGGACAGGAGGGGGAGCGTCCGAGACACGTGTCGATTCAGCGAACACAGCAGGGCTTCCATGACCTCCTGTGTATACACAGAGCAAATGCCTAAGACCACCCAGCTAGCAGGGTCACAATATTAGCGTCTGCAGGGTGGTGCACTGTCCGCTGTTGCCCCCATTACCCCCGCCGCTGCCACCCATGCCCCCATCCATCCTCCCCCCGTCCATCCGCCCCATACTCCCGTCCCCAGTGCCTTCGAAATTGCAGTCGAGGGATCCTTCGAGGTTCAGCTCGTGCTTGATGATCTGATCGACATCGCACTCGATCTCGCTTGCATTCATGTCCGAGAAGTTCAAGTCGAGGTCGTTCGGCATGCAAGCGGCACCCCCTAGCTGCTGCAGCATGGGGTTTGTCTGCATCGAGCCACCAGTCATCAGCTGCATGCTGCTGCGCATGTTCGCCGTTTGCACGGGCGAGCGCTGCTGATTGGAGTCCCCGCGCGCCGGGGACAGCTGACCGGGACTGTTGGGGGACAAGATGCTGCCCATGTGCATCTGTGCCGCCTGTTTCTGTGTCAGCGCCTGTCGCAGTAGGGAGTTGTTCATGTCAACGGAGTTCTGCTGTTCGATGGCGCTCTGGAAGGTACTGTTGTACTGGTTCATGCTGGTCATCATCTGGTCCTGCTGCGGCCCCAGGTACTGGTCCTGTGCTGCATAGCCGCCCCTGGCACTGCCAGTGCTGTTGTCCTGCTGAAGTAACTCGCTAAGCGTGCGCGCCGTCATGTAGTTGCCTTGACCGGGACTCTCGCGGACGCCGCTGTTCAGACTGACCGCAAGGGCGCCATTCGGACTGGTCAGTCCGCCGCGCATTCCCTTGGTCATCATCTGCTGGGAAGCGGTCATCCCATTGTGGTACACGCTCCCGTTTCCCATCATATCCTGCGGACTGCCGTTGCCCATCACACTGGCTGTCGTCTGCGGAGGGGCTGACTGCATGTCAGGGTAGGGTGGGGGGGCTGCCATGTACCCCCCATTCTGATCCTGCACGTATCCAGAGCTGGGGGACAGCTGTGACTGCATGGGACTGTGGACCGAGAGTCCCCCACACCCCATCATCTGCTCCCCTCTCATGCTGCTTGAGTTGGGGGACAGTGTGTCGCCGACAAACATCTCAGCGAGACTCTCACTCAGTGTCTCCGTAAAGCCGTCCTGGTTCGTGTACGACGTCGTCAATCCACCAGCGGTCGAATTCCACGAGATCGGTGATATCGGCGCCACCTGGGTGTCGCCGCGTAAATCGGGCTCGAGCTCTGACTGGATCGGCGAGAGTCGCCCGATGCTGCTGGCATTGGAACTGGCTCGGGCACGGAAGTCCTGCGGACTCAGATTGAACGTGTCCACCATGTTAAGGTCGCCTGTGCTGTCCCCGAACTCTGACCCCGGGTTTGAACTCGGCACCTGACCTTCCATGGCCGCCCGCATCTGCTCGACTTTCTTCTTGATGCGGCCACGTTTCTTCTCGTACACCTTCGTGTCCATGCTGGTTGCCCGTCGTCGTGGGGTTTTGCCCGGTTTCGCATCGGGGTTGATGACCCACCATGAACTTTTACCTGTGCCCTCGTTCTGGATACGCATGAACCGGTTGTGCAGTGATAAGTTGTGTCGGATCGAGTTCTGAAACAGACAACGCAAACATGTGAGGTCGAGAGCGTCTAATGATTCTAGAAGTTTGTGGATGCCATGTTTTATTTTTTAATTAAGTATTCAATGCATGAGCCTGACGAAAATTTTCTATTTTTAGGACAAGCAATAAAATCTTTTTGATTTTATTTGAAAAACCGCGCTTCAACTTAGTTTGCAAACATTGGCTCCTAAATTGTCAACCATAAAATATGTTTAATTTGGAAACGTTTACTTACAATGATGAAAAATAATGGGAATATGGACTCCTTATGAACGTGTATCTGTGTACACTTTTATCTAATATTATTATTATTAATTAATTAAATGCAAATCTGAAATTTTCCACAACAAAGTGACAACCATGCAATGCTTCAGAGACAACATTTATCATGGAAATATGAAGTCCAGATATATGAATTATTACCACAGAATATAAATGTACTGCTAAGAATGAATGGAAACATTTCTAGCATACCTTATCATACTTTGACAGCATGGTATTCTAGCATAGTAGATAATTAATGTGGAGTCACTGTTGTGTACTGAGTTCCACAGTCGATCGGTCGTTTACTCATCACTACAGACATTGATAACATTTTATTAATTCCTGTATAGTCCCATATCTAATTTAAAATTATAAACTTGAAATAATGGTAATAATTATAATAACATAACATGGTTGAATAAACATATAATACAACAATTTTCAACAAAGGAGATTTATTACAACTTTGTCGTAAACATTGTCCTTCGTAACACCTAACATTGTCCATCGTAAAGCCTAACATTGTCCTTCGTAACGCCTAACATTGTCCGTCGTAAAGCCTAACATTGTCCATTGTAACGCCTAACATTGTCTGTCGTAATGCCTACATTGTCCGTCGTAAAGCCTAACATTGTCCATCGTAATGCCTAACAAGTAACATTGTCCATCGTAACGCCTAGCATTGTCCATCGTAACGCCTAAATGGATCTTCAATTGTAACTAAACTGTACCTTCTAAACATAATTTAATCAAAGTATGCCAGGAAATAGAATCACAGTAAAGTGCCAGCTCCAATAATGAAAAATACACACCAAATGATTCTATACTTGTAAGCAGGATACACAAACACATAAATTCTACGCAATATAGTTTGTACATCATGATATAGAAGGGCATTAAACACAGTTGCTGACACTGAATGCATTAAATACTCGTACTTAAATACCGAGTTACAATGTTACTATTACGAGCACACCTAACACAAGGTCAGGCCAATGTACAATGTCAGCCTCGTGCACTGAGTCAAGTGCTCTGCATAAAAATCTAATTACGTGGGTCAGGGTCACTGGAAATTTATGTCATCAATTAGATGATAAATAACCTAAGGTTTCTCTTGGTTTTACAGCATCTCATCTCAACAGAAAAACAGTAACGAGAGAATAAAAATAAACATGTGAAAAATAGACGCAACCCGGCTGTGACATTTCACCACTGGTCATAAGGCAGCAATTTACGATGTCGTAAATCAGCGAATCGCAATGTGGCAGATAGAATGTAATCTAGAAACGAGGTTGGTTTTGACGCGACACGATGATACTGCAGTTTTGTCATGCAACCGTGCTACCATAAATCCATATTTCAGCTCTACACAATGGAATACGACGACCAATCGGGAAAAATGGCATCTTTTTCACACTACCAGCCGGATGATAAAGTTTTACTTTTATGGGCAGTATCGGCTCGTTTTTGTGGGAGAAAAACTACATATCTGCCCAGACTGCCATTGTAAATGCCATTTCTGATTTGAAATATGCATCGTTCGGATATAGGTTTATCTATAAATGCCACAAACAATCAGTTTTGTGATCGTTTCTATTTTACACATATTTACTGTATCAAGGGAAGTTGTAGCCTGGAATGCAGCTGGTCCGATTTGGACAGAAGATGACAGAATAGAAAGAATTAAACAAATAATAAAGAACACGTTTAAATACTCTTACGAATGCATAGTTTTATGGACGCATAAATGGATCTTCAATTATAACTAAACTGTACTTTCTCAACATAATTTAATCAAAGTATGCCAGGAAACAGAGTCACAGTTTAAACTGCCAGTGCCAATAACGAAAATGTCACACTGAATGATACTTGTAACTTGTAAGCTGTTTAAACCTCTAAATTATATATGCAACATAGTTTGTATGTTTGTACATCAAGGTTGGCGTTAAACACAGTGGCTGAATTATATCTATTCCCTGGGGCCATAAGGACTGCAAACTATATCCCGTGAACATCAACTCATGAAGACAGGCTATGTCTAATTATACCCACACGAGGGAATGGTATAAATAAATCACTGGCATATTTTCTAATTATACCTCAATGGAAGGTTTGGCTGTGTTCATCCGAAGTTTGACTCAATAAAGACATTTTGCAGATTTAATTCAATCTTTGTAACACACATATACATTGTAGTGTAATCACAATTCAGCAGGAAATCAACAACTTTGCAAAAATCGCACTAAACACTTCTTTTTGTACTATCTTTTTACAGTACAAATAGTAGTATACATGTAGAAAATAAAAAGTTAAGACATGCCTAATTTCTTTACCTACATTTCTGATGCCAAGAGATTTTCCTGAGGAACATCCGTTATGGGAACTTACTGTTATACTCTGTCGAAATGTGCTAGACTAAAATTTCCATTGTTTCTATAAGTTATGTAACTATGGCTGTTATGGGATCAAATGAATTGAACATTGAAAATGTCTTAAAATAAATAAATGCCAAGCAAATGTCTCCTTTTCACCTATACCATGAAGATTAAATGGTTTAATTGCGTAATGAATTATATTCTTGGTTCAACAATATGGTCCTCCTACCCAGCGATGTTACTCATCAACTAAGTTGCCAGATAAATTACCTGAGACTGCCATAACAACTGATGTGGCCATCTTCAGATGAGCAAGATTTGATGCATTATAAACAGGTGCATTTTCTAAACGACAGCCAATTCAAGGTCTACCAATGTTAGCCGATACTTTCTGGAAGACCGATTTGGTTTAGTGTTACACCCCAGCCTTGAGAAACTCCCCGTAAAGCCCACAATTTCCAGAGTTAAGATAACAACACAAGGGCAACTTTGACATGTTTAAGACAACACTTGAAGGGAAGACTTGATACTGGAGAAGCCTGTGGTATTGCTTCAGGGGTGACAGCTTGTCATGGAAGATGGGTATCCAAGGGGGGTTCTTTGGGGTCATAGGATATGGGTCACAAAGGGGTTATTTCAATAATATCTTTGGTTTAGGTTTGTTTCATACATGTATACCCAGTTTAGCAAACTGTGCAGATTACTTATGCCCCAATGTACGAATATTAATTTGTAAAAAAATTTCTTCAATTCTTTTCATGTATAAACATGAAGAAATTATTTTTTATTTTACTCACAATAAATTAACTTTAAAACCTCTTACAAAAACATGTTACTAAAACAGCATGATACTAGGTACCTAATTTATTATCCTTCATTTTCATACTAGCCATAATAAATGCACACCATGGCTAAGATTTGCATAGAGTGCATCTATTAGGTGATCTACGGTAGACATTGAGCGTGGTGTAATAATGACACCATGACTTATATCCTCCACCGTAGCATCGATCAACGAGATAATCCTTCGGCAGACAACTAGGTCAAGGTCACCACAGACAATCTTTTAGGCACTGACACATTTCTGTGACACCACATAACATTATTTATAAACAAACAGGCGTACAGCAACATGAAACCTGTGTAGAACGTCATGGAGGCAAGCCATTCCGTCACGATTTGTTTGGAGGGTGGAGGGGTAAACACCCTCAACAACACATACTGTCTGAAGTTAGAAAGATGAATAAAATGCCATAACCATTCCTCTGAATTTTTTAAATAGAATTAAACAAAAAGCATAATTTCAGAAGTGACGATAATTATTGAGTATGTCGAACACTGAAACATGTGTTCTGGCAATCTTCACGTACTGTCAACCATAAAATGAATAATTACTAAGTACTACTTAATAATCCAGTCATTTAAAGTCAACTTGCTACCAAATGTATCGGCTTACTACTTTTCTAGAGGTTTCACATGTTGGAAATAAATCAGTTTCATTCAAACACCGCCACATACAGTCTTACAGAACCAGGTACGTATTCATACCCAGTGACGCGTGACAGCAACACACGCTGAGTGTCACTCTCCAAACTGGTTTTGAAACCTTTCCACCAAGTGCCTCTTTCCAATGAGACTACGGCATAAAATGTGCTATATTTAGCCAAGACCTATATAATAGCCTCGTGACAACCGATTGTCGAAGGGTAATGTAATTCGCGGTGTGACCTGTTTGTGCCTAAGATCTGTCATTGTTTAGCGTGTAAAATCATTTCAGGTTTTTTCCGTAAAAAATGACACACTACATGGCTAACTTGATGAGTATATTGCATGCATGACATCGCAGTTAAACAATGGCATGTTTCTTTACTAAGAAACTGGGACATTTTTGTTCAAACTGAAAACAATTTTTCATCATATTTTTTACAGGAATTTGCACAAATCATGTTTCCGTCTCCTAAACAGGCTCGAATGTATACAAGTGTGCATATGAATGCGCCTGTGAGTTTGGGTACAGACAGAGTTCGTACATGTATTAACCCTTCATTAAATGATGCAAGAATGGTGTAAGTACAGTGAAGTACAGTGAAGTACAGTGAAGTACACGTGGCATGTTGAAGCCAAGGAAGGTTCCCTAGTGCCTTATATGTAACACTGCCAACACACAGTGCATGCACTGTGGCACCTGACCACACACTGACACAGGGACCACAGCAACACCCACACTAGCAGCTAATGCACCACTAAACCACATGAGTGACTGCACCACCGACAGAAGTTGGAACACACAGGCCCCACAGAGTTTACAAAGTAGCATGGTACCAGACAAGAAGCCTGCACTAGTCACTCCTGGCAAGCTGCCAACCACCTTATCTTTAAGTTGGCTAATTATATCCACAGGCACCTGGTTATACACTTAAAGTCACCATCACCCACTACATATAACAGACTGTTCTGTCAAACCAACGCAACAGGCACCAACCTGACAAACACAGAAATTGTGTAAAATTTTTCAAGCAGCAGTTTGCACGTCACCCTTCATTATATATATATAACACAACATTATCAAACTGCATTCGTCCATTCTGATGTAAGGTGTGGTGTTCATAAATGATCTGTGTTAGGGCTACTTTTTCATAAAACTAACTTAGCCACTTACCAAAGAATTATAAAAATCCTCATTCGTAACACCAAAAAACATATTATTAAAAAATTGTTTTGAAAAATGTAAGAATGACATTAAGCAAACATGGTGTACTATCAAAGAGGTTATTAGTTTTTATTGCCAATAAAGTGGTAAGTGATACCAATGTCATTGCTAACAAATTTAACTGGTTTTTTTTACAAATGTAGGACTTAAACTAGCAGCTGAGATAACTAATACAAACAACGCAAATTTCATGGATTACTTACATAATCCGATATTACATAATTTCGCATTCAAACCAATTTCTGAAGACACCATCACAAACATATTATTAGATAGCTTAAAACTTAAACCTAGTTGTGGTAATGATGACATTTCCACTAAATTATTAAAAGTAATAAAACAAGAAATTTGCAAACCTCTCATTATTCACTACACTAAATTCAAATGGACGCTATAATATTTACAATGAAAGACTAAACACTGAATTAGAAAAACATAAATATTTGGCTCAAAGGGAACAAACTTTCACTAAATGTTAAGAAAACAAAAGCCGTGATATTTCATATGCCACAAAAAGGTTCAGCTTCCTCTCCTTCGAATAGCTGAATCAAATATTGAATATGTAGATCATTTTAATTTTCTCGGTATCACTATCAACAAACACTTAAATTGGGCTAGTCATATTGATGAACTAACTTCAAAAATATCCTAAATAATAGAAGTGTTAAATAGTCTCAAACATAGCCTATCAGTCAACATCCTGAGAACAATCTATAACTCCCTAATCATGTGCCACCTCAGTTATGGAGTGTTGGTCTGATGGTCTCAGAGTAACCTCAATAATAAAATTATTAAATTACAAAAAAGGGCAGTTAGAATTAACTTCTAGTGATTACCTGGCTCATAGTGAACCAATTTTTTTAAGACTACCTCTTAAAGCTTGATGACATATATAAAATTCAACTACTCAAATTTATTTACAAATTGATCAACAAGCAGCTGCCTGATTATTTCAATCAAAACCTACTCTTATTCAATGCCCAGCACCATCAGCATGCTACTAGGGCATACACAAATGTATTTATCCCTAGAGGAAATCACGAATTCGCCCAAAGATACAACACATTCAGCATGGCAAAGATATTCAATAATTCTCCTGATATCATTATTAATCAAATATTCACACACAGTAGTTATGGATTTTCCACCTATATCAAAAGATACATTATTGAAAGATATCAGAATGATTGTACTATTATTAACTGGTATATATGTGGAAGATAATTAACTAAAATTTATTGTAATGTCTGTTGATGCATTTTGTGACTTGTATAATGTCTCATTATATGCATATATATATATATATATATATGTCAGCTACTGGACGTATTTTGATTATAATCTTTTCTATGACATGTTCATGTCTTACCAGTTAAATTACTTGGTAAACATTCTATTATTATTATACTATAATTATTATTTAAGGTGGCTCTCGTGGCAGCGGCATTTAAATGCCTTAACGCGAGTCTCCTGACTTACTGTATATACTCTGTTATAATATGTACTTGTAATTATTGGTCTATTGGTCTAATAAATTAAATTAAATTAATTCATTAATTAATTAATTAATTCATTCATTCATTCTGTCCCCAATACATACAACAAAAGACTGGTAAACCTTAAATAAATGTTACATTTATTCGTGAAGAAATGACGTGTCCCTATAACATTACAACAACGTCAGAAGTGCTTTGCATTGTAGGTCAAATAAATGTCTTTATGCATGAACTACTGACCTAAATTTATACAAATCACTACATATACTACCTAGTCACGACTCACAAATTATGTAAGCATTAATGACTAAACCCCCAAGGCTGCAATGAATCTGACATATTAACCTATGCGCAACCACTAGTACATTTATTAACAGGCCGCAAAGATAAACAGTTCAACATATATATAAGCACTCTTTCAGATTTAGCGATACAGTCAGATTGTGTTTGGGGGGTGGGGCCAGTCAGATTACATTGTTGTCAAAATGTTCCGCACTATTTACATCAATTTAGTTTAAGATATATGTATTGATCATTAGCGTTAAGGCACAATAATTCATATATCAAGTGGATATCGTCAAGGCACAATAATTCATATATCAAGTGGTTATCGTTAAGGCAAAATAATTCATATATCAAGTGGTTATCGTTAAGGCACAATAATTCATATATCAAGTGGTTATCGTCAAGGCACAATAATTCATATATCAAGTGGTTATCGTTAAGGCAAAATAATTCATATATCAAGTGGTTATCGTCAAGGCACAATAATTCATATATCAAGTGGTTATCGTCAAGGCAAAATAATTCCTCTATCGAGTGGAACACATGTAAATGTGCACTTGTGTAGCGAGTGCTGCGTGGTGTGACTATTCCGAGAGAACACAGACCCTATCAGTTGTAGGCCTACTTCCAAAGAAGTCAGAATTAATACTCCACAATATATAAATATTTCGGTCGCACTAACAAGTCAGTGAGGATCTTCTGTACAAATGTACCTAAAATCATGAACATTCTCAAAGCTCTTACAAAGCCAAACAAAATGTTGCACACAGGTACACAATAATAAAATAATATTGCATGTAGAATAGTGTGTTAGTAGCTTGCAAGTTTGCTTTCTTGGTTGTCATTTGAAGTTGTCGATTGAGGGATGCGGTCTGGTATATTGGCAATGACAGGTGGCTGCTTATTCCAATCATGTACAGTTTAGGGGAACTGTATATTTAGTCTACACCTGATATGCTGGAATGTCGCCTGACTTTTGTGTATTTTACAAAGTCCGCTGGACATATTCATCCAATATTCTTGACATCCCATAATTTATATCAAACTGAAATTGTTAAGTCGTTGCTATTATAAAGGTGTCTCTGGGACTGTGCATGTACACCTGTTGTAACCTATGGTCGCATCAACACCCCCACATGACATGTACAACACATGACATGTACAACACATGACATGTACAACACACAGCCACAGCACAAGTTAGCCTTTGTACTTGGGCTGGCAGCTATTCCTGGACAGCACCAAATGGTTGCAATGTGCCCAGGGCCAAGGGTCAGGCCAGTTGCAGTACAACCATGGCCATAGCCAAGGCAGTGACTACAGACGCAGCTGTTGTAAGCAGACTTCTTGTTGAGTTTACCTACGGGGTTTAATTCCTTGAGTCTTACCTACGGGGGTTTACTTCCTTGGATCTTACCTACGGGGGTTTACTTCCTTGAGTCTTACCTACGGGGGTTTACTTCCTTGAGTCTTACCTACGGGGGTTTACTTCCTTGGATCTTACCTACAGGGGTTTAGGGGGTTTACTTCCTTGGGTCTTACCTACGGGGTTTACTTCCTTGGGTCTTAACTACGTGAGTTTACTTCCTTGGGTCTTACCTACGAGGGTTTAGGGGGTTTACTTCCTTGGGTCTTACCTACGGGGGTTTACTTCCTTGGATCTTACTTACGGGGTTTTACTTCCTTGAGTTTTACCTACGGGGGTTTACTTCCTTGGGTCTTACCCTTGAGGGGGTTTACTTCCTTGAGTCTTACCTACGGGGGTTTACTTCCTTGAGTCTTACCTACGGGGGTTTACTTCCTTGGATCTTACCTACAGGGGTTTAGGGGGTTTACTTCCTTGGGTCTTACCTACGGGGTTTACTTCCTTGGGTCTTAACTACGTGAGTTTACTTCCTTGGGTCTTACCTACGAGGGTTTAGGGGGTTTACTTCCTTGGGTCTTACCTACGGGGGTTTACTTCCTTGGATCTTACTTACGGGGTTTTACTTCCTTGAGTTTTACCTACGGGGGTTTACTTCCTTGGGTCTTACCCTTGAGGGGGTTTACTTCCTTGAGTCTTACCTACGGGGGTTTACTTCCTTGAGTCTTACCTACGGGGGTTAACTTCTTTGGGTCTTACCTACGGGGGTTTACTTCCTTGAGTCTTACCTACGGGGGTTTACTTCCTTGGGTCTTACCTATGGGGTTTTAGTCCCTCAGTCTTACCTACGGGGGTTTACTTCCTTGGGTCTTACCTACGGGGGTTTACTTCCTTGGGTCTTACCTATGAGGGGGTTACTTCCTTGGGTCTTACCTACGGGGGTTTACTTCCTTAAGTCTTACCTACGGGGGTTTACTTCCTTGGGTCTTACCTACGGGGGTTTACTTCCTTGGGTCTTACCTACGGGGGTTTTACTTCCTTGGGTCTTACCTACGGGGGTTTACTTCCTTGGGTCTTACCTACGGGGGTTTATTTCCTTGGGTCTTACCTACTGGGGTTTTACTTCTTTCAGTCTTACCTACGGGGGTTTACTTCCTTCAGTCTTACCTACGGGGTTTACTTCCTTGAGTCTACACCTATAGGGGTTTACTTCCTTGGGTCTTACCTACGGGGTTTTAGTTCCTTGAGTCTTACCTGCGGGGGTTTACTTCCTTGGGTCTTACCTATGAGGGGGTTACTTCCTTGGGTCTTACCTACGGGGGTTTTACTTCCTTGGGTATTACCTACAGGGGTTTACTTCCTTGGGTCTTGCCTACGGGGGTTTACTTCCTTGGGTCTTACCTACGGGGTTTTACTTCCTTGAGTCTTACCTACGGGGGTTTACTTCCTTGAGTCTTACCTACGGGGGTTTACTTCCTTGAGTCTTACCTACGGGGTTTACTTCCTTGAGTCTACACCTACAGGGGTTTACTTCCTCGAGTCTTACCTACAGGGTTTTATTTCCTTGAGTTTTACCTACGGGGGTTTACTTCCTTGGGTCTTACTTACGGGGGTTTACTTCCTTGAGTCTTACCTACGAGGGTTTACTTCCTTGAGTCTTACCTACGGGGATTTACTTCCTTGAGTCTTACCTACGGGGGTTTACTTCCTTGAGTCTTACCTACGGTTTACACACGTCTTACCTACGGGGGCTTACATACAAGTCTAACTTACGGGGGTTTCCTAACTTGGGTCTAACTCACAGGGGCTTACAGCTAACACAATGCCATAATTCAAGCACAGCAAGAACCAATGGATCAGATTCAATGACCACTGACAGAGTAACTCAAGCCATTTGAAGCATTTCAAGCAGAACAACTATCTATATTGATAGAAATATTTTCTTCAAACTTAGAGAAGGTGGTAGATCCAGAGGGCACAATGCAGCATTAGTCAAAGAGCAGTGTTAGATGTGAGAAAATACTCATTCCCTCAGAGGACAATAAATGACTGGAACAAATTATCTGACGATTATGTTAATGCCAGCAGTGTGAATATGTTCAAAAATAAAACTGAGTTATCTGGGGAGGGCGGGCTATATGTAGTTGGAAAATTGTTGGACTCTCGATAAGCCAAAGGATTCCTTGTCCGCATGCCGTCTGGAGCTTGTAGCCCTGGGCGGCAATCTTGTTAAACCTTGTTAAATCTTGTTAAACAAAAACTCTTATGTGTCAAAATGTAATGACATGAGTCGGATGTCAAAATGTAATGACATGAGTTGGATGTCAGCGAATTTGATTTCAATAAAAACACTGTTTTTACATTGCACAGTGATTTTTGACGATTTTGACTTTTTGTCTCCAAATGATACTTCAATGTCTTTTCTATCGATTGGCAATGGGTTTTTTCATTTATATTAATATTTAGTACCTTTTAGAATCTTTTTAGAAAGAGTACGTAACATTTCATGCATGAATTCTGTAAAACAAAAGCGATAATTTGCACATGTTTCCATCGCATTTTTGGGGATATCCCTAAAGGAAGACGAAAAAATTTGGTATAACGAGAAAGCCCAGCATGTCTACTTTCCATAAATGGTAAGAGAATTCCCTGTTTACGACAACTTTAGCCAATAGCAGCGCTTGACACAGAGGCCTATCTATAAACAAAAGTCGCTTGCCACTGGTCTCGTGACTGATACAGGTCCCCTCATTGGCTTACTCGGCGAGCACATGTGCATTGTGCCCTTTCTTGGCATCGCTAACTGTAAACAACATTCGCTGGCGATGGGTTTATCGTTAGGAAACATTCCAAATTACTCAGATACTGTTGCGATAATCTCAGTAAACAGTTTGCGAAGTACATCTTCGACAATGAGTGTGACTTGGGAGTGTATTTTGAATGCATTGAACAGAGGCATTGAAGCAAAACGACTGGTGTCCGATAGAATATGGACCCCTTTAGAAAATGAACCTGGGGGTCCACATATATTATAGAATTTGGAACCCCTTATATAATTTGGACCACTCTATTAAACAGCTGAAAGAAATTATCAAATAGTATAGTACAGTTTGTAGATTGTAACTTGAATGTCACAGCCACATCTGGTCACAGACATCATTTATATAAATTTTTTAACAATACTAATTTATTATTTATATATTTTAGCCACCCTCTGCATTAAAATGCCAGTCGTCATTGACTTTGTATGCTATCAATTGCTAAAATGTGGGAATATAAATCTAGTTCATGTTCCGTTTGGTGAGATAGTTTAATAAGTATAAGTAAGAGTTATATTCATTCATTCATTTATTGTCTTCTCAGCTAAATACACGTCACCATGCATTGTCTCCAGTTAATTATACAGAACAACATTTTGAAGGGTACATATTAATATTCATAGTAAATAAATTGCATAATAACATTGCACATTGTTATTTTGCACGCTGTCAATGAAAATACAGTTTCTCAGCTAAATACATGTTTACCAAAAATGCATACATTCTGTTACACAAATAAAAATGATATGCAGTTTATAAAGTGTACCTTGAATCGAACCCACCATATCATCACATTTTATAAAAATTAATGAGTACCAGTTTATATGACATCATTTTTGTTGTTATAATCACGTAGTGGAAAATGTGAGATTTGTAATATATATTCTATAGGGAAAATGGACCAAGGGTAGTGATGTTCAATCACTCGCTGTAGCCTTTGACGTCGAAGCCACACCCTTGTAGATGAATGATTTTAGTTGATAAAGCCACAGAGCTTAAGTGTTATAATTATCTGTACATAGCAATACAAAAATAACATTATGTTCACCTGTGTCGATGGCATGTTACGTTGTTGCTTGGTTGTTATACAGAGTTTGTGTGTGCAAGGATTATGCAATGTTATAAAAGGACTTATTTTTTACTACACTTATATACAACGTTTGGTCGTAATATTATTAATATGTTATGTATTTGATTCATATTTACACGGAAAATGCCATTCGCCAACACTATACAAAATTTCAGACAAATCTGTTAAGCGTGACTAAGGTAATTTGAAGTAAACAAGTAAATGAACTACAACTGCGTTTTTCTCAACAATGTTTCTACCCCAGTCATGTTCAATATGGCATAACTTTGGCTATGGGTGAGCTAGGTCCATGTTTTATGCATTATTGGAAAACTTAACATCCCCTCTTTCCAATGATATTGATAATTCAATTTTTGCATTTTTTGACAAATGACTCATTTTGTCAAGACTCAACACATTTTGTCTACACTAATAAAGTGCTGGCAATGTAACATTAATGCTAGGCACACACCAGCCGATTTTCTGCACACACCAACCGACTAGTCGGCGTAAAAACTGTCGGCCGACGGCAGTCGGTTGGTGTGTGCCGAATTTAAGCCTGACGGTTGGCCTTATAGCGCCGACTAATGCCGATTCGAATGTTGAATCGGCAGTCGGCGTTAGATAAGGAGGTATCCAGTGACAAGTCGGCGCATATCCGATGACGAGTCGGCTGGTGTGTGCAGGTTTTTTGTCATAACACGACGGTCGGCGGTAACTTGGCCAATAAGAAATCATAGCGCAATCATGTGATAGTCCTCGATACAAGTCAAGGCTAAGCCCGGTGTCTTTTTTGAGTTTTCAAACCATTTCATTTTTTACTTTTATATTTTACTTACCTGGCGGGTAACCAACGTTTCAGAAAGGGGTAGATTATTTGTTATCCTATTGCCATTGACCATCATCGTTTTTTTCTCGCTTGTTCATAAAACAGGCGCCACAGATAAACCCAATTTCCACCTGACTTTGTAAGTTTGTTTCACGCTTCTGACAGGAATCGCCATTTTGTTTTGTGAAAAACGCTACCTCTGGTGGCGCCGCTACCGGGCGCATATATATTAAGCCTTAAAAATCCGCAAAGCGGCACTAGCGGTGGAAAACGTTTTTGAGGAATTCGTTGGGTGCAACTGATTACACTTCAACATAACTGTTAACTGAAATGGCTAAATAGAAAGTTCTGCGTACTGATATAAAACATAGCTCGACGCTATGCGTTTCTTTGCTGGAGGATATGCTAAATGCTCAAGCCATATCGTCGTGAAGGCTGACGGCGAAGCTCCGACTTACTATGTAACAAGTTTCGTTTTTCTGATAGCCATTTTGGCCTAATTTTTACATATGTTTCATGTGTTTATTGTAGGTGTATCGAAACACATTGTTAACTCTGTAGTAAACACGCGTATTTATAGTGGATTTTTTTTCACAAGGATTAAGCCGAGCACCGATGGTCAGCGCGAGTCGGTTGGTGTGTGCTGGCTGGTGTGTGCGGGCAGAAGTCGGCGCTAGTCGGCGGAACTAATTGGCGTTTAGCACCGACTGCTTTTTGCGCCGACTGGCAATGCAAGTCGGCGTTAGTCGGTTGGTGTGTGCCTAGCATAACCCTTACACACCCAGGGCAGTGACCTCCACAACAACAGGCCTAGTGTGTTGTACCAGAATTCAGACACTAGGTCTTTAAAGCTAAGAGTAGGGTCAATAAAAAATACAGGAAATTACTGACACTAACATTTTCTACTATTACACCGCCCTGTTGCTTGTGGTATGAGTGAAGCTAGCAACTGAGGGCTGGCGACTGAGACTGCGAGTCATAAATATAGTGTCGACTGTCGATAAGTTGGAGAAAAAAAAATTTCAGGACAAATTAAGGGTACATCATTTAATGATAACATTAAAATATAGATCTATGATATTTTTTGAGTGGCAACAACAAACCATGGACAGTTCTGTACTTTATTGCCTTGAATTAATGCGTTATAAAGGACTAGGACTAAAGGAATGACAAACTAATTCCTGTTAAAACACTGCTCGACCAAAACTTTATGTTAATTACTCACTCATAGCCATCTGCTGACATCGTAACTCTGAAATGTCATATTCCACTGACACACCTGACACATCCACAACACACCTCCAACATATCTCTGACGTACCTCAACTCAGTACTTCATTCATTACCCTCCGAGAACAAGGGATACTTCTCCCTGGCCACTACGGTATGTGTTACCCTGGGGAAACATGGTGGGAATTCTCGTTCAGTAGAGTGTAGGACTCTGATCACCACTGCCTGTATGTCCGTTCTTCCATTCTTCCCATACAAATTTCCCACTGAATATTGCCTTGACTACGATCACACTTGGCAGGCACTGTGTGGACTGTGGACTGTGGAGACAGTAAACCCTGAGAAGTGTGTCCAGTAAATAACACTGAGTAGTTCTATGCTTCGGTTGCATGAAGCATCAACGTTTAATTGTGGGCTATTATAATTGTAGTCTTACCTACAGGCGAGTAATACCTACAGTAATTCTTGAGTCTAGAATACACCACATGTACTGCACCGCCAGATCATCACAAGCCTGAAATAACATTACATTAAATCTAAATTCCTGGCTTTTATCAAGCCGGATCACCTTGTGTAAGAAATGTCCATGTCTCAAGAGAATTATAAAATTTTTAAACCATGTCTGTGGAACATATAAACAGAATGCATGTAATAACTAAGAATCGACCAGAAATACTCCTCTTTACATTCACACAGCAAAGCCTTCGTTGTGACCAACAATGGCTGCGTATGGTTAAATTGTGGTTTCACGTTTCAAATGCTTGTTTCTGCTCGCCAATTTGACAATGGACCGTAATGAAACAGAAGCCATTTTCTCTACAATACAGCGTCACGTTCATTACTGAACACGGCAATGCTGCGGCTTCTCCCTACTTCAATGCAATCACTGATTGTCTGTACAAATTACGTTTCCTCGAAAAAGATCCATGAGTGAAACAAACTGGAATTACAGTAATTTGTGGGTGTGAAGGGGCAAAATGTAATACCAGTATTGTAATTGGGCCAAGTGTAATCAAATGACCCCACACTGGTGACCCCATGACAACCCCTACAGTAATGAAATGACCCAATGATCTGAGAACCATAAGCCACCATTGGCTTATCTACCGAGTCCTTTTCTTTGCCTCAGATTATGGGATTAATGTCTGAATTTTGTGGGTGGCATTAATTGCTGCGATTCTGATCTGCTGTTACCGCTGTGTGCTGTTAATGCAGCATCATACAAAGACATGGTTTGAACTGTGTGTCTTTCATGTTCTATGGCAGTGTCACCAGACTGACACAGTGTCATCATGTTCTATGGCAGTGTCACCAAATTGATGCAGTGATGTCATGTTCTATGGCAGTGTCACCAGCTTGACAATGATGTCATGTTCTACGGCAGTGTCACCAGATTGACGCAGGGATGTCATGTTCTACGGCAGTGTCACCAGCTTGACACAGTGATGTCAGGTTCTATGGCAGTGTCACCAGCTTGACACAGTGATGTCATGTTCTATGAGTGTCACCAGCTTGACACAGTGATGTCATGTTCTATGGCAGTGTCACCAGCTTGACACAGTGATGTCGTGTTCAATGGCAGTGTCACCAGCTTGACACAGTGATGTCATGTTCTATGATAGTGTCAACTATCAATCAACAGAATGCACCTGTATTCACACAGTATGCACTCCTGCATACCTTCAGGCATGTCTAGACACCAGAGATAGTGCAGACAGGGTCTGTTGTGACCAAACATCCAGGCCAGTCTTTGAACACTGAAGTCCCCAGTGACCACTTGGACAAGATAAGTATCTTCACAATTACTCTCCAACCTGGCACTGGTTAGAGCTGCCACTGTCCAAGCCAGTACACTGAAACTGTGCTACTCAAGCCAAGGGGTGTCATATCATCAATATACTCGCAACTGGAGAATTTGTGCCACGTTAATACACTGGCTGATCTTGCAATGATTCACGTGACACGTTCTGGCCACACGATTTTTGACCTAGGTGTCTTTTATAAGATTTGGATTCCGCCAGTTGCTTTTCGTAAGTACTTAACTAAAAGCAACTTTTTGACAGTCTGTGTGCACAAATTTGACGGAATAGGTGTTGGAAGCATTTGATCAGGTTTTTATTAAAATGGCATAAAACGTTGGGACGCACAATTTGTATTTCCACCGGTATACAGTATATAAATATTTATAGAACAAAAAGTAAAACCTTGCTATTATGAACACGTTTGTAGTACAAATTCCTCTCTGCCTCCACAGCATACACTTCTACAGCATACAACTTCGTACGTACATTCAAATTGTCATCATTACTATACTGCTGCAACCTTCCTTTCTATTACGACCATCTTCCTACGGTGGCCATTTTTAATTACGATGGGAGGACTATGTGAGGAGAGACGTGAAACAAGACACGACCGGGTGACGATAAAGATGGAGGTGGGGCACCTGACAGGACGTTATGGAGAACGAACAGAGCAAGTGGTCGACAGTACTATACCTGACCCTCACCAAGTACAGAGACCAAGGAGGAAGAACCAATGTACACCAAGATATAAAAACACAGAGTGGGATGGACTCTGTCTCAAGGCAACCCTTTGAGCACAGGATGTATCACATATGTCATAAGACATTATGTGATGAATGGAATGGATACGTTGGTGGAGAACAGGACTGCACAAGTGTGAGGGGAAGGGAAATGGGTTTCAAGGACCAATGTGTAAGGAGAGAGGTGCTACATGGCTGCAGTGAAACCAAAAACAACATTTTTTTATATTTACTGTATGAACACAAATGGGAGTTGGAAGGAGCCTAAGTCAGACCCAGGAAAGGGACCCCCCTCACTCCCCCCACTCCTAACATCCATCACTGGGAACAGTCTCATGACCACACTGCAGTCACGTGACCCCAACATGACCCCAGTGCACTATAGCCATACATGTTAAGTCTCCCAGATTCGCAGGGAGTCTCCCGGAAATCTACCATATCTCCCAGATGGGAGAAGCAATCTCCCTGAGAGAAGCAATCCCTGGATTTCTATGCTAACGAAACCAAGCAAATTCTTTGTGGCCTGATAAAGCCAGTGAGTTAACTGTAATTGGTCTGAGCCTGAGCTAATTCTCATGAACAGAGACACTGGACCAAGGTTGCTTGGACAACAAAGGGGCTTGTTTAAATCATGCCTTGTGTTTACTACACAACAACTTTTTAACTATAATCTTCTTGGGTCTTGCCTGTAGTTGATATTGCAAATAAGCTTTAGACGAGCACCGTGAACCGCACTTGCTGCCGCGGGTTCCCTAATATTGACCACTGTAAACTTGCCAATCTTGTAGAACGAAGTGTAATCTGTTTCAATCTATACATAAATGTCAATAAATTCATCTACACGATATACATGTTTTATTTAATCCATGTACAGCCGTATATCTGTAAATGTTACAAATGGAACACATTATAAATGAAAAGATGTGTTATAACATTAAATACTCTATCAACAAGGTCAAAGGTCACAAATAGTAAATTCATCACACATGGCCTCCGTCATCCAGACCATGGTGACAAACTTTGAAGAAAATACAGTGCTAAGTTCTGGTTCTTATACCTGTAAATATTATATCAGTTATATTTGTAATAAAAGATGAGGTATTTACTGCCTATATGCAATGTTTTTGTACCATAATTTTTTTTTTATTTACTGTATGAACACAATTAGTAAACTTTTTCTTCTTTTTACCACACCTATAAAGCCAAACATTTTAGTTTACTTGTCCACATATAATTTGTTTAATGTAACACATTAAATATATATATATATTAACATGCTGTCATGTGCCATTGATTTAAGAGCGCACGTGCAATGCATTTGGAAATAAAGCTGATCTGTGACAATTTTCATAACGTGAAATATACAGATTTACGCACAATTCCCTGATATCACAAGACCATCCAATTTATGCATAAATATCATGCATTGGCATTTCTGATACTTAACATGTTTTATTAAAACATGGTTATTAATGCCTATGGAAAGTATTCTTTTTTGTTATATTTTAATCCGATTTACGTACAAATGCCAGATTTTCCAAGATCCTCCGATTTACGTATAAATGCCCAATTTGCAAGACCTCTGATTTACATATTAATCTCCTGCATTGGCATTTCTGAAACGTAACATGTATGTATAGTATGGGACGCCTGTTCAATCTGTCAATCTCCTGACCATATCTGAGACCTGAAAGGCACAATAGCACCCAAAGTCCCTGCACCTACAGCTAATCAGAGTGTCATAAATTCATCAATCAATCAATCAATCAATCAATCAATCAATCAAACTTGATTTACTCCAGGTAGATACTGGGCATAAAATTAGATTTCCATTTAATAGTGACCGTGGTATTGCCATCTTTCTCTGCCTGGTGACCATTACCATCTAGAACCATTGACCCAACAGCCCTCCAAACTTCAGCCTTGACCATGACAGTGTCAGCCAATAAATACACAAAATCCTAAAAAGTAAAAGTAAACCTATTAGTATTACCAAACAATGCTCTGGTCAGATGAGCGATCTTATATTAGCAAGTGAAAAGTTTAACACAAATGTACAAAGATCTTTATCACAAATTTTTGAGATAAAACTCCACACATGCTCAACATAGATATCTGACAGATACCATGGTAATCATTGCTATGTTATACGCCCAAATCACAATGGTGACCTGTCCTTATTAATACAGACATTTGTTGTAGAGGGTTGTCAATGGTTGTACTGGGCTGATTCATCAGTTGTAGTAGGGGGCTTGTTCAGCAGTTTTGCAGGGGGGTTCATTCAGCGATTGTTGAAGGGGGTTCATTTGGCAGTTGTTGTATGGGGCTGATTCATCAGTCGCTGTAGGAGGCTGATTCCGCATTGTTGTAGGGGGAACATTCACCAGTTGTAGGGGGGGGGGGCTGATTCACCAGTTGTAGTAGAGGGCTGTGTCCGTGGTTGTTGAATGGGGTTCATTCAGCAGTTGCTGCAGACATTTGATTCAGCATTTGTAAGGGGGCTGCTTCAGCATTGTAGGGGGCTGATTCAGTAGTTGTAGGGGCTGATTCAGCAGTTAGTATCTAATAAATCTGACCAACTACTCACTGTATAGTTACACTTGGACACAATACTGCACACAATGTTGTGCTATCAACCTTCCTTTAAAGGCACAATGTGATTTGTACCTGGTATCAATGCGTACTTGGCATATCATTACATCCGGCCACTGTACCGTGAAACCATTAGCAACACCGTCAGCCAGCCCTGTATGTCTAGGTTCATGTATTCAGTTTCATGCGTACCTAGGTATTAGATTTACAAAGTGAATTCAATGACTAAGATATGATATATATGGCAGCCTTCCAATGGGCAAACACAACTCTCCAGAGTGAGGGAGCTGTATGTATGCTCAGACTTTATAATGTAAACGAATGGTATTTGTTATACAGGATAGAATTACTTGTGCTACAGTAACCGTGTCAGCACACTCACTGTGCTACTGAACTCCGTAATTTATGGGGTTTAGATGGCAGGTTTTTTAATCATTCTAAAAGGGGAACTGAATTGCGGTTTTGTGGTATGGTGAAAGGTCTTGGTTAAAAACTGATCCATGACTATCAAACCTAAAACATGCCCTAGGTATCACTCGACTGCTATATATGTATGCAAATTGCTATATATGTATGCAAAATTAAGAACTGACAACCACCTGTCAACTTGATACAGTACAAAACAGTGCCTTAACGACAAACACAATAATGATGTATGTTTGCTCACACTACACACATGCATACATATTATGGGTTTTTTCTTTTTCTGGAAGAATTTGATTAGGTTATGTATTGATTCAGTTAGTTTTATTACAAAAGGTGGCTCCTTGATAGCGACTACCACTGTCTTAGAGGAGTCTCCTGACCCTACTTTTTGTTATTTATCATACATTATACCATGTTTAAGGTTATATATTTGTATTATTTTTATTTTTTGACATGGATGTATAGTATGTATTATTTGAAATGTCTGGGTCAAATAAAACAACTTCTTCTTCGAGTCAGATATTAAAAGTGATGACATTTTTATCAAACAAAGCGCTTCAGTTTCTGAGTAGATCACAGCTTTTTTTTACAAAATGGCCTGTTTTTAATTAATACAAGTACTCCAGATTCACAACCTGTGAAAGGGCTTGACACCCCTTCCTTGAGGAGTCACCCAGTGTTAAGCAGTGACCTTGTAGTTTTTAACAAAGTGGTGACCTCGTCTTTTTAATGGGGTGGTGACTGTCTTTTAATAGAGTAGTGAACTTTTCTTATTAACAAAATGGTGACGTTGTCTTTTAACAGTGCAATGACCTTTTCTTAATAAAGTTGTGATCGTGTCTTTTTAATGGAGCAGTGAACTTTTCTTTTTAACGAAGTGGTGATCGTATCGTTTTAACGAAGCAGTGACTATGTCTTTCTAACAGAATGATGACCTTTTCTTTTTACAAAACAGTGACCTTGCTTTGTTAACAAAGTGATAACGTTGTGTTTAAAAGAAGTGGCAATCTTATTTTTAACAAAGCGGTCACCATTTCTGTAAAGATGTTTTGCAACTAACAGATCTCTATATAATCAGATATCATCTTTATAAAATGTCCTTTTAACTTTAAAAACCAAGCAAGCATACTTTATAAACAAACATGCAATATGCATAATTAATTATTTTGATACTATTTCAACAAAATTAAACAGAATATGGGTGTGAGAATACTGTGTTTTGCACCAGCGCCTGCAGAAGTAACAACAGATATATCAGCCAATCCTTTCACCAGGCCTTATACATGCATGGCACAATCACATAAAGGATGATATTTCAGATTAATGATATTGCACAGTGTCATTACAGTGGCGATTCATGACATTTTGAGCCGGCTTGATGACAGCGAAACAGAAACCAAAACCGGTGACGTCACAGTTGAGCAGTCACGCACTACAAACATCACAACAAATAAAAATGCCCGCGTTTGGAGGTCTGTTGCTAGAAATAACTTTTTGCCAGTCTTGAATTAATGAAAAGACTGCCTTTTAGTACCCGAATGGCCTGCGTGGCAGCCATTCACGTCAGTCACAGCCATTACTGTGGCAAATTACATTGGCACAAAAACCCAAACATGCAAAACTGATACGACTCACTACAAAATTGGTCACACATTGGCTAGCTAATAAAAATGATGACAGTGCATCAGTATATTAGTGATGGCCGAGTGGTAATCATCTACAACATTATGACTCAATACCTGCTGTTACGTACTTGTAAAATACTGTCTATGCTAGCTTATGACAGAAAATTTGTAATTTTGAGTACCTCTTTTTTGAAGATTTATTGATAAACATATATATATTATGTCAATTTGAAGCTCCCACGCTATTGCACTAATGACATTATCAATAGAAGGATAACAAAATTAAGAATCTCAGCAGAATTAGGTCGTAGCTAAAAAGGTAAGTCTTCAAATTATGATAAGACTGTAATATTTTGCTTCCATCACTTCCAACAGGTGAATCCAAAATATAAAATGGACATATCCTGATGCCGCTAAAAAGGGGGTGTACTCTAAGGCATCTATGCTTAATACAAATAGAATGAATATGGTAGCTTTGCGATGTGGCTAGATTTGCAGATCTTGGGTGAGGTGAAAGACAAAAATAGCGAAATGGTCCACCACTTGTCATATAATACGGGGGGGGGTGGGGTGGGAGACTGGATGACTTCACTCCAAGAAGACCTGCTCCAAAGGCAAAGACGCTCGCCTGGTCGATAGCAATCAGAGCTGCTAGGAGGAGCAGCTGCTCACAACGCCTCTGATTGCCAGTCATCACGGGTCCGTTGCCAAATCTAATAAATGTTATATGCAAGAGACAGACGCATGGCACGAGGCATGGCACGCAGTGACAGCGCATGCAGTGACGGGCACTAGAGACGCATACAAGCGCTCACACGCTTGTGTGTATTTCTGGCTCGATCACACGCACAGGTCATAGCTGTGTGAACACGCTGTTGTAATTACAGATGGATGCAAAGAAATAGGGATGAATGGATGGACTGATGGCAGAATGAATGGATGGTGGTTGTCATAGGTGGATGGACGGACGGACAGAGAGACAGACCCACACAGACAGACAAGACAGATGGACCATTAGATAGACAGAAATACAGCAGACAGACAGGCAGGTGGACAAATAGATGGCCAGACAATCAGACAAACAGTAACAGACAGACAACCAGACAGCCTGATCACCCACTATACATAGCAGAACCATTTCCCAAACGATAACTTCCAATACTGGTGGTTTATGTCTGCTAATCTTGGAAAGAACATGCAGGTCGTGACCTTTGGGTCAGGTCATAGGTCAACACAGCCCTGGACATTTGGTCAGGGGGCAATGGGTCAGCAGGTACATGTGGGGATTTGGCCCAGCTGGACATGGGAGAGATTAAGCACAGACTGCTGCCATCTGATCAGGAGGCTTGCCAATCAATCAACACTCACCAGGGATTTAACCATAGAGTTTGACCACAGTGGACAGTGGTCAGTCAGACAGGTCCCAGCTGAACATACCCAGGGATGACCAGTGTTATCATTTGCATGGCAATACCCCTGAGGGAGTAACTAGCCTTAAGCCCTAAAGCTGGTGCTTCTCCAGTGGAGTATATTTTTGGGTCTGAAGTAACAGATCCAGGGTCTAATTATTGCAGCAACATTTCCAGCGGGTCCAGGGATACAGATGTCATGATTCATCAGTACATTGTGATGTCACATGGAATCAAAGTAAACACATCAGTCTCTATCAATATTATATCCAGTTTGTGTCAGTTTTAGCCAGAAATAAGTCCTTCAGAATCAACGAGGACAATAAGTTGGGTCGGTATCATCCTAACACACCCGATATCATCCTAACACACCTGATATCATCTTAACACACCCGACATCTTAATGTACCCAATGTCATCCTAAAGCTAGGCGAACACCAACCAACTTTCGGCACACATCAACTGTCTAGTCTGCGTTAAAACCGTCGACCAACGTCAGTCAGTTGGTGTGCGCCAGATGTTAGCCCGTACAGTCAGCCTTATTCCACCGATTCAAATTTTGAACCAGCAGTTGGCATAGTCGGCACAGTCAGCGCCAAAAAATCATGTATCCAGTGACAAATCAGCACATATTCGATGACAAGTCGGCCGGTGTGCGCCGGTTTTCTCTCTTAACACGACGGTCGGTGGTAAGTTGGCCAATAAGAGAGCATAGTGTGATCATGTGACAGACCTTGACATAAGCCTGGCGACATTTTTCAGTTGTTATACCAATTTGAGGCACAAGTATTCATATTAAATTTTTACTATCATATTTACTGCCCCGACAGGACACTAATGTTTCAGATTGTAGTAGATAATTTTTACCCAACTGTCACTGACCATCATAATTTCTTTATTTTGTTTTGTTAAAACACTACCGTCACCGGCGCCACAACCAGGCGCATATATATAATATTATAAGTTCAGCCGATGCAGAAAATTCATAATCACAATGACAAAGCTGGATTGTCATCATTTATTTCTTATCATGTAAAAATACTATTTGACATTTCAATAGCATTTAGAAGTGCTTTGTTTTATTCTTTGAAGAGCAACTATAAACAACTAATTAGGCCTATGCGGATCCAACAGTAATTGCCTCCCGTTCTTGTTTGGTTGTCCGTGAGGAACAAGGCACAAAAACGTGCGGTTTGCTGGCTAAGTACTAGTTTTGACAGAAAATGTGCCTTTTGGAAAAAAGAAACTTGCCCTTTTGATATATAAAATTCATTAATAAAAACGGAATTTACCTTTTTCATCAATAGAATTTTGAAATGGAAAATTAGTATCCACAAATTAGTAGCCACAAATATTGGCTTGACGAACATTGTTGCTGGGAAATTGTGCATTTCTCTATTGTGAATTAAGCATCGAGCAAACACCATCAAGTAAACACGCAGTGATAATGGATTTTCCACCAAAATTGTGCCGAGGGCTGACGGTCGTCTGTCGGTTTGGATTGGTAGGTGTGCGCTAGTTGCAATCTGTGCTAGTCGGCGGAACTAATTGCCGTTTAGCTCCGACTACTTTTTACGCCGACTAGAACCCCAAATCAGCATTAGTCGATTGGTGTGTGCCTAGCATAACACACCCGATGTCAACCTAACACACCCGATATCTTAACATACCCAATGTCATTCTAACACACCCGATGTCAACCTAACACACCCGATGTCAACCTAACACATCCCATATATATCACCATAACACACCCAATATAATTTCTTCACACTCAAGACCATCCTGGCACACCGATATCTTTCTAACACACCCGACATCATCCTAGTACCCGATATTTTCTTATCACACTTGATATTTTCATAACACACTTGATATTATCCTAAGGTAAGGCACTGCATCAGAAGCTACAAAAGCAAGAATACATGACTGGTTCACAAGATGAAGTTATTCATAGAAATATACAATGTTCACACAGTCCACACATTTGACACGTGCCTGAACTCTCGCCAGACCTTCTGGAACAGTCACTGGCTACTTCTGGATACAACCAAAGCTGCGTTCACACCTACTGAATAAAAACGTTTTAGTTACACCAGTTTACGTTTATAAATTAAGAGCGTTGACACACGCAATTTAGCTCAACCATTTTAAGGAGGAAGTTGGTATGTGTACATGCGCAAGCTAGCATAGCAAAATGGCTGTACTGCGGCCAACTCCTTCCAATTCAGCCTGCACCTGCAGCTTTCTTTAGCTTTTGTGTTGCTTGGATCGGTAGAAGACATGATGTCGCCAAGATTTTGTTGATGTTGTAAACAGGAAGCAACGAGGCGCAAGACTGAATGCGCATGACTTGCACACTGAACCGTTTTACCTAATTTTAACGGTTTAACTAAACCACCTACTGAAGCGGATTAGTTAAACCGTTTTAGCTAAAATGTATGTTTTCTGATTGGATTAGTTAAAATGGTTTAACTAAACCGTTTTAAACTGTAAGTGTGAACGCAGCTCAAGACAGATCATTAATCCTTACTGATCCAAGATAGCCCACCAGTAGCCCACCAGTAGCCCACCAGCAGCCCACCAGTAGCAAACCAATAGCAAACCAATAGCCCACCAGTAGCCCACCAGTAACCCACCAGTAGCCCACCAGTAGCCCACTAGTAGCCCAGGGTAGTCCACCACCTATATCATTAGATGGACTGAAACCCACCAAGAGTTGCTTGGAATGTTAGCCGATGGCAAGCATATTCCATATGGCAATAATCTGGGACTAAATAGAATGCTGAAGTGCTTAGATGACCCTGCACAAGTGGGTATAGTTTATAAGGCAACTAACAGCTGAAATAAAGGGAGAGGGTGAGAGAGAGGGAGGGTGGTAGAAACAGATGATGAGAGAGCAAATATACGGCTTGGGTGTTAGTTACTTCAAATGTTTATCTAGGATAAAATATGTTCAATATAGAACCATTATGTTACAAAATGTATACACTTTAATAAAAACAGCTGATTTTGTACCAAATATTTCTGGCAATTGTTAATATTTGAACTGATTCAGACTGCATAAGTAACTGCTAAGACAAAACAGGTACTGTGTCAAAGAAAATAGCAGGAGACAAAGAGCTCGAGAATAAACATTGATTAGCTCACAGAAAGACTTGTTTGAGACTTTGACCCCGATCCAAGATGTCAACTCATGCTCTGCATTGAAGCTTTTAGGTCACGTGACCTTTGTACAGAAAATGTGCCGATTTACTGGAGAACTTGTGCTGGCAAGGAAATAAAGGACTTGAAACAATTAATGGTCATGAAATGTTTCATTCTTTCTTGAGTCAGCCATAAAGTGTTTAAAAGTGAAACATGAAACTATGAAAAAATTTTAACACAAATTTCATATAACTCTAGGAGTCCCACCTAACACTGTGAGACATTAATTTATCTGTTTGTGTAGTTAATTTGTTTTACAATTACAAACACGTAACTGCACCTAATCACTACATAATTAGGCTAAATAAAAATGAGGAAGTACCATTTTTGTTTTAGTTAAAACGTAACAAAACGTGTAACTTTATCTTTTTTATATTAGAAAGATCCATGACGTAGTTTATTTTTATCAGCCACTGCTTCAGATTAAATTAAATGTAAACCTGCTTCCCAACATTCTACATACTGGGTAATGTAATTAGATTAGCCCCAAAAGACTAGTTCTTCATAAGAACTATATTATTAGCAGAGGTTTGGAGCAATCTGACAGTGAGCTCTGTTGAGAAAATTCCCAGAAAGACGTGACAGTTGACACGGTCACAAGTTGACATTTTATAAGGAAGGTATTTGCGAAGGACACTTGACATTTCCTGCCTAAATGTCACGAAGGCCTGGGAATTAAGTCACTGAAGGGCCAGTGTCAGATTGGACTTGATATTTGGAATGGAATCATAGTCATTAACAAATCTATGTCACCGTATTCATTTTTAATGCAAATGTTTCACTTTGTTCAAATGACATCTTTTCCAGAAACACAGGCAAATGTTTCGGGTCGCATTCAAATGTAAATGTTACGCTTTCGCATTTGCAAATATAATTTCTATCCATAATGAATTTAATCTAAACAACTACAGTTTACATCGTGCACGATATGAGGCTTATCAAGAAATATTTAATATAAACTTTTATGTCAAGTGCAGAATCTCACAATATCATTCAGACATTGTAAAGTGCATTAATTTTGTTCTTCTTATGGCACAACTTGTTCTATTATTATTGATACCACACCTCAAAGCTGTAATCAACAACTCGTTTAGTGGGTCCACACTGTCACCTATGGAGTATAGAGTGCCTTTAGAGGCACACACTAAATCGCAAACTAATTAAGTAAATGTCAACTACTACAAAATAGATATATATACTAATATTACAAACCAATTCTGCGATTGCATTTAACCAAAGTTATGCTTTGATAAATCTGTGAGCTTAGGTTTCTGAAGATTCAGACTTGATTAAAGTTTAGTTATTACAGTCAAACCTCACTTTACACTTACCTCAGTAATATGACATTATATATTCAAGGTCACCCTAAAGAGTCCAAAATTATTTCCATAACAGTAAAGTACGGATAATTATTAGTCCCAGTAATATGATCATCTTGTCATTCAGGTAACTAGCTGGTTCCATGGGTCACCTTAATAATGACATTCCATTGTATTATTACTACACATCACCATTTATTATATAATTATGATAACATTATAACTGCCATCCAAAATTCCACAGGAACAGGATGTAGAATTGTGGACAAAGCTTCATGCTTGCAATGGAGCCTACAAATCGGGTCAAATGAGCTGCAGTGATTTCACAGTGCCGCTGAGGAGCTTGCTTTCGTCCACCTACACAAGCAAGCTGAATTGCAGACGTCGTTCATACCAGACATCGACTGGCCCATATACCTGACAATTGCTTCATAATAATAAATTACACTTTCTATGCAGACGTAATCCATTTGCAGGGCTTGTTTACCACAGGCTACCTGTTATGACAGCTCGCCGTGACGTTTATGCACTGTCTATGTAGGTAACAGGCCATCCGATGTCATAACCTTCCTACATTACAATCCACAGACTCAACGAACAAGCTCATTAATGATCAACGAATCAACCAGGTGATAATCTCTTCAGTGCATGTCCCTGGTGTTATTTCACATCATCACAATGTTTTCAACAAAAGCACAGATAAACAGAAAGGTGTAAAAATAGACACGACATGTTATCAGTATTTGTGTCTTTTATCAGTCAGTTGGCTGCCTGTATGTAAAGAGAGCAGTCTGTGAACAGAGAGATGGCTGCAGTGTTCATCAACTCACAATAAAATGATATTGTTGTCATCAAAGTACTTCACTATGTGACATGGTTCTGTAGGGTTAAAAACAGGAGTCTCCAGGGGTACAACATGCCCAAAAATATGCCTCGGTTCACCCACTTGCAACAACGGAAATACTCACTGTGTGTGAGCGCACAATCAGAAGTTTTAAATTCTTTCAGTCAGAGGCGCAGTTATTTTATACAGTGATAATAAACAGAAAACCCTTTTTTTTAGTTGCGTTATTTCATTTTTTTATTATATATCTTCTGCAGAGGTCACCAATTTCTGCCATTCATTTTCTACTTCCTACACAAATTCTAAAGATTCAAGATTCAATAACTTTATTGTCCATTTAAAACATTGCATTAAAAACAGAAATTTTCATTTAGAAGAAATGTCAGTAATAAAATTTGTACAACACATAAAAATGGTAACACACATTACGGTCAGCACTAAAAATCGATAAAACACATCATAATTAGCACTAAAAATTTATAAAATAATAAATAAATAAATAAAACAATAAATAAATAAATAAAACAATAAATAAAACACTCATACCACAACATTTCATACATGTTCTGCTGTTTACTTAAAACTAGCAAACTACACATGTGGGTCATCTAGAGTGCATATCCCCTCAACCTATAACCTATAGGACCTAATAGAAGCCACTGACATAACGTATAGGACCTAATAGAAGCACTGACATAACGTATAGGACCTAATAGAAGCTACTGACATAACGTATAGGACCTAATAGAAGCCACTGACATAACATATAGGACCTAATAGAACTCACTAACATAACGTATAGGACCTAATAGAACTCACTAACATAACGTATAGGACCTAATAGAACTCACTAACATAACGTATAGGACCTAATAGAACTCACTAACATAACGTATAGGACCTAATAGAACTCACTAACATAACGTATAGGACCTAATAGCAGACCTGCCTACCCCAAAAACTTCCTGTCAGTAATCCATCTTCCTATTTACACTGATTTTCAGGAATATAGGCTTGCTGTCAGTAATAGATCAGAACCATGTCAGATTTTATCATGAAAAGAACACCACTGTCAGTAATACTTGAATACTGTGACTATGACGATAGTTGCACCCAAAACATAATTGTCTCTAATAAATTATGAGGTGTTTTGAAGCGTTCAGTTAACAAGGTAAGGTAGATGTTCATGACCAGCATTGATGGAAATCAAACGTGAAGAACCGAACTGTAATGTAAATGAGTCTATACATATTGTAATTCTGATTTTATGTAAATTTCAAAAACAGCATGTTGACTACAAAAACTTGACAAATTATAACAATGCGTCACATCATTGTCTATTTGTGGTGTCATTAGGATTAATATTAGTAGCCGATATACCTAGGGCCAGGCTATAGACTACACAGTATAGTAGCTTGACTAGATCAAAGACAAACACAAAGTCATGCCGGGAGACGGCAAAACCATTACGTTACGCTAGTCATCGACATCGTCTAGACTCTAGTCTACTCAACTCTAGTATATAAACCTATCTCTGTATAATAGGCTGTAAATGATAGACTAAACTCAATAAATACACTAACTTAGTCTTAGTACAGTCAGTTGGCCTGACACTACAAGTACAACACCCACTAATCTGTCACTAGTACTAGTCTAACGACGTAGTCAGTACCTGCAATTATCCCGGCCACTACAGGCACCAGTGACCGTCACTATGTGAAATAGGAAAATGATTTTCGCGTATCCGGCAGTATGTAAAGCAGACCCCCTTCTTTAAACTTGACAATACGGGCCATGTCTGCGTGCATGCTGTTAAAAACGTTTGCAGCACACGTTTCTTGTTGGCTGGTAGTGGTGTCGTTTCGATCCCCGCCATCATTTCGTGCCGCATGAGTCGTGACTTTGTCTAGTTTGAGCGCCGTGAGCGCGGAAATGCGAATTTGTCGTAACGCTGTTTCCTACTGGTGACAAAGTATATAGGACCTAATAGAAGCCACCAAGAAAAAGAATAAGACCTAAAAGAAGCCACTGACATCAAGAATAGGACCTAATCGAAGCCAGTGGTGTACCGTGTATATATATGATCCAACAGAAGCATAGGAACCTTCTGTGCAAGCAGAATGTGGATTCTGGCTGGCACATTTTGACATTATTCTTTTGTGACAATTCAATACGATTTTGAAGTGTAAAATTTACATTTTGACTTGAGCGATAACATAAATTACACCATAAAAATCATCAGAGCGCAACGATAAACAACTGACACAGACGTAACGAAATATGCCTCCCATTGATTGTCTGGTTGTTCACTAGGGTCTAGGCGCAACCATATCCACATTTTGTAGACTACGAAATATCTTTTTGTTTAAGTGAAAAACTTGCATTTTATTCATTTGAAACAGAATTTGCCCGTTTGAAACAGAAAATTCTTCAACTGAAACCAAATGCAGAATGTTTCTCTGAGAAAAAAATGGATCCAGAATGTTGCCTTCATTTAAATAGAATCTTGAAACAGACCCGACACAGCAATTGCCTTTTAAAAATTAAAAATCAGGGTCCCTAATAATGATACCGATCAAAATCCCTATGAATGGCCTAGATACAAGTTCATTTATATAATAGGTCAGCATATGAGTATATTTATTACGGTATATTAAAGAACATCCATAAACATAATTTTTTATAGGATATGTGAGAAATTGATGAAATTCTAACCTTGTGGTACTAGACAATGTGGACATCGAATGACTTATCATTAACTGACCCAACCCGCAATAAGATATGACCGCATGACGCAAGAGTTGCTTTGAATTCCTGCATGGTGCACAGGTCTAATCATGTTCACCCCAGCTGGGCAAAAAGTCAGCGTCTTTCACCTGTGATATTGAGTCATGCAATTATATCACCAAGGATTGACCTGGTCTCCTTTCTATAAACTACGAATCCTTCCTTTCTCAGAAAAGTATTCCCTTGAAGGTATACCTGAAGAAATCTACAAATGTACACACAAGCAGGGGTGAACTGTGAACATTGCAATGCAGCCACGCATGTCTGCCAGTAGGAAACCGATTCCAGTTACCTGTTAATTTCACATAGTTTAACGAATCAAGGGAACATGCGAAGTCATTAAACAGGTATTCCTTTTAAAAGGGACTAATTAATATTACAATTAATCTCTTTGAGCAGTAATGATCTTAGAACTTGTATTTTAATTTCAATGTTTACTGTTTAATTACATTCCTAGACTGTAAGTTTGTACTGGTGTGTGCAGAACAATGTCATAATTTTATAAGTACCGGGTAAACTCGTTGACTGAAACATGATATTAGTAGCAGAAATTCTAACAAAATCCTTAAACAACCAGTCTGATTTATTATTCATCTTTACAACGCCGTCATAGACTAAGTCAAAGAAACACTGCTCCATGCCTCAATAATCTTAGGAGTCAATAATCTTAGAGGAGTCTCCGGACACAATAACGTGTACATGTTACGTGTACATTTATTTTCTACACATAAAAATTGTGACTTTGTTATTTTTATTTTTTATTTTGATGTATATCTTCACATGGGTCAAATAAAACACTAGTCTTCCTCTTCTTCTTCTTTGCATGTTGAACGACCTCACTTAGCCCACAGGTATTGTATTTCCCGCAGTGCATACCCTGGCTATCTCCTCGCGGCATACACGATACATATCCCCTACACCAAAAGACAGCCGTAAGGGGATCCGACAACGCTGTGAATAAGCCACATCTTGTGCAAAGGATCATTCAAATCAAACTGCACGGCCCTTTCAAGTCCATTCCAGTGGTGTTTCCAGAGCATGTTCTACTGTCCACCAAAGCTTGACACACCAGTCAGAGTCCACCATTGTATGCACTAACAATGCGCAGTGACAGAATTGCAATACATCAATAGTGCAGGAAGCCACCCTGCAACTCGGCTATTATCCGATTTCTATGCGCAGTGTTGGTCTCATGGATGATAACTGGCCCCTGTATCACAGCAAGGCTAACACCGGGCTGTTCTATTTCTGTCCACACTCACCCTGGATACTGCCAACAAACTGCAGTAGCCTCGATCGCAGGAGGAGTTTATGATCGCTGCAGGGAACCAGGGTCGTGTATATGTAGATGTATATCTAGGCACGGCCATGAATAAAACAGGAATGCATCCTTGTTAATTGCGGGATTATCTCAGTCTAGCATTGTGATCACTGATGGGGGAGACTATTATCGGTTGTATGATAAATAATTTATTCTTTCGATGCAGAACATCTGGTTTCGACAGCTGTCTTGTAGGACAAAGTATTTTGGAAGATATGAAAATGGTTTTCATAATGGTGTTATGTTTCCTATGCACCTATATCACGTGTATTCAGCTGGGTCTACAAATTGCTCAACATTGCTTCAGCAAGTTACAATACTATAAAACACAGTCATGTAATATAGTTTGCTAATTGGTCATACCACTGGATGCATCTCTTTGAATAGTCATTACTAGATTTCTATTGCTTTTAAACACAGGTTTCTGTGGGATAAAAAACACAAAATTTCATATTTTGAACACTGTAACATAGGCCTAACAATGTTTGAAAAAATAAAATGTTTACATGTGGCATTAGAATGTTTAATTAAAATATATGTTGTGATGACTAAATTTTTAATGAGTTTGAATTTGGGTGCAATTAAAATAATCTGTCACCACTGGTAATTCAACAATTAAACCAGACTGACTTAAGAAATATGTGGTTTCACTGTGCATTAAAAAACTTAACCACATAATCATGACTGAAAATACCACACACAATACCAGGATATTTACAAAAAAAACTATAATTTGTGTAAATTTATAGTTTTATTCTAATATCTCAGAGGATGCCTCAATGATACACCATTAGTACCAGTCAATTACTAACCATTAAAGCATGGCATTCAGTTCTCTGTCTATCCTTTAATCAGAACTGCAAGATTAATTCCTGCTCACAAAGTTTTACATATCTCGACAAAGCCTACGTTCTTGACGAGCCAATCACAGCTGCCGACTCGAGCCTCTTTCTGACAGTGCTTCAACTTAGCATGTGCCCAGTATTAGTGGGGTCACCGCTAAGAAAACACTGCGCATGCATATGTACACACATTAATGCGCTCCAGAGGACAAGTAGGTTCAGGTGTACTTCAACTTTGCATTATCGTGTATGCAAACAGAGCCGGAAGTGATTAGGCGCAGAGCACGAGTCATGTGACATCACACGAGGAACACTCTAAACAGAATGCTGACGTTTTGTGCAAAGACGGTGTGTGCACACGTACGTGCAAACATACACTTCAAACAGCTCCGTTTACCACACTTTTCGTCTGTCCGTAGCGATCTTTATTCTCCATAGTTTCGATAAATATCTTCAGTTACCGAGTTTTGTTAGAGAGCAATATCTTGTCAATAGAATGTATTCTGTAAAAGTTACTACTGTAAAAGAAACAGACTTAGGGCTGACAATTAGTGCTGATATGAAGGTTTCAGAGCAGTGTGGAATTGCAGCTTCAAAAGGAAATAAAATCCTTGGATTGATTAGGTGAAATATAGCATATACAGAAAAAGAACTAGTAATACCGCTGTACAGAAAAACAATAGTTAGGCCTCATTTAGAATATTGTATACAAGCGTGGAAGCCATACCGCAAGAAGGACATAGATATGCTAGAAAGAGTACAGAGGAGAGCGACTAAAATGATACCAAAACTGAGGGATCTTAGTTACGAAAAACGCCTAAAAGAATGTGGTTTAACAACACTAGTATCCAGGAGATTAAGAGGAGATCAGATAGAAGTGTTTAAAATATTGAATGGTTATGAAAATATTGATAGAAATGTTTTTTTCAGTTAAGAGAGATAGAAAGACTAGAGGACATGAAGTTACATTAGTAAAAGAGCAGTGTAGATTAGACGTAAGAAAGTTCTCATTTTCACAAAGGACTGTGAATGAATGGAACAGATTATCTGATGATTGTGTGGGTGCTAGTAGTGTGAATATGTTTAAAAATAAAATCGACACATACCTCAGAAGGGCTGGATATATGTAGATAAAAGGGTTGGACTCTCGATACGCCAAAGGGCTTGCTTGTCCACCTGCCATCTAGAGTTAATTCTCTGGATGGCAATCTTGTTAAATCTTGTTAAATCTATTCAGTACCAATAAAGATCTCCAGTTGGTGCAATCACCGCCATGACAAAGTGGTGTTAAATGAGAGGTAACATAAATATTTCAGTCCAGGCAGGTCTAGATTTTTTCTATCACATTATATTTAGACAGATCTATTAATATATATATATATATATGTTAACTCTGCAATTGGAATAAGTGTCTTTTTTTTTTTTAATATAAAATTTATTATTATGTGTACAAATCTGCAAACCATTTATAGTGTTACATCAGAGCCCACGCTAGGGTTTGTGGAAAGGGGTAATGTACCTCAGACAATGTTGTCTGTGTGGTTAAAACGTTCTGTAAACAGCTGGCATGAGTAGTTCTCGGATGACGAATGATAAGAAGAAATGTACATTTAGCACATCGTCTGCACGTGTCATACAGATATGAGATTTTCTTCAGTTATCAATTGATCTTTTATATAATTAAGGCCAGACACAGCAGGTGGATAGGATTATTTTATAATTTATGCAAATAGTCCTATTTATTCTACCCAAATTATAGAATTTAGAGGTATGTAATTGTCATACAAGTAAACTCTTTAATGATAGCAAACATAAAAGCTATCATAATCTGGCAGAAAACCATTTTGAGTATTTTTGTCAAAAAACACCATTTCACCTGGGGTATCTGGCCTTAAGATTGTCATGAAAAATATGCAAAAGATAACCAATTTATTTTAATTCTGTTCTGTGGGTGTCCAACACATTATTTACGCAGCTAAACGATAGTCTTATCTTGTTTCTTGTTTACAATGCAACCATTCCACGTTGAAAAACATACTCTTAAAATATTTTATGTGCCTTTGTTGTTAAAAAATTGCCACGGTTTGCATCCGCTGTGAGCGATAACACAAGCCGGTGGCGTTCCCAGACAACATCGAAGACGCTTACCGCCGATGCAGCCTGCAGCGCCAGTTGGACTGCAAGCATGTGCATATATAATGATACATAATATTACTTGCAAGTCCACACATTGTTGAGAAGTTCAAATAAATAAGTTTTTTTTATTTAAAAAGCAAACCCAGTTATCGTTTTCTTTCTGTAATTTTGACCTATATTATAACCCCGGCACGAAAATAACCACGTAGTAGTCCTAGACCCAGTCGTAGAACTTCCAAACTTCTTCACAACATGTCAATAGTATCTACAACACATGTATACAATTATACATATCACGAGTAAAATACACTTACTATCTTATAACGATCACTATTTACACGTTTTGCGATTGCTACGACGATGAATTACTATGACTTACAAAACTCCCTGGACAAGGCTCGCGGCGTGCGCCTGGTTCACGGGGAGCACGGGCTTACAGGGATTGGTATTACCAATCGGATCACTAGTAAAACGTATCAGTTTCCAGACAAGTGTTCACAAAACTTCAACCACTACCATAATTTTTGCCGACGCAGTTTTCTGGCGTGGCGAACCCCGACTGCGTGCATCTGGGCAGATTAAAAACATGTCAAATAATGCGTGAAATGCCAAAAATCATGCGTATATACGCATAATATTACGCTAACGGGAGCTCTGTTACATGTAGATAAAATAGATATTGATCACATGAAGTGACTGAACTTGACATGCATTTATCCTTAATGATGGATGAGAAAACCCAGAATGAATTATGCCTCCCAAAATGATCATGCAACCGCTGCAATACTGTTGCTTGAACTACACCCATTTGAGCTAGTGCAACACCTGGTCATAACAAGTAGGGTCAGGTGTGCATAAAAAATTCCTGCGAGTGACAACCGACTTCAACTGTATATTATAGATGCCTTATTCCAGTGCAATCGGGTTAATAAGATTTTGCTAAAGCCTAGGTCATTTGACTTGTTTAAAGAGAATAGCATAATTTATTACCTTACAATTTAGTGAATATATTGTCCACTAAAATATACTGTCCACTAAAATATGTGCCATAATACATGCTGCCTAATGGATGCCTCAAATTTGATGACAGCCACAGAACGATTTGCCACAATCCCAGGTAACTAGCTGTCACACCTCGGAAGTAAACAATAGTTCACCAAGTTCAGTCATGCCTTCCAAAGGTAATCCAAAATATCTACAAAATCAATGCCAATTGGCCTGACTTTGGCCACAATTTTGCCAAATCCAAGGTCTCCCAATGCAGTACTTAAATCATGCTGTGAAACTATATTTTATAGATTGTGTTGTACCTAAAATTCATCCATGATGTATCACCTGTCCACCTATAGAAGAGAGCTCATATCTACACGATGTGATTGCATAACAAATGCTCCCAGAGCTCAGAAACTATAATTAGCAATGCACAGACAAAACGCAAGAGCTAAATTTGTAACTGATCCACCTTAATAAGGAAACTCAAAACCAATTAAATGTGACTGTCACTCTTGTTATCCGTCCTTTGATACATCTGTGTTTGTTTTAACAAACCCTCCACCATCAGGTCACAAAAACACAATTCATACAACTTTTAGCTAGTCCGAGTCTGCCCAACTGTTTAGTTTGTTGTATTCAATTAGAAAATAATATAAATTTTAAATTATTTCTATAGATCTGTCAAAATACCAACCAAATTATATGATCATATTTATTATTGTGATTTATAAGTTGGAAATGGAATCTATGCATCAAGGAATCGCCAGGATTAATCCAGCTCCAAGCAGAAGCACAAAAGGGTTGTTGTGCTCATAAGTTGATTTCATAATTTTAACTACTATCAAAATTAATATTTAACATAATGTTTAAGTGTTTCACAGTGGTATCATAAGCTTTATGATTGAAGCATGTGTGTCGTAAACATAGCTTCTAGCTAGAGTTATTATTATTAACATCAATGTGTTATTTCCAACATAACGAGATTATAACATTTTGTTTGCCGCTTGCCATAGCCAAATCTTCATAAATTACAATATTTTGAATTGATTTAGCAACTTTGTTGTGCTAAATTATATAAAATTATTTGTATACAAATAATTTCATTATTAATTTCAAATAATGTGCCAATATCTTCTAATTTGGTTACATTAAAGTGTAACTATGGTAGTGAAACAAATCAAATGGATTAGCATTAATTACATAATTGGTTCAAACGACACTGGTTTGTTTTTGAAAAACTAAACAGGCCAACAATGGCTGTGATTGATGTGAATGACTTTCTTCAAAGCCGTTCACATGCTAAATGGCACACTTTTGTCTAATTCAAGACTGGCAAAAATGGTTTCTGTCTAAGGGCATGCGCGTTACTAAATATAAAACATACAGTACTTACGTATGAACTACTTGAATAGTTATAGATTTTTAAATCAACAAACACAATTTGCAATGGAAACTTTAATCCGAACAGCCATGTAAGAAATTGAAGGGGATCCCAAAGGTGGTTAACAATATATTATCCAGTTCTTATTCATTATGTACAAGATAAACACCAAATATTACTCATCCATAATGGTACTACTGCTAGTCCAAGTAACTCCTCACAGGCATACATAAAGCACAAGGACAGAGCTGGCCAAGAAAGTAACCCAATATAGCAGCCATTATATACCATATATGCTATCTTATCAGGCAGTCAACAGAGAGGAGATAGGCTCGAGGCGGTATAAAGGTCCTTCCCTCCTTTCAAAATCATCACAACGAGCGTAAGGCAAACATGTCTAACCATGTTTGTGTTAAAGATTTCATGAACAAACCTTTTACACTGGGAACGTTATACTTTTCTAAAACCGATTGTGAGCAGAACAGTGTGGCCCAAGGAGCAATATAAAAGGGTAATGCAGTGAGGTTCATTTAGTGGCAACAAGACTCAGATGCTCATGATCAGTCCTAGATAGTTAACTGCTGGCTGTAGCATTAATGAGAAAACACCCAGGGTGCACTTGTTTGTCTTTATATTATTATTACAAATATATCGCCCTTATCTTTTCAAGTACAGAAGTTCAAATACAACTATGCTTCATAAAGAATGTTGGTTTGATGCATCCTACGACAAGTAGTGGTAAACTGAATTTAAACTCAACTTTCACAGTTACAGTCACCTCGGTAATATGGTCACCTCGCTATTAAGGTCACCTTGGGACAGTCCCAAACGATTTACACAGTAAAAGATAGGACGTTAGTCCCGCTAATCCGGCTATTCAGGAATACGGTCAGTAATCCAGTGCAAAACGATGAGATTGCCCGTAAATTACTCCCGCACTTGCGGCCAGTCACACCAGGGAAGCGAAGATTGGTGGTGACGCGGTCGATCAGAGGCCGGGTGCCCGAACACCAAAGGCAGGGATATTTTGTTCAGTATCGCGTCGCGAATCGCGATGCAAGTTACGCAGATCGTTATGCAATACTAAAACAATACTAAAACATATCACGTAAAATCACGAATCATATTTGGCAGTAATAAAATGTCCGTGTGCTAGTTTGTACCTGATCATATATCTAAATTCCAAACAAAAAACCTTCATCTCGTTATTACGGCATGCAAAGTTGCGTCTAGTTTCCGGTCTGTTTAATAGCAGTCGTCATCTTTATCCACGTGGTGTCGCCACAGTTGCATACAAATACATACATGTCAAGATCAAGGTTGTGGTTCGTTTAAGGAAAGTGAAAATGGCGGCAACTAACAACCCTGTGTCTAGGAGTAGTCCTAGTGGTAGACAGTTCGCTTTACAACAGTGGAAAATTAGCAGGAGGCAGATTTCAAGCCATGGCTTCAGTTAGTAACGAATGAAGGATATCTGTCGAAAATGTGGTGTTCGGCGTGCAAGACGTACGGTTACAATGATGGTTGCTCAGGGACATCTGATAGTGATAGTCATCACACATGACTTATGTGCGACACAGTTCAGTATTATGTGTACATAAATTGAATATGTACCTGACTTATGATTTATTGGTCCTGTCAAAAAATAAAAACTGGAATCAGATGCCAAGTTTTGCTGTAATAGGTTATAGGTTAGATGAATTTATAAAATAAAACACAATAACGTTTTTTGCAAAAAAATTATTTATATCTTACTTGCCTTAAAAAATTGCTACACAAAATGAGCAATTGCTAATAAATTTCCAAATTGATTAGCAATTGTTGCAAATCAAAATTTTCAAAACAAAATCTTCCCTGAAAGGCGACGATGACAATGCGAAGCCATGAACTTGGCATCTGAATATTTATTCGGTGACTGGCATATTGAAAACAATATAAATACCTCCATTATCTTTAGCCTCTATGTAGCACTTGGAAGTTAAATTCTCAGTGGCTAAGCAGATTTTACAGACCACTGCAGCGGTGCGGAACGTTTTTGTCAATTGTTGATAAAACTACATCATGTTATTTTACTGGCGTGATTGGGTGATAATAGGTTACCTGAAATATCCCGTGGTGCCACTGGTGGATAATATAAAAATTAATCTAAAATTAAGAGAATTCTAATTGTTCATACTGTTTGCATTCATGACAATGTCTGTTCAATCTTAATCAACAAACATCAACAGATGAATCATGTCAGCAAATAATATTGTACCAAGAATGATGCTTAGTGGTATAATTTATAACAAAAAACACAAAGTTATCAGTAGCATCAATACGCAAACATCGTGCAGTGTTTCATTGTGTGTGGCGAATGTGTATGACTGTACATATATATACGAGCATGTGCGTATGTAAATATTAATTGTAAACAAAGTTCCTGTTAACCAATTCATCAGATAAATAAATGTATCCATTAACAAAACATAAGCTACATCACAGACATGACAATATATTCTTCATTGCTTAATGTTCATTGCTGCTAGAATGGCATGCATATGTAGCCGTTATTGTGGACCTATAGCGATGTTCCCAATTCCCGCAATGCTTCAGTCCACATAGTCAGTATTATGGTCACGTCGCTGTTAAGAACATTTTGGCCCAGTTCTGTGGATGACCTTAATACTGATGTTCCACTGTATACAATTTATTCCCTGACAAGTTGGCAACAAAGGGAGATAATAGTTTGTCTATCTTTCAAATGTACATGGTTTGTCCTGGTAAAGCAAAATAACCTGGGAAATGGACATTACTAAATGGTTAAACACCTAACGCAAGACAAGTGAACCCTCGAGAAGACCCAATAACAGCTATAACACCCAATTTACTTGTGTGCAATATATTCAATGAGCACATCCACTATGTCAACAACTGCGAAGGACAAAGACAGGAGACAGACAAATAAAGTATCTTGAACTTTTGTACTGCTCTATTTGCTTTGCACTGCGTCTTAGACACAAACTCTGTTATTTTAAGGTACACGTTTTGTACGCAAACAAGTCTAAGCCTAAGGAAATAAATATTTTATTATTCCATAAAATATAACCTGAATCGCTTACAAAAACATGACTGATATTAAACATTTTGCAATTTTTTTGGCAAACACTAAAACAGTAATTTACCTAAATTATAAAAATAAACCGTTAAATAATTAACACATCAGATTAGGGCATTACTATGAGTAGTTCAGTAGGTCAGAGCCATCTTAAAAGTTATGTAATGATACAATGTGAAAGTTGAAGCTCTCACTCACTAACTAACCGTAACTCAAACCAACAATGGCTTCTGAAGTCTATTCTAGTCTCAGATCTATTCATGTGACAGGCGTGACCTCTGTCCGTTCCAGGTCAGTGGGCGTGGCTTGCATCTGACCCAGTGATGTGCACACTTACTAGTGTTGACATAAGCAGATAAACTTGACCAAAGCCACAAGGCGTTGCGACTACAATGTCTACAATACTTTTAACAGAAAAATGAACATCAAAATTATTACACCGACAACAGCGTCTGTGGCGGCAGCACTGAGCAAATATTCATCACACAAAATGGCAGTTTCTAACCTAAAAGGCTAAATCTAAACTAAAACCTTACCTTCCAGCCGGCAGAACTGTTGCTATCGCCTTTATCTTTGAAATATGGCACATTTTGCACCATCCAGTCGTATATTTGCGACAGTGTAAGCCGTTGCTCTGGCGACGTTTGGATAGCCTTCGTGATGAGGTCTGCATACGACAGGTTGCCCCACGCGTTGCGACGTGACCCTGTCTTCTTGCTGTTTAATCCGAGCGGGTCTCCTTCGCATTTCTCCTGTTTTATCCCGACGAGCGGGTCGAGGCAGCCGATGCCAACAAGACCACTACCATCGTCCGTGCTACTGACCGGTGTCGTGGCGGTCTCCGGCTCTTGTTTTATGAATTCTTTCGGCCGGAGCGGCCAAGTGTTCGATCGCGCCCGGGTTTGAGGCTCGAAGTTCGGGTCCGTCTCCGCGGCGAGATCCATGTTGAAACCGCGCATCCAGTCGGCACTCGGCGGCGAGGGGAAGCCAGACACCTCCTTTGGTGCCTGCTGCAGCTGCTGCTGATCCGCCACCGACCCGTAAATGTCTCGCATCGCGGCGGCAGAAGAGTCGGTGTCGACGTCGCCTTGCCCGAACTCCATTCAGACGAATTCCTAGTCGCCAGCGCGCGGACGGTCGGCTACAAACACGACTGACGCCATCACACACAAACACGCCCGCAACGCAGGTCAGCGCTCGCTGACATAAATCTCTACAAGTCCACGCTTCCCGCTAACATTAAGTTTGCCAGCCACATATGCGTACGTATTGGAACGAAAGTCGGCGAACTCGGCTTTCGTAATAAGCTGAAACGAACTACTCTTTCGCACTGGCTACAAACGACTACGATGACGTCGATGTTGTTACGACGATAGCTCATACATATGCAAATAGGCGAATACACCACCGCCGCCACGATCCATGTACAGCAGTGCGTCCTATTTTGCCGATGCGCCACGCTACATATGGCAAATACACATAGACGTGCTCTCTACTAAGTCGGCCCGGCGTTGAAACCGGCGCCCCAAAACACAAGAGGCAGCGCAATGCGTGAAAATGTCCAAATATGCGGAATCCTTCCTGCGCACGCCCGTACGCTACTAGTGGCCGCTGCAAAAACTCGCCAAGGTGACCCAAATAAAATCAACATTGCCACGTGACGAGGCGCCGAGAGTCATTCGCTCGCTTTCCATTTGGCAGCAAAGATATTTATTATGCATTTTAGGGTGCTCGACCGGAAATCAGTAGCGATGAGAGAAGAATATCGTCTACTGCGAGCAGATTTAAAGGCTTCACTGGTGCACATTCGCGTTTTTCATACTACCATAATTGTTGCAATGCGCGCCCTGGCATTTATCATGAATACCACGCGATTGTCCTGAATGCATTTTTGCATTTTTCTTATTGCACTCGCCAACAATAAATAATGACACGCGTACAAAATTTCAAATGTATTCTGCAAATATGATGTACATATATATGTATTTACCAATAAAACCGCTTAAATGGGTTGCATGAACTAGCAAAATTTCCCGTCACCTGGCGGGATGGGATGCGCCTAGTAGACAGTCGTGATAGTAATATTTGCCAAATATTAGAAAACATACAGCATCATTACATAAACAAGTACCATACCGCGTTCGAAGGTCGGAGAGAATGTGAAGGCTTCATTGGCAATAGTATAGCAGTAGGACTATTATTTCACAATTCTACACTTTCACGACTAGGACTATCGATGGACGTGAACTTCCAGGGCCGTTTCTCTAGCCTAAAACAACTGGGCGGGCAATACAAAAATACAGTAAAGCATAGAAATTCACGCTGGTGTTACATCCCAAACAATTTTGAAAATGTACTCCCTCTTGGTGCAATCTAGCGTATTTTTGGGATAATTTCGCCCACGGCTCAAGTATTGTTTCAGTATCAGTCGCATGCTGCGTGAGAATAAAAACATGCATGAAAAGAAATAATTAATATAAAATGGCAATACATTTATCAAAATCGACAGCTATGCATCATACATAATATACGGTATATCGGTCTGAAAAAGATCACTTCCTCTCGCCGTCGCGGGTCGTGAGTGGTGACTGCCAACTGATTTTACACAAATAAACCTATTCGCAGTGGAAAGGTATTGTGGGCTTGATTTTCTATAGACATATAACATTTCGAGGCCATTGAGTCGTCGTTCTGTCATTGTTGACCGACTCCACCACTTGAGGCGTCATAGGGCAGAACATGAGTCGTCGTTCTGTCATTGTTGACCGACTCCACCACTTGAGGCGTCATAGGGCAGAACAGGACCGCTCGGCTGGTGTAGTGAGGAAGATTTTTACGATCTAGCTGATGACGGCAAATGTTTGACCACACGTCCAAATCAGTTCACGTGAATACGACTGTCGTGGAACTTGAAGGTCATCGTACCTCTTTCGCCATTTTGCAATTCCCACAGGAAGCTCGTTTTGTTTAGCCGAACTGAGATGCCTACTGTAGTTCTCAGTTAGTCCTGTGTCATCTAGTTTCTGCAGGTTGGATGACAGGAGGTCTTAATCTGCAATGAGTCCATGGTGGTCACTTGAAAATTGTTCAGCCAACTCGTCAAGGACGTGATCAATAAATCGGTAAAATAGTAGTCAGCTGTTGATTGATCCGCATCTCCAGCATTGGCCCGATAGCACTGAAGCTGCATATGCCGTTCTGGATTTACGAATCTCAATACCTGTAGAGTTGGCCACCAGCCCAACACGGCGCCATATTTCATCCCACCCTGATGGGATGGTCCTGCAGTCCCGGATGCATTTACTCGCCAACGAAATGTTCTTGTATGCAGCATCCAAATTGCACAGATTGTTTGGCTTGGAAGTTCTTGGTCACGGACCCAAGAAAACTGAATACCTTTTGCGCCACTATTATATAGGAGGGGACACGGTGAATTGTGATTCATCTGATCGAAGAAGACCGTATGCGGCTGCATCATGTTATACCCCTTTAACTACCCTTAAGAAAAGGTGCCCTTTTGCATATCGGGAAGAGAGCACTTAAAATAAGGAACTACCCGCACCCTTCACTCTGTCCCTTATCCACGCCTCAAGCCTGGGCACAATCGTTTTTAGGCATGGATCCAGAATTTCTGGAGACACAGTGCAAGCCAGTTTTGTGAAAATAAGGCACTTTGACCAATACCTGGGCATGGAATCACAAAACAGCAATGACATCAGTAATATAGGTTAGACAAAAAGGGCACTTTTAAACTAAAATGGCACTATTTGTATTTTTTCTGGGGGGGAACTATCCCTCCCCCGCTAACTACGACCCTGATTAGCATGAGAGTAAAAATACAAGCTTTATTGTGTCAGCGTCTACTTTCTGTTACCAAGTCCATGACGCAGGGGTGGTTTTTCAGTATTTGCCGCGAGCGCGTGGTTCGTGCGATTATTATGTTGCGTTTTAACAAAAATAGACAAGCTAGCGAAAAATGAACAACTCGGAACACGTCCAAAACATGAAATTCTACGGTCGCTAGCACCCTCGTGGCTCGTCCTGTCCCGACGATTTTGGTATAATTTTAAAGGATACACTTTTTGTTATTCTAGCGTCATTTATATTTCCCGGCAACCGATCATAGAATACCTATAAACGGATCTACAATCGTGCCTTTTCGGTATTCTGTACGTTTCCGATCGATGTTGGCGGCGGGTACTTATAGTACAATAATCTTCCGATGTATGTCCGTTTATAGTTTATTTTAGAAATGACTATCAGGAAATCATTTATATATATTGGAATAGCAGAAATCGTAAGCTTTCAAACGATATCAAGATTGTTTGGATCGGACGAACCGTAATGGTACAAGCAATCGTTCAAAAAAACATTTTTGGGACGTGTTTTCAGTTGTTCATTTTTCGCTCGCTTATCTATTTTTTGTTTTACGTATTATGCGCACACTACTTTTTGTGTTCCGAACAATTAATTTTCCCCATAAAAGGTTAACATTTGTACATATATGAAAAGATATAGGTCTTACGTCCTATTCTAGAAGTCGTAGATTAATCCCGGAAAGTTCGGCGTTCGAGTTTCAAGCCGTCTAAGAGAAAAATGCTAACATACCCGCATACATACGCCAATTCGATTATACGCAGATATCTGGTTTACGGGGCACACCAACACATAGTATTTCTGTATGAGGTGGTATACGGGGTCAGAACACTGTTAGACTTCCTGCTTGGTTACAGACGAAAAAAAGTGCAGTATATTTTTGAGAAATTATTTTTTACAATATTCACTTGCTCTGACATAAGTGCATTTGAGTAGTCAGATTTTTAGATGTGATTGTAGAAGCTGTTGACAGTAAAAGGGTGTCTTTTTAGTTGATTTTACTAAGCGGAACGGTATTTGGCAGCAATTTGGCTAGTTGACACTTTAGCCGGATTACTGCCTGCATCCATTTATAAATATTGACGGGTGTCATACATACAGGCATTTTGTAAGAGCTAGAAATATTAGATTTTGACTAAACTCGACCAGCATGTCAATGAGATGATGACAACGGCAGGTGAGAAGTTTAATACAGTTTTTAGGTCACGTTTTCTTACAATCAGACAAAACGTTAACATGGTCGCCAATGGGAAAACTATCAGTGTGCTGACCACATACGCCTACACAGTACGTAAATTATGTGGCATGCAAGCAAAAAGAGCGCACTGTTTTAATTCCACATGTCATAATATGCAGTGCCTATTGCAGATTTTTTAATATATATATATATATATATAGAGAGAGAGAGAGAGAGAGAGAGAGAGAGAGAGAGAGAGAGAGAGAGAGAGAGAGAGAGAGAGAGAGAGAGAGAGAGAGAGAGAGAGAGAGAGAGAGAGAGAGAGAGAGAGAGAGAGAGAGAGAGAGAGAGAGAGAGAGAGAGAGAGAGAGAGAGAGAGAGAGAGAGAGAGGTGTTCCACGGGGACGCATGCTAGGACCCCCCTTGTTCCTTCTATACGTCAACAACATGGCACAGAAGGTCATTTTCGCATGTCAATTCTTCGCAGATGATAAGCTCCGGTACAGAAAGGTGAAGAACAAAGACGACAGCCAAATCCCGCAGGATGACCTTTACAAGCAAGTGTAATACGTTCTGTCCAACACGGACGTGCAGGTATGGTTTCATAATTACACACGTCGAATTATCCATTATATGGTATTATTTTACGTCATGACGCTTCGCTTTTAAAATCACGTGCGTACTGACGTCGAAACTATTATTTGCGTAAATGCTTACACCTTGACATTTATACTGCTGCACTGGCCGTAATATAATGGAATCCACCCGTCACGCATATCTAGGGCTCGCATTCAGGGACTTCTTGCACTGCGGTTTCCGACTGACCCCCGTCGTGTCATGGCGTAGTCAGTCACAGCATGGAGATAGGGCTCAGTAGTCAACAACACACATAGGAATATACATGCCGACAGGGCAACTAGTGGCCGCGTTTACAAAAAAATGCAACGTGTTTAATTGCATCAGGGAAGAATTCAACACTGCGTTGTACACGTGAGCAGTCCACTAAGCGGAAAGTATCCCGTTGGTAGACGGGTCCAATTCAGTTGACGTCTCCCGGATGTAAAGATAAATGACACGTTACATATTTAAAGCGACCAGTTATTTGTACTTCGTCCCACTTACGTATGCATGGTCTTAATTGTGGGAACCGGCCAACTTAAAAAACAAACAATTTCAGGAACTTGCCGTTAACGCCTGTTTCTGCGATGCTGTCAATAGTTGTTGTTTACTTGAATGCTTGTACACAATTTAAACGTTTGTTGAACGCAACGTTCAAATAGCGAACACAGTTTCGGGGTTACTATACACCTGTATACTATGGGCCCTTTGCAACTTGGCGGGCAATATACCGTCACACATATTTATTCTAGTGTTAAGAGCATTATATTAATTAATGAAAACTGGACAAGGTTTGTTTAATAATACACCACACACGTCTCATCAATCAACGATTAATGCACACTCGGACAATGGCTAACTACATCCGTGTGTCGTATTTTATGACGCCGTATATGAATATTCATAGTTCTGTAGGAATAGTTTGCTTTTCGTTGAAATGTATATAGCAGTGTGGTGCAAATAGATCTGGTATGTAGAAACGGGTGAAAGTAGGCCTAATGTTTTAAACTTTAAATGTATCTCTATTATGTGTTTGCGCGTGCGCGCGTGTGCGTGTGTTTGTGCGCGCGCGTTTGTGCGTCTTGCGTCAACGCGAAAAACTTTCGGACTTTCTTAGCATGTAAACTGCTTCCGGACTCGGTTACATTCATAGTTTTGAAAATATGGCAAGTTACCTTTTCTAAGTTGCTCTGAACGGAGCTTTCGACGTCTTCGCGACGTCTTCGTCAGCGTTGGCCTGCGCCCCTCTCGGTCGTCATGTGACGGTGTTGGTAACTGTCACATGACAACACTTCCAGGAGGATCGCGGGAAGGTTGTATCCGGAATCTGTTGATTTCTGGTCGCCTGTCTCTCTGATCTCAATCGCCTCACTGATTTTCTTTCTCCAGAAGTTGTTTTCTCTGGCGAGCACCTTTGGGTCTTTGGCCGGGATGTTGTGGCCCTCATTCGCTCGGTGTTCACCTACTGCTGTTAGTGGGCCCCTGGTGTTTCTGTGTTCTTTGAGTCGGGCTCCTAGTGTTCTGCTCGTTTCGCCTACATAGGTCTGATGACAGTCCGGACATCCTATCTCATATATTACCCCACACATGTTGTTCTTGGGGGGTTTGTCCTTGGGGTTCATTACGATGGATCTTATTGACAACGGAACCGGAACGAGAAGGCCAACTTCCTTTCATGGACACTTGTGTACACGTGAACGACGACGGCAGCACATGGGTCACGGTCTACAGAAAACCAATACACATGGACCAATACTTGAACTTCAGCTCCAATCACCACCTCGAGCACAAACGATCAGTGGTCAGAACATTGATGCACAGAGCAGACCAACTCGGGAACATGGAGTGGGGTCGTACCACAAACCCCCGTTGTATATGGACCAGGTGTTCATTTACCAAACCATATAAAATGAACCCACTGTGAAAACTGACTTTTCCATGTGTTGAGCGAGTTAGAAGTGGTTAATTGGTGTACGTGCTATAACAAAATACAAAACTGCAAACAATGTGTCCAAACCTTACTGATATCAATCAACAATGACCATTTTAATATCCATTACAGTTATTAACATTGCTTTGACAATTTTGTTGGTACAATTTTGACATTCATAAAAGTACATTTTTAATATCTAGACATCAGCAAACCATGTCTATAATTTTTAAAACACTAAAGCATAAACAGAACTTTCCATTTTTCACAAGGAGGTCCATCTACAATCTCACACCCGCAATATCAACATTAAAGGGAGGTTGTCTGGAATGAACAATGGTGGTAAATATTAACATGAAATACGCTGAATTGGTTGACTTGAATGCGGGAACAGCGCGCCAGAGCTTTGTGGCTAGAGAAGCTGTCAATATACTTGTTTATAACCTCAATGTTTTTTTACAATTCGGTTAACAAATCTGATCTTAAACAATAGTTAGGAGTTAACTTATTAAATACATCGTCAGCATATATTTGTCCTAATTTCAAAAGCATTATATTGGTTAATTTTGAAAACACGAGCAGCAGACAACCTCAACGGTAAATGGTGCGTCGCAATCACACTGCGATTCAATGGCTTCGGGTGCATTTGAATCTCACTCGCCTGACCTACTGGAAAGTTATGGAATCCCTACATGCGCTACACAATTCGACGCTAGGTTGTGGCTAGGCCCGGAACGATACACTACTTCGCGATACGATACGTATCGCGATACAGAGATCACGATACAATACGTATCGCGATACAGACTACATTGACTGGAATGCAAGCAAGTAGGTTGTTGCTCACGAATGTCTGTGTTCACGCGGATAAGGCAACTATACTTCAGACGCCACGTCATCCCTCATAACTATGAGGTCCAAATTGCATGCGCGCATTGATAACAGAATAGTGTGTAAAGATTTTACATAGATTATATTTAGATAATATACACGTACTACATGTTATAACTCGATATGTTATCGATACACAGATATTTGTGGTTTGCGCTGGACGTTTATTGCTTCACAAAGGTGGCGCGAATAGTGTTTTGCCTACCGCTATCGCGTCTCGCAGCGTATCGCGATACGGATATTGTGTATCGTGTACCGTACCGTGCGGTGTGTATCGCGATACACTGGTGCACCGGTGTATCGTTCCGGCCCTAGCTGTGACCATATACATGAACCAAATAAAAACGCATCACAAAACGGCATTCCGCATAGATCTATAGAATATCAAATCACAAATGTGATGCTCACAACGTACATTCAAGACTCAAGTCGCGCGACAATTTTCTAACGCGGCTGGTCGGTGGTCCACTATCGCGCAGAAAGAAACTAATAACTGCAAATCTCGTGAAAATCTATTTCAAACATCTGTCTGAAATCACAAAAACGGGCACCGTGCAGTTGTATTGATTTCACTTCCACTGGCAGATCTGTAGGGCTGGCACGTCGCAATATGCTGGGAGGACCGTTCCGTTTCCAGGGTCCGGCGTTTTAATGCTGTTTTATCGCCAGCGTCCCGTCGTGTCAGCTATTTTAGTACCTGACGATCGCCACTCGCCGGATGCCAATTGCCATTAGGTCTCTGCCTGTTGGGGACTGCCGATAACTCGGCTTCCAGCCCTTGTCAGGTTCCACATTGTCTCCGATTGCATGCCATTCTGATATCGCGATTTACGTAATAAATGCCCGCTCTCAAATAGAACAAGGTGACGCAGTGCACGGTTTCGCGCATGCGCGGTGCAATATGCTTAAAACAGAAATGCATGCTGGGAGAACTCACCATTGCCTTTAGCGTTCGCTGCATGGCGAGTTAAGAATCTAATTACCCATGGGACCAAACGCCGTTTTTTGTGAAAGTAGACATGAAATGTTGTAAAAGGTTTGCCTCCATAAATCATATCTACATTATATCTAGGATGACCTGTGTAGACAACCTTGCAAACAAGTTACTGGAAACAATTAACGGCGTGTATACGCGACAATATGTTTATCTCAGTCAACATCAAGTATAGTATTTATGCGTCACATGATACGCATGGCTAAGTTATTAAAACTTGCACGTGTACTAATCAAATTATTGTCACAAATGCAGCTGAATCGAACTGAAATTATGTTAAATCTACTTGGCTAGGTATTAAGTGGGTGTTCAAAATGCATTGCATTTGTTTTTGTTTGTCATTTTCTAACGTAATTCACATTTTTTTAATGAGTATCAATCACATGTGTCCCATTTTTGTACTACGTTAGTTTCTCCAATTAATCTCCTATACAGTATAACAAAAGGTATTATAATCCACAACTTGTAAACAACAATGTAGGAAGTCCCATTCCTCTACCCCTAAAACACATGTGTTGTTCAACTTCTTGGCCCATCTACGTGAACATCTGCTGAGTTCATTCTATAGAAACCGTGGAAGTTGGCCCCTTGCCTTCATCAAACGTTTGTTGCACCGCACATAGGCATCAAATGCTGATGTGCTATGCATAATACAAATGGCTGATGTTGGCGGTGAAGTGTGGTGTTCATGCACTGTACAGGTTGAAGTACTTCATTGTTGATGTTTTTCCCCCGGATTGAAAACTCGTTTTATTTATATGCAAATTCCTACATTTTGCATGCCACTTGGGTTATTTGTCTTCAACCCGTGTTTCCATGACAAAGTCATTGCGTACTCTTCTGCTGAAATTTCGTCTTGTCCAGCTGTCATTGCCATGCTAGAAGTGGCATGCTAATTTGATGTGCTGTTTCCAATAGTTATTTAAGTGGAATTAACTTAGTTTAGGTGAAGCTAAAATCATTTAAGTAATTCAGTGATATTGTAAACGGCTGAAGCTATTGAATGGAATCAGTGTGTGTGCACAACCGGCAATGGGTTGATATTGAACACCAGTAGGGATCGAACCTACCACACACAACACTGAAACACTATTGTCATAAACAACACAGTTCAACAGAGTATTTTAGTATGTTTGCACTTACAACACAATACCTTAACAGCTTTCAGTCACAAATATAGTGTTTACATTGTTAGAAACGTCCTTTGATACCTACACGTATATGCACTTTGATAAACGAATGTTAAAGAAAAAGCGAAATTAACCTGATATTAAACTAATTTTTAACCCCCTTGTTCACCTTTTTCAATGCCTCTTTTTGTCGGGCTTTTCTGTACATTTTCTGCACTGCTTGTTGCGACACCTAGAGGTCGTTGTGACGTCACCGCCAGTGGCACCGCTCTGATATAGCAAATGCTTTGATATAGCATGGCGCGCATCTATGTGGGTTGGTGTTTCAGAACATACTTAAAATTGCAATCGCGGGATTTAATATATATTGCAATTGCGGGATTTACTATTTTTTCATATAACAGTAAAGATAATAATTTTACCTACAATTATGTAGCACACAAGATTTGTTTCCTTTTTGAACATCCGTTTGAACATTGCCATTGCACAAACTTGCAATGGATTTAATATTTTTTATATCACAGAAAAGATAATAATCTTATCTACATGTTTGTCGCTGGATGTACCTAGGATTTGTTTTTAGTTTTTTGAGTTATTGAACATCGCGAATGCTTGATCCTGCAATGTATACGCGACAGCGGATATAATGCAAGGTTGAGCATTCCCGATGTTCAAACGACAATAATTCAAAAAATTAACACAATTTCTGTGTACATCCAGTTACAAATTTGTAGATAAGAATATTATCTTTACGGTGATATAAAAATCTCGATCGCAGTTTCATGAATAGTCTGGAGCAACAGGTCACACCGCCGCTCGCCATGGTAAAGGATTGGGCGCGCTCAGCGGACCGGATGTCGGCAACATGTGATCGGTTGTGACACGCAAATTACCACGTTAGTGACATGAGTTCGCAATGAACATGCTTCATATTTGGCACATTAAGTGACAAGACTGTTAAATTTATGTATACGAAGTTTCAAAGACATTTAACATTTAATGTCACTTAGTCTTTAGTGTTTCACAAAAGAGATAATATCGTCTGTATGTATCATCTGACATAAATATAATACAAACTACACAACTATCTTAACAAAAATATAAACCCACTTTTTCAGGATTAAGCTGCCAACTGCAGTTTGAATATTTCACCCATGGAACTCCATTCTTTGTCAACATGGCTGCCCAACACCCTCGCTGTTTGTTTTTCTTTCTGAGAGAAATCACAACAACACTTGTTGCAGCACTGGACCACTGGTGGACCGTTGTGGCACCGGCACTTGTTGCAGCACTGGACCACTGGTGGACCGTTGTGGCACCGGCACTTGTTGCAGCACTGGACCACTGGTGGACCGTTATCCGGCGCTAATATTCTCGTGATATCCACACACCATGTATTTTATTTTAATATGAAAAAGTAATCAAGTAATCTACATAGCGCAAAAGTAGCCACCAGGGGTAGTTATAAATTTTTTAATATACAACAATTGTAGCTATTGCACATAAATGAACTATAATGATTCCACTTTCGGCACCATTGCTCAAAACACAGAACGTAGATTGTACATTCATTCCATGTTATTCACTTTAATGTTGAAGTCTTGAATATGGCGCAGTAATATTGAAGTTATTTTTTTGGAATAACATATTAATGACAACATTCATAATACTAAAACAAAAGATACAACAAGAAGCGGGATATAATGGAGCCATTCTGCCTATAATATATGGAAACCAACCTCAGAGGCGCATCAAAACATAAGGATTGGTCAATCTCAAAATCCATAAGCAGTATTCCAGTTGTCATCAGATGGGTCAAGGCGCTAGGGAGCTACGGTGGATAAGTAACGTCGTAAAAAAAGTTTTTAAATGACGACGGAATTTTGTAATATTTTCAACTGATCTAACACTAAGAGGGAGCTATACAACCGACTGGGCTACGCTAAGGGATTTAATACTGGTGACACCAAGTACAAAAACATGCAATTCCAAGTGGCAGCGGTTTGTTATCTACAACATTAGTATCTAAATATCCATATCGCGATACGCTGCGATACACGATGGCGGTAGGCAAAACAGTATTCGCGCCATCTTTGTGAAGCAATAAACGTCCAGCGCATACCACAACTGACTGTGTATCAATAACATATGATGACACAATGTGGACATGTTGCTGTTCATTAAAGCAAATAGCAAGCTGGAGTGGTATGCAAGACTGCGAGTGCAACAGGATGCTGCTGAGTTTGAAACAATGTACATGTACTACTGATTCGTTTCAATCGTTCACAATAAATAAACGAGTGTTTTACTGTTGTTGTACCATTCTAGCCAATGTAGTCTGCATCGCGATACTTATCGTATCGTGTCCTCTGTGTCGCGATACGTATCGTATCGCGAAGTAGTGTATCGTTCCGGCCCAACTGGATACTGTGCTATATAAGAACTTACCATCACAACAATTAGTTAAAATGCGCAGATCTATAGGTCTATTATAAAATAAAACGGTTTTCTGTCTGTCTGTCCGTCCGTCCGTCCGTCCGTCCGTCCGTCCGTCCGTCCGTCCGTCCGTCCGTCCGTCCGACTGTCTGTCTGTCTGTCTGTCTGTCTGTCTGTCTGTCTGTCTGTCTGTCTGTCTGTCTGTCTGTCTGTCTGTCTGTCTGTCTGTCTGTCTGTGGACCCATATCTCCAATAGTTTTGCATATATGGGGCTGAAATTTTGCGTTGATTTAGATTTTTCGAAATTCGTTCGGGGTGGGACCTTGTGGTCAGAATTTAAAAATGACACTTATGTCCGTCAGTTTTGCATGATCTCTGGTTTTTATTACATCAGTGAACAAATTATAATATGTAAATGTGTCGCATGAATATGCAAATTTGCTCTGATTACCTGCTGCCTCACATACAACTTTGCAATTCACCAATACAACAAACAACACACGTGGTAAAAACAATTTATTTATTCCCAAAGTTAATCATCAGTATGCAAACAAGTACACCAGACACAACATTATACAAACTGTTAACAATACTCCAAATATAATCCTTGATAACATTTCTACACATAGTTTATATGGTTTTTCCACTTATACAAAAAATTACTTTATCAAGAATTATTAATCATGTCATATTTCTAACTGTTACATCTGTCATTCTTAAACTAGACATGACTTTGCATTTGTTTAAACTAATTTATGTATATACTATGTATACACGTATATGTATGCATATATAGTTTATCACGTGATAATCATATAATTATGTTAGATCAGTAGAGTGGCTCCCATGATAGCGGTATATAATTGTCTTAATGGGAGCCTCCCTGACCTTACAATGAATATAATATTGTAGTTTATGTACTTATGATGGTCAAAATAAAATTACTGTCTGTCTGTCTGTCTGTCTGTCTGTCTGTCTGTCTGTCTGTCTGTCTGTCTGTCTGTCTGTCTGTCTGTCTGTCTGTCTGTCATTAATTATCATCAGAGTCTTCGTTACTAGCCAGGTAGCTCGGCGTCCTGATGGGGACAGATCGGATAAAAGCACCAACTTTTTGCTGTTTCTTTGAACAATAACATTTAACTTTTTCATTGGGACCGATCAGCAATTTTTTGGGGTGGGTCAATTTTTTTACCTCCCCCGTTGGACCGATATATGCCGTTTGACTACATTTTCGATGGGATTGTTCGATCAGAGTTAGTAGATGTTTCGGGTGGGTCCATCATTTGTCACCCCCTCACCTATGCCTTTATATTACACTTTCCCATGGACAGACCGGACAAATGTACCACATTTTTGGCTGTTTCTTGCAACACTGATATTTCATATTTTAATTGGAGTCAACATTTTTGGGTGGTCCATAGATTTTAACCCACCCCATTGAACATATATATGCTGTTTTATTACATTTTTCCATTGGTTGAGGGGAAAGCCCGCTAAATTAAAAGCAATACATTTTTAGTACTTCCTTGAGCAATAGCAATTCATTTCTTGATCGTTGTCAGCACATTTTGGAGATCTGTAATTGTTCATCTCTACTGAAACAATAAATGCCGTTTTACTTAATTTTGTCAGGGGATTTGTGACAAACCGGATAAAAGCACCACATTTAAAATATGAATCCGTGTAGGCTACAAATAAATCAACACAATAGACATACAATAACCTTGCTTTATAAACATTTCGTTGGCGTTTAAAAAAAAACTTGTAACATTAAATTAAATTTGAAGTGCATATGGCACACGTTTAGCTATTTATAAAACTTATGAAATATATGCTAAATTTTGACGAATAGATATTACATAGTTAGATATGTTTCCGAGGCCGCCAGGAAACGATTTTTTTGCGTGAGAGATAAACAAAAAATAACGTCAACGGTAGACAGTAGCTAGGCCCCCGTGTGTAGATATGTAAAGTTACAATTCACGTTCGTGAAACTGTGCATCCTGTCTGTACGCTGATGGTATCGTCAAAAAATGGTGCGCCATAAGAACTGGATTGGCGATGAATAAACCAAACGACGAAGGACTTTAAAAGAACCAGCTGCGATATGTTTTACTTTTTAATCGTTTTGTTAAGGACATAGTCTGTTCCATGTTTTTCATGTATTAATTAATATTCTTAATGTTATACTTTGTTGAAGGTCTACTGCCCGCCAAATTGTGTTTAGTAAGCCCGTAACAACGGCCGCAATTTTAAGGCACGACCACGGGTGCATGTTCAAATAGTAAACAAAATACCCAGTTTCTAAACAAGCTTTATTTGCAATACAGCCGAGTCGGGCTGAGTTAACTGTTATACCCTTTGTTGTTCAACGATGCTCACTTCTACATGGTTAACACAGCAGACTTCCAGTTAACAAATTACGACTTCCGCAAATTCCGGGTAGACGAACAGACTACGTTCCTTTAATTAAAGAGAATGCAGCAACCATATTATAGGCAGCCCTCGTATAATCAAACAACGCATGCGCTTAAAACGTTCAATATTCTACTGGACCTTAAAGGGAATAAAAACATATATTGCTTGAATTCATGTTATATTACATCCTGCTATCTATTTCCACGTCCACCAAGCAAAAAAAATCAAAAAAATTCAATGAATTAGAAATTCCACATTTTATGCTGTACATCCGGACATTTTTGAATATGCATATTTTTGGCGCGCTTTTCGGGATGCCGAGATGTGACGTCACTTATGACTCAAACTCGCATCAGGCCGACCCTTTCCATGCATTCAGAGCATGTTTACAAGTATAGTTTTTGGGTCGAAACGAGCGTCATAATGAGTTATTGTACAATTTTCCGACGTAATACAAACACTACTCATCATAGAGGAACAAGCAGTTATCTTACGGTTCCACATGAATCCAATTTTATTCAAAACAACGTATGCGAATGGGCGTACAAGTCGACTAGGTTTCGCCGAGCGTGGGCTCGTTTTCAGAATAATTATATCGAATGCAACCAACGGGAGATAATCTACTCCAATAAACATACATAGCAAACATATATTGTATCCAACTACATAAAGTAACGTGTATAATCTCATAATATCACTAGAATATCGATATATGAAGGAGTTGTACAATTTACCATAACAACTTAAATCAGTTAGAGAGCTTCCGCTGGTCCCGATGGCTCAGTGGGTAGGCGCGTTGGTTACTTGTCAATTATTTTACAATCAGGCGACGTCGGTTTAATCCTGACAGCATGCAAACTATTGATTTTCTTTACACTTTTTTGTTTATGTTTTCACGAAGTAATATAAACCAAATCATTTAGTATATAGTATGATGCACTGTTTGTAAATAATTTTTATTTTTGTAGTAATTATTTATTCGCCACAAAAATGAAAATATGGTCATTATATAACGATGTTTCTAAATTTTATTTATCCAAACAAATATAATGTAATGGATATATAATTTATTAATTGTAAATATATTGTACAGTAATATATTGTAATTATATATGTGAAAAAGATTGTGATCTGTCTGGATAAATACAATTTAGAAACATCGTTATATATAATGACCATATTTTCATTTTTGTGGCGAATAAATAATTACTAAAAAAATATTTACAAACAGTGCATCATAGTATACTAAATAATTTGGTTTATATTACTTCGTGAAAACATAAACATAAAAAGTGTAAAGAAAATCAATAGTTTGCATGCTGTCAGGATTGAACCGGCGTCGCCCGATTGTAAAACAATTACCAAGCAACCAACGCGTTTACCAAGTGAGCTATCAGGGCCGGCAGAAATTTGCTGACTGATTTCAGTTGTTATGATAAATTGTACAACTCCTTCACACATCGATATTCTAGTGATATTATGAGATTTTACACGTTACTTTCTGTAGCTGGATACGATATATGTTTGCTATGTATGTATATTGGTGTACATTTTCTCCCGTTGGTTGCATTCGATATAATTATTCTGAAAACGAGCCCAAGCTCGGCGAAACCTAGTCGACTTGTACTACAAGTTGTAGACTCATTCGCATTCATTGTTTTGAATAAAATTTAATTCATGTGGAACCGTAAGATAACTGCTTGTTCCTCTATGATGACTAGTGTTTGTATTACATCGAATTATTGCATAACAACTCATTCTGACGCTCGTTTCGACCCCAACATTATCCATGTAAACATGCTCTGAATGCATAGAAAGGGTCGGCCTGTTGCGAGTGTGAGTCATGTGTGACGTTGAGATACCACGTGATCGCCTAGCTCATTAAATTTGTATTTTCCGCGGGAATCGCTACACAGACGGGTTGAAAATCGAATTTATGCTACAAATGTATTTTTCTGTATTTTTTTAATGTTCTCGAATGTTACATGCAATATCAAACTTTCTGTACACATGGAAAACGGATTTTAGCTAATGCCTTGTTTTTATTTCCTTTAATTTCGCGCGACACCGGTAAGAACAGACCGGTTGACCGCGGATTGCGGCTGCCTGCGTAGAGCTTAGCTAATCAGTGATATATATAGCCGTGACCCGGTGATGTGAGGTCAGTCGACCTTGAACTCATTGCGTCGCCTCCGTCGTCATCGAACACCGCGAGCCAAGGCAAAGGCCGGACATTTAGTAAGACGAAAAGTCGGGGGCGTTCATTAAAATATAGGGTTACGGGTACATATAGGGTCTAACTCTAGAAATGAAATATCCACAGGCCGGCAGGGACGGATCCAGAGAGGGTAGTCTAGGGGGCCCCAAAAACATCCAACTGCACCCCTTGAGCTGTTGCTTGCCAAAAAAACCTCCATTGGCGGCCGAACCAAATTCATATTTCGATGGTTTGAGCCGGAGCTTCTTCAGCACGACTCCGCTATCGCGTTGTCGGATCATGACATCGGAAGACAGGGGGAGGGGTGCTGTTGAACATTTTTCGCGGCGACCTCCAGTTGCACCGCATTCAGACTATCCCAAACGAGGGCATATTCAAAAGATTTAGGGATGGCACGTAACGGGGGTACATTAAAAAGGTCTAAGGGGCACGCCAAATTCCAAAGGTCCTAGGGGCATGTGCTTGTGAGGCAGTTCCATTTTCTGACCAAAAATCTTTTCAATATAAATTATTGTATTTAATCCAATAGGCCCCTATAAGTCAGACATGTTCTCGGTTTAGAAAAAGGGGGTTCGGCGTGTTAGGGTAAATTGCATATTTTCCATTATTTGGAAAACTTCGAACTGCGCTCCATTAAGGCTCACCAAACCTGCAGCTGTACCCCCACTTCCTCTTAACCCTTCCAACTGCCCCCCTTTGCACCCCCTTTCACACGTCCAACCTCCTGGAGGCTCCACAAGAATACTCCAACTATCGCCCCCCCCCCTCAGGCTCATCATAAATACCACGACAGCTTAGTAATAGTTAACAGAAACATTATCTAAAGATGGATCATTTATGACAAATATTGCCATTTTAAACAAACGTTCTCTCATAAAGTGGGTTCGTTCGAACCCCCCCCCAGTCTCCCCCGTCGAGGACGGGCGTAGTGTATAGATAGGTTTTCGTACACCGAAAACGGCACGATTGTAGGTTTAGTCCAACCTCACTCCGTGCTTCGCGAACACACTTTATTATCTTCCCAAGAGAATCTTTCGTGGTAATATTCCTGGTGATAAACTGTATCACCACGGCGAACAGTAGGGGACTAAGTGCAATTCCTTGTTAGCCTGAAACTCTACCGACGAAGCAGGTCCCACCATCACTCTTCCTTTAGTTCTCTCATACATAGCTTTCACGGTCACAACTTCTGTTTTTTTGCACTCCCATCATTCTCAGTGCCAAGGGTGGTGACAGAGGGGGCAGTCTATGGGGCACAAAACCATGGTGACCGAACAGAAATTCATATTGGGTGAGCTGAGTCACAGTTTCAATCGAACACCATGGCAACTTCTCTGTGAAATATTCAGCCTCGCTACAATTACTGCGCGAAGATAATGCGTATACACAAATAGTGAGCACTGTCTCATTCGTTCATTTACTGAACTGGAGCAACGTGAAGCGAACGAAATTGCCCAAGTTTCGAAATGGCAGCGAGAGCATTCGAACCCAGAACCTCTCGATTGAGAGTCTGACGCTCTCATCGCAACGCCACCACGCTCCGCCATTAGACAGTTCACAAGTAGACGCTAGTCGCTCGTGTATCCGCACGTGCAGGGGAGAACCGTTGCAGACTAAACAAACCATGCGTGCAGACTAAAAACTTGGTGGTGAATACCCAATTCGCCCTGACAAAGCTATCATAGTCACCATCCCAATGAATTGCTGTGGAGAACTTTATTTTTACAAGGATGAACAATAAATAAATTTTGCAAAAAGCGCAAACATTTGAAAACCAGCCACCAGATTAGAACAACATTGAGGGGTTTCTGATTTGGGCGGATTTTTTTGATAAACTGAGTATTCTATTTTCACGAATTCCACTCAAAATGTCCGTTAATTAATGCTTCCTGTGAACAGAAAGGCTAAAGAAGATATGTGGATAAATTATGTCCATCCCATAAAACGCTACGGTGGGCGACCATGTAAATAAATATGCCTAATGCCAACACATCCTGCCGCTGACGCAAAAGAGTTCCGCTTGAGGGAAAAGGGTTAGCTTTGAAAGGATTGTAAGTGGCAGGTGAGGTGCCGTTTAATGTGTTTGGTAAACCTCAGGGGTGGTGCAGTTGGACGTTTTGGTGAGCTTCAAGGGGGTCCTGTTGGATGTTTTTTGTACCAAGGAGGGTGTAGTCGGAGGTTAAAAATTGGAAACCCCAAAAAATAAACCTGAGGGCCTGAGTTACGTGTCGCATTTCAAATGTAGGCGATATTTTAATTACTTCGGTTTCTTGTAGCACAATGTAGCGTTGGTTTTCTAGGTTGATCCTTATCTTTGATGCCGCTAGAAACGCACGGTTTATTTATTATATTACGGGTCCACCGATATTGGAGAAATGTCGCACTGCAGTGTGATAAATATTGTAAGTTTGCGTGTTTAATTATCACAACTGATTGTACTCTGACGTCATAATAAATCGTGTTAACAACTGAAGAGTCGAGTTTCACAACTGGATATATCCACTATTGTGCTAATGGGGTAATAGAGGGGAACTATCTGGAATGTGTTGCGCGGTTGAGATATTCAGCCACCGCAACCATAGTAAAACACTTGTCTTAATCTGAAAACTAATTGCATTCCCAAGTAGAAAGTTTAAATTGAGGTGTGTGTGTGTGTGTGTGTTAGTGCGTGAGTATGTGCAAACGAGTGTTTAAGCAGCACTCTACGCGGAAGTTTGTTTGTCTTTGAAAAGCCGACATTTATTTATATCACATAAAACCTAAAGAACTGTAATAGATTTCCTGCGGTTGCACACCAAGCAAGCAACGGCCCGTAAACAAGTAAAACAAGTTCTTGACATCTACGGTTGCCCGGTTGATTTGGCGTGTTATTGGAGAGGGTTAAAACACGAAGCTGCTTCCGTAAATGATATATCCCCGCGCAGTGTCCTGTTTTATGTTATCTTTGTATTTTTTCCAGGTGTAGCCCATCATTTTTATTTCTGTTTCAAGGTCTCGTTGCCAGGTCTTTATGGGCCTTCATCTTTTTCTGCTCCTTTATGGGTTCCATTTGAGTGATTGTTTGACGATGCTGGGCTGTAGTTTTCTTACCGTGTGACCAAGTCCATTTCCTCTTCTTGATTGTGTTCTCCTCTGAAAACTGTTTTGTCTTTTCCCAGACAGTGGTGTTGCTGACCATGTCAAACCATTTAACATGTATTATGATAAAATTACTTATTCATTTCAGTGTTTGCTGTCATTTGCAAACTCTCCGAGGTGTATTATATCAAGTAAACAGGAACATTAGACTTATGCAACTACACAAGTCTGTCCCGGGGCATATATATATATATATATATGTCTGTCCCGGGGCATATATATATATATATATATATGTCAACTCCGCAATGCACACGCCACGCACGCGCACGCGCACGCACACGCACACATACATTTGATTATAATTATACAGACGACCGTAACCCAAACTATGTTTTACGATAACTATAGGTCCTATATATAGTTTCCACACTAAAATAACCATCTTTTCTTTGGCCTGTGTGGTTGTGGTGGTCTTTTTCTGAGAATGATTTCAATGTTGTCAATGTTTAAAATAATCGCTTACATTTTGTACAGAAAAACTGCCAAACGGTGCTATGGCTCAACGCACCCTCCTCTACACACATATATTGGAACCACTCTTGTCCGAACCATAGACGTTCGTAAAGAGAGAAGAATCGAATCGACCAGTGACGACAATGCAGGTCTACAGGCCAGTGACAGTGGGTGGACTTTGTAAGCGGGACATCCTGACACACGAGCCAATGCTCTTTGAAGGTACTACAACAGAAGCTCGAGAATCTGCTGTACGACGGTTCTAATATACGCGGTGTATTGCCCGCCTTCGCGAACGTGTCTTGCATGACGCAGAAAACAATGCGCCTGTGTAGATATCATTCATAAATTGACAACGTGTGAATGGACTTTAATTTGGGTTTCTCGACGGGCATTCCGGTACGCCTCTCTGCACGGCCACAGAACAATGGTGGCACATTGCGCGGTACCATAAAGACTTGTGCGGTGCGTGATTAGTGCCAGTCGAAGCACTAACGGGACGAACCGGCTGAATGGAATAACGGGCTGACACGGTCACTGAGGTCAGTCATCGATAGAAGCGCTGTTACGTAAGCCCGCCAGCCCTGTTGGCTGGTCTTCGGACGCCGGTTGACCCCACGGCAAAGTTCAGCGCGAGCCACGGCCGAAAGAGGCAGCGACACGGGTCAGAGGTAGCTCCGAGCAGGAGTAGAGACGCCTAACAGTCCCACTTTCAACGGCACACGATAACGAATGCAATTCCAACGTTCACGGGACGGATCCAGAGAGTGTAGTCTGGAGGGGGAAGGGGGAGGGGGGGGTGACATCAATTTGCACCCCCCCCTCGAGGTTCGCCAAAAACCCATTGGCGGCCAAACCAAATTCATATTGGGTGGGGTGAACGGAAGTTTCAGCACGACTCCGCTGTCGGATCCTGACATCGGAACACATGGTGCTGCTTATTTTTTTTCGCGGCGGCGTTCAAAATTCCCAGTGGTCTAGGTGTCCCCTGGACCCGTCTATGATATGTGTAATTCAATCAGATGCATTAATATTAATAGGTCTTCATAAAAAATACGACAGAAATAAAGCTTTGGTGGAACTACGTTCAATTGAACGAAGGCAGGTGCATCTTTATTAATACTGATAGGGTCTACATCCGATTATGTATTGTTTAGGATTAACTGCATGTAGTACAACGCATTTGCATGACATATCCTAGTTGCATTTAATCGAAACAAAGATGGCGTTTGCCAGGGATCGGTCGTGGATTCTGAGATGACTCAAAGCGCCTGATTTTCCCGATCTTTTTGCTGTGAGTGCAGGACGCCGCTTGTATTTCCAACTTAAATTTACTACCCTGGGTCCGTGTATGTACCGTCTTCTCCAGTTTTTTCTCACAAATAAAAAAAATGCCCGTTTTCCAATTAATTTTTATTTAAGAAAAATGAAATAAAAAAAGACTACAAACCGTTTTTCTTCACCAGAACAAAACGGTTGCATATGACCAATCGTTTTTCGTTAGGATTACAAGACCCGAACGAGACACGCGTATCTTGCCGCCATCTACGACCGCGTGGTCAGCGCGAACCTGCGACCCTGGCAAAGTTAAAGAGCACGAGAGTTTATGGTTAAAACTACCAAAAATGTCCCCAGTCAAATTTATGGAAAAAATATTATTTCACCATATTTTAAATTTGTTCTAATGTGTCCTACGTTATCCACCATCTTGTCTTACTAGATATAACTGGATAAACTTAAAACACAATATTTAATAAAACGAAAAATGCGCATAATGCAAGTTTATATCCTGGCCATGGATTATTCAGAACTAATTATGGTTCAGATTATTATAAACCTGAGAAATGTCGTTGCAAAATGTGAGTTTGTTTTGCAGATGTAGAAAAATGTGAAATTAGAACAGTTTTCCGTGTTCCAAAAGCCACAGTCAATGAATCAAGTAGGCCAAACAACTGATTTTGGTATGATGTCTTGCATTGTCTTCAACTGTATAAAAATGGTCCTCACCTCAACAGAACATGTGGTTGCTGACGCGGCTTTCCCCAAAGGATGTATGTGAATAACGTAGAATACAACTCTCGCCGATTTGCAGGTATTTGGTTTATGCACAATATAGACACATTCTATATGTGTAATAGAAAGAAAAGTTAATGGATTTTGGGGTCTGGTTAATTAAGTGATACATTGCTATGCTTGTTATCAAAATGGTTAAGATAATTAGGTTAAGTAAATGAATAATGCATAGAAATATGTAATCAAATCGTGAAGGTGTGTTCCTTCAATTCGCTACAATGAAAAACGACACCATTTAGGCGTACGACTTGCTTCCATACTTGGAATGTGACGGTGTCGTTGGTTAGCGCATCTATCTTCGTAGCAAGAGATTCGCTTGCCTCTGTCTTGATTTATTGATCCGGAGACTGTTGAACACCTTGTGATCGCAGTACACGTAGGCGACGAAAGGCAAAATTCTGGTGGCTCTTGCACAAGCAGACCTTACGCGATGCGTATGAGACTGGCAGAACAGTCTTCGGTCGGCAGCGTTGGAACAACGCCAGACTGATTTTCTGATGAGGTTTTCAACATTGTACTTTTTGTGGAGTACCCTTATTTTATCGTTGAGAATGTACTTCAGTATGCGCTTACCGCCAACTTTCACAGTGTCCCGTTTGCCAGGTACGCAGGTCGCGTTTTCCTCCTGTTTGTAGAACAAGCCAATCGAGCTACGGTGGATAGCAGCCGATAGTTTCCTCTTCGTCTCTGCCTTTTCGTCTGCCGTCTTACGCACCTTCCTGTGCACCTTGTGCGTGCCAGCCAAAAAGTCTGACAGAACAGGTCTGACTGGCCGACTTCCCTGCTATCCTTCATGCCACCTTTCCAGATGCTTTGAGATGTTTGATCAAGTTGTTATGGAGGATAAGGTTTCGCCTTGCGTTGTGTAAGCCCAATATCACGCAGCAGAGTATCACCATTCTTAGACGGTGTTGAAACATGCATTTCAAGATATGGCCTGCACTGATTATGTTTGGTGATTCTACCCTATTTCTTTTGTAGCTGCCACACCTTGCGCTGCACGGCTTGCAAGTCCTTTCGCATTTTTTCGTTCTTGCGTTTCATCATTGCGACAGCCCTGCGGCTCTTCCTGCGCAAACGCTGTCCGGCAGCTTCAAACGGGAATTTCACTTTCAACCTGAAATCACATTGACACAGAACAAATATTTAAAACAATGAAAAACAGACGCAAGTCCGAATATAAAAATATAATTCATACGAACACGCATGCAACTCACGTACGCACGCACGCACGCACGCACACACACAACAACAACAGCAACAACAGCAACAACAAAAAGTAGCCATTAGTCACCGTATATTTAACAAATTACAACACACTTGGTTTAAATGTTATAGGTTATACTATTACTGAGAGTAAATAAATAATTATTCTTCATATGTCTACGGGGTATTGCTCTCAAGTTGATCTAACGCCTGGGGTGCGGATCCTGTTGTTGCAGTTCGCTCTGCTTCCTTCTCCTGCCACTTGACTGCTCTTGGGTACTTTGCTGCTGCAGAGGCAGTGATCTCCTCACTCCCTGTGAACAAGTATATTTATAGTTGTATTTACTAGTATTTTATGCTTCATAGCATTTATAATAATACAATATTAAATTGTGTATGAAATACATACCTTCTAAACATGGCAATTGCATACAGTAGCTCACAGGGGGATGTTCACATGGAGATGGAGCAGGATTCCCAGTAGGCCTAACTGCCGGTACCGCTTCCAACTTCTGTTCATACCATCACCTCGTTGTTTTGACACCGCCACCAAAGAATCTATCTTTTTCTTTCTAAGTTTAGCCATCAGGCCGCCACCAACTTCTTGACAAATGACACGTTGCTCTATATCAGCGACCCGTTCTTGAAAAAGATGTATGACTATTTTCTAGACAATCCTCATAATATGACTATGTGTACTATAATTATGGGTAATATGTTCAACAGCAGTTGCTAACTTTACTTTATACAATTACTCAAACAGAGATTTCGGATTTAGAATGCTATCTTACTAACTTCTTCACCAAAATATCAACCAAGATTCACCGTTACACCTTGGCTACAAAATGATGAACAATGTCATGTTTGGATTTCCATACCACAAATTTTCAAATCGTTCAAGCGTACTACACATTTTGGTCCAATTAATATATATGTGATATTATCGCTCGTGTTTGGATTTTAAAACATTGGCTTTCGATACACAATGGTAAGATCTAATCTTGTGGCAAACACTTGATTTCTTATATTAGCGAGTTAACGGATGCATAAAATACAAATCAACACTTTAACCGTTAACTTGCTGTTAAATCGGCGCGGAAGTCAGTGCGCCGCCAAAACTCATTTGCATCTATTTATGGACAGCCAATAAAAAGAAAATGTTACAAAAAGCGACAGATAGGGTACGTATATATTATTCATGAAAAAAATCGAGGTTCCCCAGGGTTGATTTTTTTTTCTGGAAGTTCAGGACATACTACTGGTCATCTTAAAACAAAATTTGGCTTTTTAACCAAAATGTCCGGGTTTGGTTAAAAATGTGCTGATTTCTACTGGACTATTACTATACCTATGGCTTTTGTTTTTGGGTGAGAGCCCCATTTATATTAGTTAAGTAGACGTACTTTCCAGCGAGATAATACTTTATTATAACATAGTTATGATACAAATCAGATAACGTAAAATACGTGACTTTTGTGGACAAGTTCTACAATCATGTAAGGTAAAAAATATATATGCGAATGCTTTAGAGTGCATTATAAAATAATGGGTATGTATTCCTAGAATCAACTAAACATGTAGTTAAACCGCTAACAGTTACTAAATGTTATTATTACGGTAATTTTTAATACTACCGTGTGTTGTGGACATGCCAAAATAGGCTTTTCGGCGTCTTTCATGCACAGAAACTCGTATAAATGATCACAACACGTACAGAAAACTATTGCAAGAAAGAGTAAGCCGAGCTCCATCTGACTAAGTTATTTATATTCCTATTCAAGCCACTCCGATGATTTTCTGAACTTAATACACATTTTAGCTACTAAACATTTTCGGTAGTATCAACCTTATACACAGAGAGCTTTTTCTAAGCTACGCACGCGCGATGCCTTTGATGAAGCGTGTCACACAGGTGTCCAGCAATTAAACACAAACATAGTTTGCTATTTTACAACAATGGATTAAAACAAATTATCCATAAGTCTGGAAAAACGAGATTTAAACATTATATTAGTAGACCCTACCATAATGATCATAAATCGATATTTTTGAAACAAAATAATAAGAAAATCCGGACTATGAACTTAGGGGGTAATTTATTCCAAGAGTGGGAACGCTGTGAAAAGGACTGTAGCTATTTGTGAATTGCATTCTGATTGGGTAGGCGCTCGGTTGAATGGGCCGCTGAAGTGAGGGGAAATGGGAACACGAAAATCACCAGGGGTGTATTCAGGACATTTGATTGGGGAAGGGCAATTAACATATTTTTATAACCACATGCAAATGAGTCTCGAACAAACCAGTGCAGCCCGGTCGTGGCTATTGTTTAGGGCGGTACCTAAGGAACATGTGGTGTCGGTGTTGTCAGCAAGGGTGCTGGTGGCGCGCTCTGTGGGGAGGGTGAGACACGCACGGATTCTCCCCTAACAAACGACGTCCTCACAATCAACGACTTATTCATTGTAAGGGTCTCTGGAAAGCCCACGTCCCGTGTCTAATACGCTGACAGGTCTACGTCTGTTGTTGAGGCCTCATTCATACGAGACACTAGTGATATTATCAAATCATGCAACTTTATAAAGAACGCACAATCGTTAACGAGTCGTGATTAAAAAACAAGTTGGCCTGGGAGTTTGTATACGCGCACATAGACATACTTCTGCCCTAGAGGCTGTCTAATCGACTACGGCGGTTTTGTCGGACGACAGACACAGCATGCGTGGCAAAGAACAACAGAGTTCAAAGAATATGTCGAGTGGTATGAGAAAATGGGGGATTAAGTGAAGTGATGAGAATGAAGAGACGCATCAACACGGAGAACATGCCTGAGAATGGACTGATCATGAGAGGAAGGAAAGTGTGGTGGTAGAAGCGGAAGACCGACATTAAAAAGAGTCAGACTGTTCCGAGTTTTTCATTTATTAAATAATATAATGTTATTAAGACTATAATAGCGATGTTGCTCGCCAAATTGTGTTTAGTGAGCCTATAACAGCGTTCTCAGTTTGGAAGATACGACTCCGGAGCATGTTCAAATAGTAAACAAAACATTACGTTTCAAAACAAGCTTTATCAGCAATACTCTCTCTCTCTCTCTCTCTCTCTCTCTCTCTCTCTCTCTCTCTCTCTCTCTCTCTCTCTCTCTCTCTCTCTCTCTCTCTCTCCCTCTCTCTCTCTCTCTCTTTATTATATATATTATATACACTGAAGAATGTTCAGTAGGCCAAACCATATCAACATTTTACATGCTTCTTGCCTCCGTTCAATATAATCTACATTAGAATAGCCATAATCTATAGGCCTATATCACCGGGTGACCTACCAGGTATAATGAACGATTCGAGCATTTACTTTCGGCTAAGGAAATATAGGGTCTACGTCCGTATTGCTCAAATATAGCACTAATACACAATACATCGGATTCCTAAATATATACAACGGGATGTGCAATTATTTAAAAGTTACAGTCTTGCGAGCGAGACGTTAATGTCAGCTGCAGGTTTATGGATGGAATGTATAAATAGTTTTTAGACACCCATATATCTTCATGCCGGCGCACACCGGCATTTTCGCTTAACGGGATACTAGTTGCATCCCGATAAAACGGCCCCATAAAATGTCTAATCGATGACGCCATCGTAAATATGAGAAAGGAGAGTCGGAGTTACGACACGTTCTTTGTGCGAAACCATCGTTTTCTAGCCAGCCATAGTTTAATGGTATGGCCTGTGCCGGCGTGTCGGCATTAAAACAGAATGATATACATGGCCGGTGTATTGTAATAAATACCAGTTCCCGTCACACACTTGTCTCGTAATTGCAAGGCAAGCGCAGTTTGTTGGCTTGTTTCAACGTCTGCCTACGTAGTCGACATACTCATTCGGTAGCACAAACGTGTTACTTAGTTTTTTTTCTCAATTCAATTCAATATCGTTATTTTAGACTCAACTGTGCAGCAAGTACAGACGTCCATATAAATATAAAAAGAACACATGCAGATAAAGTAAGCAAAAATATAAGAATATGCACAATGGAGCCTACCACATCATATGTAGACTCAATCAAAACTATTTAAGTTTATTGAAATAACTGGACAAAACCAATACACCGATCTTGTCTCTTCCTCATTTATTAATATGCACTATACGTCTAATGTTAACACGGCCAAAATAAGGGGTAGGGCCTACATCCAATAGTTTAAAAAAAATAACGCGATATTTAAGGACACATTAAACTGACTGCGTATATGATAGGCTATATATTTGTAGTATACATAGTTGATAAACAACGAACGAATGGGTTAATTTAATTGAGGAAACAACTTTAAAATTCATTGTGCGATATTTTCGCAACTAAGTGTTCGCAAAGGTATCCTAATTTTAAATACAGGTCGCTTGTATTTGTTTTGATTTTGCGCGATTGGGCAATACATATACCAATTTATAGTATCTATCTAACATACACCTTACGCTGTTATCTTGTATTCATTGATGGTAGATTTTGACTAGACGTATGTACTAATTATTTAGCATGCTGCTTAGATTTGCAGGAGACAAATTTATAACTTTAAACACATACAATGATACGCCGCTGTTGATCATTCCATATGCCTTAAAGTTGGCTTCCATTGAATCCAACGACGCCAGCAAAACAGTGGTAACATTTATCAAGAAGTCGCAAGATGTTGCAATATTTTTTTGACGTCTGTTTTTGAAAGGTTCCAACGCGCACGGTAGACAGAACGCGCCTTCGGGATACTGTATTGCGAAATATCCACGAGGTAGACCGCAGCTAGCATCTGGATGTGTGAAGGTCGGACCAGTCAGACGACACCTGAAAAGGTTCCACGAAGGGCAAATACCAACGATTTAACTGCGATAGCCGCCAGCTGCGTAGGCCTATTGGGCGAGTTCGGTCAAAGGAGGCTGTCACACACCTGTACTGGCGTGCTTGGTTCACGAATGCATCCTTCTTCTTGCTCGGGTTATTGTGGAAACCCAGGCAGTCGATGAATAGCTCCACAGTTGTGGGGGAGTTACACAAAAGTTAAACGTTACACACAGTAACGGTTGGAGAAAAAATAAATAAATAATAATACAAAATTCTAAATGTTCAGTTCCACCTGTTAAAAGTTACACATAGTAACGGTTGGGGGGGTATTGCTGTGTAGTCAACCAGTTCTTCATGGAGGATCTGAAGACTGGAAGGGCCTGGGCTTCGGAGGAGTCTGAGGGAAGTGAGTTCCATATTCTGATGGCAGATGGGAAGAAGGAGTGGAGGTGTGTGTTAGTTGTTGAGTGGGGCAGTTCGAATTCGTTTTCCTTGCTCACTAGTTTGGACCGATATAAATATATACATTGGTTATAATCGTCCGTATGTTGGCTTTTATAGTTCGATTTCCTTGTGTTTGGGTCCGCTTCCTCTTCCAGTGCACCTATTGTATCCTGCGTTCGAAACCTGAGCTGAAAAGTTGGTTGTCCGTCGGATCTTCAACATTGTGAAGTTGGTAGTCCGATACAAAACTACGTTGCTTCAGTTCACTCAGCTGTATGAAAGAGTACCTGGTTATAGACACTGGTTGATATTTGTGCATTAATGGCAGCGTGGCTGAATGTTTCCAAGAGAAGTAGAGATATCGTTCATGTCTCCCAAGGAGTAAAGTGTAAAACGCGTTGCGCATCCTAAGGACTAGATACAGCCTTTTGTGTAATTAAATAGCCTAACGGGTGGCGGATTTGGTTAAACGAAATTAACCTGTTTTAACCAATGTATATGCTACCTGTTTAAATTCCAATGCATATGCCGACTTTTTTAATTACTAATAATCTTAACTCTAATTAATACTGAGATTGACACTAACCATTTATTCCCATCGCCTGACTGATTCGAATGATTATGTACTCGACTCTAGTGTAATGAGGTGGTGTAATTAACAAAATAATTAACAGCGAAAGGAGTTGGTACTCTTTTCTGAACCATACTTACCTAACATAAATTAGCGACCTTTCAGCACGTTAACTATATGTTTCTGACACCCAGTAATGATTATTAGTATCACAGACACAGCCTCGAATGCCCAATGAGCATACTCGTCGACATAAACGTGTCACGGTGTCCGACGTGTCGTCCAGTTATGTCGAAGGAGTTCGCGAACAGTCCTTCCTGTTGGTCGCGGTGTCGTCCGCATCTCGAAGCTGTCGCGTTCGTTGAAACCACTGATGTAGAAAGATCAGTGGTTGAAACACGTCTTTAAATTATATCAACTTCGAAGTCGTACGTCAAACAGGTTGTCACGTAGAACCAATGCGCAAACGTCACGTGATGACGTCATCACAGTTTGACAGACGCTTCGTAGACGCTCAGCAACGAAGCGGAATAAAAACATACCGACAACGAATAGCGCAATAATGGAATAAATTTAGAGCATAATTAATGTCTGATAATTTCGTTAATGCTTCTGCAACGACGTGTTCGCCCTCTTTCTCGCGGAAGAGCATAGGCGTGGTAAATCAATTGGTGAACCCATCGGGCCGCCCGGCATCCAACCACCGTCGGGCCGCTAGTCCTCTCCGGGCCGCTGTTTTTCCGAAAAACAGGAGAGAATTTTAGGGTAGTAGGTTCCATGGATATATAACTTTTATAAGTACTAGCGCTATCAAAAGTTGGATGACTACAGTAACTGGCCCATATCATAGCAAAATAAACACAAAAGAATTAACTACAATATATAATATGTTTTACTGTATATTAGCGGACACTTCCGTGTACAACCAAATTCTGCGCAGGTTGCATATTGTGAGTACAGGCCTGTACATCATGCAAGTCTCCATGCGCGCAGATATGCTTTTTAATAAATTCCAAGTTCAATAATTCGTCTGCCACTATTTCCAGATCAATGGAGTCGATGGCTTTCTTGTTGAGATGGCGTAATTGTTCATGTGCAGCTGAATCATGGTCGTTCGGAATTTTGACGTGATGCAGGCATGACCTAAAATGACCTTTCTGTGGAATAGACCGTGGTTGGCAGACCCATTAAGGGTTCCACCATCCTCGCGTAGAACGACAAGTACACCGAAAAGTTATCTATTTCTCCAACTCTTTGACGGCGGGGAGAGTAGGCAACAACCCTGGAACAACTGTCGCCTCGCTGTTGTAGTCGTCGGGGCGGAGTTCTCGAAATGCCACATCTATTGCGATCTTGAGCAGAGCAGACGCGCCATGGCCCACCATAGTTACGTTTTCTATGTCATACTTTCAGTAGATACTAACAAAACACTTGTTTGAGCAGCTCCTGGTGATTCAAACTGAACTTCAAAGGTCGCTGAGCACGCTGAAATGCTGTCTACCCGTTTTCATCTTGTTGGTAAAATAGCGTAGCAGTTATCTTCGAGTGTAGCTGTGACAGCTTTCAAGGTGACAGTCAGTTTCCGACAGAAGCTTGACGTACGGTGTTCGGTATCGAGTGGGTCGGATTATCATGCTTCGCTTTCTCCTTGCTTGCGATGTGCACCGGTTCATCCATGAACTCCTCTCTTGCCGAGTCTTGGAGATCTTCCTTGTTGTCGATACTGAGCTCGCCATCTTCCGCCGACACTTCGTAGTCTCCACCATCAGGCCGTGCCAGTTCCAGCTCCTGGCTTCAAAAACTCCCTTCGCCGTTTTAAGGTAACAGCTACTTTGCTCATTGCGTATATATAATTATTATGTTCCTACTCACAGTTGGAATGGCGACCGGTACAAAACTAAGTTAGAGAAATGGTTTTTACAGTTACACACGGGTTAAATAATGTCTATCTGAAGACAGCCACACGAGGGCTGCGTTCGACGACTGTACTGTCCCGAATCTCAATCGTACGTGGGGCCCTGCCCTTGGGCCGCGGATGCCGAGTATTTATGTCGAGTCCGAGTCGATACGACGCCTATGCGGAAGAGAAGTGCACCTACATTGGTATACCGCCAACTTTCCGGGAATTTCCATGAGTCGATCTCCTAGATTTTGAGTGTGTCTCCCGGAATACAGGCAAATCTCCCGGACTTTCGCCTAAAATCTCCAACAGCACCCCTAGTATTCCGATGTCATCATCAAAGAAAACGCGACACCACGGGAGACGTGCTGAACCGCTGAAGTTCCGGCGAATAGTATCTCCAACACACCCCATATTCCGATAGCTCGACACGGGAGGCGTGCTGAACCGCTGGTGAATCTCCCGGAGTTAAAAAGTTGGCATGTACATTGGCTAAAACAGCTTAGTTTCGTTTAACAAAATCCGCCACCCGTTAGGCTATTTAATTACACAACAGGCTGTCGTAACTCGTAAAGTTAAAAAGTAATGGTTCTTCTACAGCGTTGTATCCAGTCCTTAGGACTGCTCAAAGGGCTTTACACTTAACGACCTGGCAGACTCGTTTAATCGAACACCGTCTCGACTTGTAGATGATGCAATCAGCTATGCTGCAATAGCTGCGCAATTATTTTATACACCATTGTCTACAGTCACGTACTAATTCATACAGCTGAGTGAACTGGAGCAACATGAAGTGAACAGACTTGCCAAAGGTTCGAACTGGCAGCAAGTGGATTCAAACTCGCAATATTGCAAGCTTGGTGACGATAAGAGGGAACTTGTCCGAAGATCACTAGTTACTGTTCTCCTAAAGTGCCACCGAAAAATATTGCTGTTATGAGCATAGGTGGATCCAAGGGGCCTGGGAACGTATCCCGCTAAACCATAGGAATTCAATGTGTCCGCAGACCTTTTATAATGGGCCCATGCAATCGTGCCCCCCCCCTAGACCCTTTGAAATGTGCCCCTGTTCAGCTGAAGATATGGCCGCAGAGCGACAAAAAAATGTCAACAGTACCCCCCGCCCCTCATCTTCCGTTGTCACTAGTACAGCGGCTCAAGCACGGCAGCGACATTTTCTACTACACTATTTTGCTCGGCCCCTAGTGGAGGTTTTTGTGCTCCACTCTAGACTCGCTTTCTGGATCCACCCCTGATTAGGCTTCAAAAAACTAAAAAAACAACTGTTAAAGTTAACCAAGTCGGCTATCATCAACACCATTATTGAAACGACGTGTCATGTTATAGTACGACTAGGAGGAGATAACAAGTTGGACCAAGTCATACAAAGGTACAGAATACGATTCAGTCGTAAACATAACTAAACTAATCGACTGTGCTGTGTAAGTCCTGCTATAGAAGGCATTTTTGTGACCATACATTTGAAGTCACGCCGGTTTCACAAGTTTACAGCAGTGTTTAGTCCGATAATGCCCGTGGAAACCCTCCTCCATGTCACCACTGGATACAATCTGGCCGAGAGTTTGTTCATCCGGAAAGATGCTGCATGCATATCCACAAGTAACAGTGCATGCGCAGAGGAAGTGTTTTTGTTCTGCCAAAATGTTCATACAACCCAATTTTTAAACCCATTTACTCAAAACAGCTTTTTAAAAGTATGTTTAATTTTTAGAAATAAGTACAGAAGCTACTTCAATAAATGAGGTATCAATCTTATAAACTGTGGAATCCAGAAAAAAGTCTGTGTTAACCTTCAAAGGTGAGTCACACAAGAGACACAGAATGCCACATTCCCTCTAAGTTACACGATATAAACAGCAGGTACGACATCTGAAAATAGACTATGCAAACAGTGGTGTCTATTCTTGCACTTACAGGCCCATGAATGAGCAGCAGTAACATATTATGTACATGGCAGCGGAAATGTTCTTTGACAGGTCAACCGATTGTATTGAATAAGATGTTTTGTATTTGGAGTTCATATATTCTATAGTGCATTAAGCACATCAGAAAATGTATTAAAAGAAACAACCAGTGCCTACAATGCACCAAATATAATAGTTGCAGACAAAAAGGTGAGGAACTGTACAAAGTGTACAGATGGAAACAACTATAATGATCTGCAAATATGAGTTTACTCTTTGAAATTGTACAAACAATTATCACACAGGGCCTACAGACAAACATAGGGTTTGTATTTGAATAGGCCAGTTTTAGAAAATCCCTACTGTCAATCAGGGTTGGGGTCAGTTGTTGTTCTTAAGTACATTTATTAGTACTTGGCCTTGTACTTCAAGTGGGTTTTGAAATTACAAGTACTTGTACTTTGTGAATTGTACTTGCTGAAATATCAAATACATTTAAGGTATTTTTAGTATTTAGAACACAAAATACTACTCTGTTGCTTTTTCTGCGTAATACACGGCCAACCTGATTATATCTTTAATTAACATTATATATTTTCAAAATAGTTAACAATTGGTGCCTAAATCATATTGTTGATTTTCTGTGAGGAATGTCTCCTAAGCCTTTTGAGAAAGATTGATAGGTGCAAATAGGCAATTAACTGCAAAGCAAAAATGTCATGTTTTAGTAACAAATGTTTTTGTAAAGTGTCCAACAGAAAGTAGATGATATATTGTGTCATTAGTGTCATTCGCTCAGTGTCACCAGTCTGACAAACTTTCACTGCAGCTGCTTCGACATGTCACCACAAGCATGTTATGCAACTGGCCTATTTTTAGGAACTGATAAACTGTCATACCATGCTGGCCTCATAATTGTATGTCATCTACTGATCATAGGGAAATTCTCAAAAATGCTTCGGACAAACTGTTGTAGCTAAAATGGTTTTAGTAATCATATTTGAGTGTTATAGGTCTTACTTACTGCAGGAGGTCTCACTTACTCGGCCACGTTGGCACATCACAGTTCAGTTTCAAGGAATTCTGTGTTGCGATAAAATAAACTTTTGACAATGCACAAAAATTAATTCTGTGCATTGTCAAAGTTGAGTTTCGCACATTGTCAAAGTTGAAGTCTTTGCAGTGAAGTTATATATGCAGTGACACAGTTGGAAATTTGAGTACAATACCAAAGGTGAGTTACCAGTATGTGCATTGACAAAATTGAGTTCTATGTGGTGTCAAAGTTGTGTTCTGGACAATGACAAAGCTGAGTTGGGTGCAATGACAAAGTTGAGTTGTGTGCAGTGACATTGAATTGTGCGCAATGACAATGTTGTGTTGTGTGCTACAACAAGGTTCAGTCATGTGCAGTGACAATGTTGAGTTGTGTGCAATGATGACATTGACTTGTGTGCAACAACGATGTTGCATTATTTGCAGTGACAATCTTGTGTGCTACGAGATTGTTAAGTTGTGTGCAATGACAATGTTGAGATGTGTGCTATGACAATGTTGTGTGTTATGACAATGTTGAGCTGTGTGCAATGACAAACTTGAGTCCTGTGCAATGACAAAGACAATTTCTGAGCAATGTCAATGTTTATACAATAAAAATATTAGCACCATTTGGCACATATTACATTAGCATATGTTCATATATATTCAACTGTATCTATATATATATATTACAATCAAGGTTATTAACTAGACAGACAATAGCTGCCCTGTTTTTATAACATAACCCCTATAGAGATGCACCTGTCAGCAGGAAATAAGACGTACAATACATAATTTGAAGCAGTTATCTACTAGGTACTGTTTTAATTATTAGTTTTCAACTTGAGAATAAAGCCAGTCTCAGCTGAAAGCAGTTCACCAGAGATGCCAGGCCTAATGACATTGTATTATGCATAAGGGTCATTTCTCACAAAAAAGGACAAACTATATTTAATGCTGCAAAGTGCAAATCTTTCTACATACAGTTGTTTAGGAGACTGGACAGCTGTTCCGCATATCTGAAGACTTCTGGGGATGTTGAAAATCCACAGCACTACAACTGAATTATTTCATTTTAATGGATAAAACATCCCCCCATAGAATCTAATTTGTCAACATTTTGTGAGAAATGACCAAATGTATGTCTACGTATGCGCACTAGTGACCATTCACTAGAAAGCTCCTATGCAGGGAAATCCGTCTTGGAGAGAGAGCAGCTGATGAAGCTGGCCTGTGTCAGCAGCTGTACCATACACTTCATCTTCTCCGCCTCCTCATCTTCAAAGGTGCCAGAACTTCTGCAATGAGACACATTAATCATCTCCCTTCAGCTGCTTATAAACTCAAGCATTTCTCATGTCTTTCATTGAATAGTATTCTGGATGTGGACAATTAATCGGCAAAGTCCTAACAGGTTACAGCACTGAGGGGATATTTCGGAGTGTCCTTCTCTAGAGTTAGCGTGTCCACTACAGGTTACACATTTACCCCATCTGGGGTCTTTTACTTCCCCTTGCATAGGCACCAGATAGTCCAACAGCTTCTAGTCTCTTCTGAAAGATATAAGCAACATTGGGTGAAGTTGGTGAACAAAATGACACAACGTGGATGTTACTATGTCTACTGGATGTTGATGTGATCCTTGGGCTGTGTTAGGGATTGATAAATAATAAAATACAATTTTCAAGGTCATCCATATTCTGTGTGTATACGGCTGTATGCATGTGTGCATGTATGTACATGCATGCGTGCATAAATAATACTAACATTTTATTCTGGTATAAAATTCTATTACAAAATAACATTTACTTCCACAAGTCTGAATATTTGCACACCAAACCTTACCCGACTTCATTCTGCGACCTTTGATTTTGTAATTTATGTAATGTTTCCATGATCTTGAACAAATTTATTTACCACCAACTTCTAGTAATTCTGTAGATCCAAATATTTCATTAACACATAACTTGCAAACAGGAAATCCTTTGCTCGCCACTGTTAGTCACACTATTGTGTAGGTGATTAATCTGGACTTTTTCTTCTTAGAAGTCATCAATATGTGAAAACAGCAGTTCTGTGAATTTATGTGAAAACTTGTTTCCATAAACGTACCAGAGATATTGATTTCTGGAAACTAATTTTCGATGGGAGGGGTGGGTGGAAAATGGACATCAAAAGAATTATCCGGAAGACTACAAAATGGTTGCACCACGTGAAAACTGGAAGATAGGGAGAACGATGGATTCAGGATGGGTTTCTATGGTAAAACATTGGGAAGAAAATGTTTTTTGACTGACTAATTAGGGCATGTATGCTTAATAGAATGAATACGGTACATACAGTAAGTGTTATCAGCAAGGACCACTGATTTTGATTGCTATCATGTAATGTGTCTATGTTCAACAGCATACTCCATATCAACTTAACTGTTACTTACACATTGTATGAAGCATGGAACGTATTCTGATATTCTGAAACAGAACATTTTACAATAAATGCTGGACGCGGCAGAAGTTTTACAGGGCGTACCAACACATGTATTAATTATTTATTTCCACGGGCAGTAGACAAACAGATGGTGCTTACTGTAATTTGTGCAGGAATTAACATGTCAGTTGTCACTGATCAAGATAATGGAAGAAACAATACCCATGCAACTCATTAAGCTCATCGCAAATCATGTTTGTTGGTGGTCCAACATGTACTGGGTAAGATTCTTCAAATACATGCGTAGTCAGTTTTAATAGAAGAATTCATAGTTTTGTTAAAAACATTTAAACAAATGACTTCAATCATTAGATCAGGCAACTTGTGAAAGTGAGAACAGCTTAGTTTTATAGTACATATTGAGGACCAACTCTGCCATTTCTTGCCGAGTTTCGAGCTAGGATGGCGCTGGGGATTCAAGATGTTTATTTTTATAAAATGTTTCTAAAACAAGGCACGTAAAATCCAGAATTGCGGAAACAAGTTGAACATCGCTCAAGGCAAAGATGCAACATCAATTACAGCAGGAAGCTTCAACCTGTAATTAAATTCATGACATACTTTACGTAAGTGACTGAATTTAAATATACATCATGATGTGCTGCTGCTTTCAAATTTATAAGACTGTAATAAATTGGTTACTGCTGCCAGAGGCAACTCCATTACAGCTGCTGCAAAATGAAATGCACGATCAGTGAACCACGACAATCGCTCAAGCAAGTCTGATAGGAGACTGGAGTGATCATATGTCATTTAATAAGACAACTTGGCACAAAGACAGAGACCTTGGGTGACATGATGTATGTCACCAACATCAATCAAGAGTGACGTCACACAGCCCAGTTGGCGGAAAAATATGCAGTTTTTGCATGGCAAATTTCTTACTTCAGCCTTTCACATTCTTGCCAAATTTAATCAATTAAATTGCAGGAAATATTCTAGAAAAATGTATTCTTGGTACACACTAGTTCTCAGTAATTAGGTTTTGTCAGATTAATGGGGTTAATTAAAACAGACAGTCACTTCAATGTTTCACCAATTATTGAATCCCTTCTTGAGGAACTGAATTCTGAGACTTTCTTTTGGTGCTTAGTGACATATGAAACAGCCTACCTGCTCTATCATCTGGTACCTGACATACTCTCTTATCCATGACTCAAACAGCAGCTCTCATAGTATCTCAGTCAAACATTAGCCAATCAAGCTCTTTTCCAAGGCTCACACTTGCCATCAGAGTACTTAGAGAGGCAAACTATCAATGAGAACATTGCTTTAACAATGGGCCCATATGGACTAGCTGGGTTGAATCACTGTATATTGTAAAATGCTGACTATATCATGTTTTATATATTTATTTCTTATAATTTTTATAACTTACTTATTAATTAAAAAACTTATTACCTTATTTTATCTACATTTCAAACAATTTTTTAAAAGCATTTTATACCTATTTATGTGTACCAATTGTTTATGGGTTTTGTTTGAAATAAATGTATTCGTAATGCAATTTTGGAAAGAGCAAACTTGATCAGGCTACACATCACTTCTGTTATTCAGCATAAGAATGGTTCTGTGCGAGGTCAGATGGGTAAACTGAAAATCACCAGACTCTCTACAAATAACAGGACTGAGTCTATGTTTGACTGGTAGATTAATGCTGCAGCCTGATGGCTAGGATGGGTGTACTTTAGAAATAATGCACTGCATGGATGAGCAAGAACAAGGTGATCTCTACACGCACTTAGTGGCTAGTTGCCACATACCACCTCCATTAGAGACACCAAGCATCCGTACTGTGTTGCCACTTTGAAAGTGCTCCATTTCATAAATGAATTATATATGAATGGCATTCAGAAGTTGTTAGGAAGTGTATTTGTTGCGATGATTATTAACGTGGCGTGTGATTAGCTGTCCACTGCAGGACAAAGGAGTCCAGTGCATATCTGGACAGTGGTCAGAGGAGCTGTCCTCTAGGGTAAGACCACATTTAGATTTTACAAAGGTGGCCATTATAACGTTTCCTTAATTTCCAGCAAAATTTGTCCTACAATTTTCTTGAAAATTTCACAGCTTATTTAACCTCTATTGACACAAATGCTGTGAAAATTCGTGAAATTCTCATACCTCATTTTTCAGAAAAATCCACCCAAACTTGACACCCCTCAATTTCGCCCCAATCTGGTGATGGTTTTTTAAATATTCGTGTGTTCTGCAAAATAGCCACTGTGCGAATACGCGAGCAACTAGAATATATTTACTGTTACCTTGTGAAAGATCTAATGTAGAAGTACATTCACTATTCACGGGACCAACATGTTCCATGTCAAAGTGCTCGAAAAAAATTCACACATCACACCAAAACCGTATTTTCAAGGGCACTCTTTCGGTGGGTAATGGCAGACGAATCCTTAATGTGGTCTTATCCCCTCTATGTCAACAAACAATGCATCTGTGGAGTGGCTGGTCAATGGGCTGGCTCAAGGGAGAGAGCCGCAGAATAAATATTTTGTATTACTAATCTTTGGCATGCCAATTTAATGGAATTACTGTGACATCACTAATGGGACGATTTCCACATCACTCATGTTTGGTAGAAGAATTATTGACAAGAAATGATCAGACTTTAATGTTAATTATAAAAAAGTATGGAAATACATGTATGTGATGTAAATATATTTCTGTAAAAAACTTTAACTACAATACTCTGGTGAAATGCTTACCTACACATAAACAATAAATCACACATACAATCTCTGAATACCAATTGTTTGTCACATGTGGCCATTCAATCTGCTAAAAACAATCTAAACAATTGTCTTTGATGGATATTTTCTTGATCAACTAGCACTAAGAATTTGTCATCTGATAACATCATTTTTTTAAATGACAGATATCAAAACAGTCACACATCACAAACAAGTTACACTAGACATCTTTTTCTAATTTTATTTGAATAAATATGACCTAAATGGTATCTTTCCTAACAGAAATTAAATCAAAGCTCATTCAGCAACATGAATATAATCTGATGAATTCATACAGTCAATACCCATTTAAATTTGTTTACTATCTGTGATTGAAACTCAGTCATATCAACTAAGAATTCTGTGACATCAGGAGAAACATGCATAAACACCTTCGTTCTGCTAGACTATCCTACATAAGTCAATTCCTGACAACAACAATAACAGAGAAACCTAAATCATTTTGGAGCTTCATTTCTAAACTTAGACAGGATAACCAGGGTATTGGGGACCTTAACATTGCTGGTAACATCATTAGCGACGACAAACATAAAGCAGAAGCCTTAAACAATCAGTTCCAAAGTGTCTTCACACACGAAGGAAATTCCACCCTACCAGATATGGCCAGAAGTCCACATGGAGAAATCCCCAAACTAACAATTACACTTAAAGGAGTACTTGATCAACTTTCCAAAATTAACATTTCTAAATCGCAAGGACCAGATGGCATTCCACCATGGTTCTTAAACAGATATGCCTCTCATCTAGCACCAGTAATACATGACATTTTCCAATCATCTGTTGACTCTGGACAAGTCCCCAATACCTGGAAAGAAGCCAATGTAACAGCAATTTTTAAGAAAGGAAGTAGAGCAGAAACATCTAACTACAGACCAATATCCTTAACACCTGTGGTTTCTAAACTTCTTGAACACATCATACATAGTCACATTATGAAACATCTTGAACAGCACCACATTCTAACTGACCACCAACATGGCTTCCGTGCCAAAAGATCAACTGAAACACAATTAATTCAAACAATCCATGACATAAGCAAATCACTTGATGAGAAGAAATCTGTAGACATGGCCATCCTTGACTTCACCAAAGCATTCGATAAAGTTCCACATAAAAGATTAATCCACAAACTCAAACACTATGGCATCACAGGCCCAATATCATCATGGATAAATAGCTTCCTTACAGGAAGAACTCAACAGGTCGTTATAAATGGATCTAAGTCAACATCAACTCAAGTCATTTCTGGGGTACCACAGGGCACAGTACTGGGGCCCCTACTTTTCCTACTTTACATAAATGACCTGCCAGACAATCTTTCCTCAACTGTTCGCCTTTTTGCAGACGACTGCCTGTTATATTCACCGATTAAAACTGACCAAGACACATCTGTCCTCCAAAACGATCTGCTCAAACTTGAGAAATGGCAACACACGTGGCTTATGAAATTCAACCCCACTAAATGTTATACAATGACAATAGCCTCAAGAAAACCGACACCAAATCTCTACACATTCTGCGGACAACAACTTAAATCTGTTGAATCACACTGTTATCTTGGCATACATATATCAAATACATTAAATTGGACAATACAAAGCAACTCGGTCACAAAAAAAGCACAACAGACATTGGGAATGATTAGAAGAAATTTAAATAAATGCCCAACCCAAATCAAGTCCATAGCCTACACAACCCTTGTCCGCCCCATACTTGAATATGCGTCAGCATCATGGGATCCACATTGCCTAAGAAATATCAAACTCATAGAAAGAACCCAGAGACAAGCCGCCAGATTTTGTAAGAACAACTATTCTAGAGAGCCTGGAACGGTAACACAACTCCTTAAAGATCTCCAGTGGGACACCCTCCAATCACGAAGAAAAACCCAAAGACTTAGCATATTATATAAAATGGAACATAACCTCATAGATATCCCACTAGATCAATACACCAAACGCAACACCAGATGCTCACGTAAACATAATAAACAGTTAGTACAAATCAGGCACTCGACAAACATATTTGGAAACAGCTTTTTCCCAGTCACAATAAAAGAGTGGAATTCTCTACCTCCAAGCATTGTATCAAGTACGTCACTGAATTCATTCCAGATTAGCCTAGCCCAACATGTAAAAAATTAATCCATAAGAGCCACCATGCGCACTGGCGTGATGTGTCCATAGGACATTTTGCCAGTCAAAATACAGATACAGATACAGATACAGAAGTGGACTGCACTACTGGGTAGCCAGGTTTGTTTTCACGATGATGTTGTAAACTGCAGCCTATGAAATGAGTTCAACATATGGTAGGACCAAAGAACAGTTCTATGGATATCATGTAATTATAACAAGTTACTCAGGTTATGTTGGTCAGACCACAAGAGCAGCAGACAGTAGAAATCTGATACAGTCCTGGCGGTCAGTGTCTATAAATACATGCCGATTCCTGGTAGTCAGCCTCTATAAATTCATGCTGACCCCTGGCGGTCAGTCTCTGAATACATGCTGATCCCCGACAGTCAGTCTCTATGGATACAGCTGATCCCTGATGGTCAGTCTCTATGGATACAGCAGATCCCTGGTGGTCAGTCTCTATGGACACAGCTGATCCCTGGTGGTCAGTCTCTACGGACACAGCTGATCCCTGGTGGTCAGTCTCTTCAGACACAGCTGATCCGTGGTGGTCAGCCTCTATGGATGCAGCTGATCCCTGGCAGTCGGTCTCTATGGCTTCAGCTGATCCCTGGCGGTCAGTCTCCATGGACACAGCTGATCCCTGATGGTCAGTCTCTATGGATACAGCTGATCCTTGGTGGTCAGTCTCTATGAAATTAGCTGATCTCTGGTGGTCAGTCTCTATGGATACTTGCTGGACAATAATATAACTGTGATCTATTCACATCTGTAATCTATAGCTTGTTCCAGTGTTTATGTATCCTTGAAGTAAATCTCAACCTGGTAGCTAGTATATCCTTTATAATATTGTTCACAGAACTATCAAGTCTACACATAAATCTATACACCATGTTCCTAATTACAGATTGGCTGCATTGTATATCAAACAAAGTACATAGGAAGCTGGTACTTTCATATTTGGACATATCAATAAACAGCTTAAAATATTATGATATGCAATATGTAACCTACTTATAGTGGGTTTCTTGTAATTCTACCAGACTTGTATCGCTTACATAGGAGAGCAATAAGAACGAAACAGTGCGAGTTTCACCTCTAAGGAGCACATATTAAACTTTCGCAATATAATATTCCCTTGGACATATAAAGTTCTATGTTGTCTATTAATATCATCAATGACAATGAATATAGTTTATTTTGGTCAATACGTACAAGAACCAATAGTAAAATAATACACATCATAAATTATATATTGAGACATAATATATGTACATCAGCGTGAATATGTTTAACGTGTAATTTGTTAACAAATGAAAACAACTAAATAACATAATAGTCTATATTTACATTTTTATAGAAAAGAAACTTAATTGATACGATGTTACTGTACTGACCAGGGAGACTCTTACTAAGACCGGCATGTCGCTATCGTAAGAACCACCCTTAAATATTACAATGTTAGATTTGTCAATAATTCATTGATTAATTAATAAAACAGTTCAATTCAAGGCTGATATTCATCATTCTTATGGCAAACTAAGAGAAAATCATCATCAGAACATCCTTCTAAGGTCTTAGATTTGAATATCATAACAGCACTTTTCTTGGCATTGTATTTTACATCATGACTCGTTCCAAATTTCTCACATTCATGCAATAACTGACATAGTCCAGCCGATGATGGCGATATCAAGACCAAGTCATCAGCATACATTATGTGATTACTTAAACGTCCATTCACATTACAACCAACATTACACATTATAAGTTGTTCACTTAGTTCATCTACATATACATTGAAAAAGTAAGGGGATAATATTCTGCCTTGTCTAACACCATTGGTTCACTTTAAATTTAACCGAATGTACATCTCCGCACCTTCTACACATGGCTTGGTTCTTATACCAGTAAATCAGTATTCGTAATATATATGCTGGGACCCTTTCACTAAGTTTCTTAAACAACATTCTGTGATTTACTGTCAAATGTCTTACTGGCATCAAGAAAACATACAAGTACACTGCCATTAAATGATCGATATAAATAAATGATTTCATTTAAAACATATACACTGGCCCATCATGAACATTTCAATTCTACCTAATATAATTACTTCAATAAGTTTGCTAAACATACTGGTTAATGCAATCGGACGGTAGTTGTTTTTAGAAGATATTTTACCAGCTTTAGCCTTAATTACTGGTACAAGTACAACTGACAACATTGACTCCAGCAGGAATCCATGAGGAATAAAGCTAGTGAAACACATAGCTAGTTAAGGTACAAGTGCCGTGGCTGCATATTTTATATGACCTGAACATATGCCATCTGACCCACATGCTTTATTAACATCAAGCTTCTTAATAGCATGTTACTTCCTCTCCTGTAACTACAAGTTCCTCATATGGCAGTTATATTCACATGCATCTACACTACTATTGTTGACACAATTTGACAAGTCAGAAAAATGTTTATGCCATAGATCTACAATTCTATTCCACCAGATACACCTTCAATACTAGATGGAAGAGGAGTGTTAGTTATTGATAGTCTTTATCTCTCTCCAAAAGGCCTCAAGGTCTGCTAGGTTCTTAGCCACTGCCTCCTTACTATGTCACTACATAGTTATTTACAGATTTAATACAATTTTCATCAGTGCATCGTATATCTTTACATCATACAGCCTCAGTTGGAACATAAATCTCATGCAAGTAATTATCACTGAGCATACAGTAATTACTTATGTCATTATCTGTCATAGTATTCCATCTAATCTTTGCTGTACCATTATTAGTATTGCTCATTAGATTTGGGATACAGTCACTATTGACATACACTTTGAATGGTATATGATCTTCATCACCGACATCATATATAGAATATCGATCTTACTTATACTGTTGTGAAAATCATTACATGCTATGACATGATCCAACCAGGAGGTTGTATTCCATCGTTCATTAACACATGTATAAGAGTTTTCTGGTGAGCACAACATTAAAAAAAAAATATTTTCAGAGCAAAAATTTAACATGTCATCAGCAAACAATGAGTTACCAATGTCACTTAAGTTGGCATTCCAATAATAATAAAATATGAAATTTATATAGCACCATAATCACTTAGTGCTCTATGGTGCTTTATAATACATTAATAATTCCACTAAACATGTAGATCATAAAATAGTATGTTAAGTAATATAATAACAGTATAATTAAGAATTGTGTATCAAATTAAATAGTTAAAAAGTTATTTTAATATATGGGCATAATACCAAAAATGTATCTATGGAATAAAATAATACAATAATTAATTACACTAAGAGTCAAAAATTTATAAGGATCAAGTGGGATTAAAATAGTAAGATGATACATTATGAACATTTCTTAAGTCGGATGACATCTATAGACTCCAACAGCTCAAATTTTATTACAAATTGATCAACAAATTTATACCAGAATACTTCAGTTGTATTCCATACACTTACAACTTTGCAATTCACCAATACAACACACGTGGTAAAAACAACTTATTTATTCCCAGAGTTAGTCATCAAAGTACATCAGACACAACATTATACAAACTGTTAACAATACTCCAAATATCATCCTTGATAACATTTATTCACATAGCTTATATGGTTTTCCCACTTATACAAAAAATTACTTTATCAAGAATTACGAATCATGTTGTCACATTTCTAACTGTTACATCTGTCATTCTTTAACTAGACGTGACTTTAAATTTGCTTAAACTAATTTATGTAAATACTGTGTATACACATATATGTATGCATATATAGTTGATCACGTGATAATCATATAATTATGTTACATCAGTGGGGTGGCTCCCATGATAGCTGCATATAATTGTCTTAATGGGAGCCTCCCTGACCTTACAATGAATATTATATTGTAGTTTATGTTCTTATGATGGTCAAAATAAATACTGTCTGTCTGTATGAACATGGAATTAAATAAAATAGACTAAAAATAAATATTAGGTAAGATTAAAAATGTTAAACATATATTGTTCAGGCATTAATCATATTCCTGCCGGATTAGGAGGGTTTTAGCTGCCGTTGAAAGCTGATGCAACTGTTACAGTTTCTGATGGCAAACTGTTCCACAAAGTCGACGCTGCTTTGGTGAATGTGCGATGTCCGTATGTGACTGTTCGAGTTTGTGGCACAGTCAGCAAGATTGTAGATTCAGATTGAAAAGAACGTGTTGGTCTGTAAGTGGACAATAGTTCGCTCAAGTATACTGGTACTTCGTGGTGTACAGCACGGTAGGTATGTGACATGATCTTATATTGTATTCGACGATGGACTGGAAGCCAGTGGAGCTTCTTTAGAACGGGAGTGATATGTGAGCGGTGACTGGTTCTTGTGATTATACGCGCGCGTGTGTTCTGTAGATGCTGCATTTTCGCAAGTTGATTCGCAGGCAGACCATGCAGTAAGGAATTAAAGTAATCAAGTCTTGATGTTATGAGAGCATGAACGAGTGTCTTCGTTGCATCATGAGTGAGGTATCGACAAATTCTCCCAATGTTTCTCAGGTGCTAATATCCAGTTCAGCATACAGAATTTATGTGTTGGGTCATACTTAGGTGTTGATCGTATATAACCCCAAGATGATGGACGGAAGACGATTGTAGTTGTTGTTGTTCACCGTAACAGCTATGTTAGGTAATGCTTTAACTCCGTGTTTGGATATGAAGAAGATCACTTCTGTCTTCTCATCATTCAACTTGAGCATGTTTTTCGTAAGCCAAGTACGAACATCTTTGATGCAGTTGTTCAGACGGGCAACTGCTGTTAAGCATTCTTCGGGATCACTGTTCATGAATGAGATATGTATTTGGGTGTCATCGGCTAGAAGTGCATGTCTAGTTGATGATTGATGCCTGATAACGTCTCCAAGTGGCTGTGTGACAGCGACTATGGTTTCGGGCCCAGCACCGATCCCTGTGGAACGCCATATTCAAGTAGAACATCGGCCGAGGCACTGTCACCGATGATGACTTGTTGGTTTCACTGGCGCAAATAAGGTGCCATCCATTTCAGAGCATCGCCAGAAATGCCATGCGTGTGTTCCAAACGCTGGATAAGGGTGGAATGATAGACAGTATCGAAAGCTGCCGATAGATCTAACAGAACAAGTGCAACAACTTGTCTACTGTTTAGTGCCTGGAGAATGTCGCTTTGTATTTTGATCAGAGCCGTTTCGGTTGAATGTTGTTTCCTATAGGCGACTGCGATGGGTCATGCAGATTGTTAGCTCATAGATGTTGCTCGAGGCGAGTGTCAACGACTTTCCCGATTATTTTGGAGATGAATGGTAGATTTGACACTGGTCGGTAATTACCTAGTATGTCAGGATCAAGCAATGGTTTCTTCAGCTCCACAGGCCCGTGTGATGTTTCGAAAGATCTATTCACAATGGCAACTATTACCGGTGCTAGTTCACGAGCGCATGCTTTAAGCAGCCAATTATGGCATAGCAAGTATTGTCCAGTTCATCTATAATTGCTTAGTGAATACCTAGCTTTTCTACATAAACAGGTTCATTATCATTACATTGATAAGGCATATATACATTAAATGTCACACATTTCTTTGTCCCTATAGTAATTTCTATTGCTACACACCAATCAAGAATTTACGGTGTGGGCCAGATATGCCCTTCGTACACCCCCCACAACTATACCAACCTATGTTTTTTTGAAGCTTTGGGGTCCCTTGAAGATGATTTCAAGTGGAAACAGTAAAAAAGTTGGGTGTCACTACCCACTTCGAACCTATCTTGGATGGTACCCTGAAATATCGTATTTATCGTCAATGTCGCATGGTATTTAATCACCCACACCACAATCGTCATTGTATAGTCATATGTGTCTCAATATGTACTTATGATATGTCAAATTGAAGGTTTTCATCTGTTGATCATTATAATAGCATTCAATAGATATTTACTATTATGGCATGTGCCCTAATTAGCATAGAATAACTATACCCTATGATTACTGAACATTCTTCAGGATAGTTCGTTTTCAAATCAGAAACTAAAATTTTTCATATCCAAGATGTTTAATTTACCTGGTAGAGGCTTTCGTCAACATATCGCATCGAGTGACGTCATCGTACACGTGAGGCAGTTTGTAATTGCCCTCGTCTCTGTTGATGGGTGTTTTGGTTTTCCTGATCCAGATGGCTTCCTTGATATGCCAAATTCTTCTGTTGGGTTCCTTGTCTACAATTTTCACTCCCTCCCAGTCTATGATGTGGTTTTCAGTTGTCGTATGGTCTGTAGGGCAGATTTATTGATGGTAGACATCAATCTTTTTTTTCCCGCTCCTTGTGTATTTCTCATTTTTCGTGTTGTCTATGTCCTTTCTGTGTTCCTCCAGTCTAGTTTTGAGTAGTCTTCCTGTCTCCCCAATGTACTCAGCACCACAATTCTTGCACTGTATTTGGTACACCCTGTTCTTCTAGCTGTACTTTGTCCTTGGAATGTAACAACAGGTGCCTGAGGGTGGTGTGGGGACGCATGGCTGTTGCTACTCCATACTTCTTCAGTACTCGATGTACTCTCTCTGAGACCCCCTCTATGTATGGGATGACTACTTGGCTCCGATAGTTTTTGTTCTTAGTCTTTTTGTTGGTCTTTTTCTTCTTACTGCTATCTGTCACCTTTTTCAAGGCCCACGACGGATAGCCACATACTCTTAGAGCTCCTCTCAGGTGTTCCACCTCTTCTTTCTTGTCCCCCTCCTCCAAAGTTATTGTCTCACACCTGTTCATAAGGGTCCTGACAACTCGCAACTTTTGATGTTTGGGGTGGTGGGACGCAAAGTTCAGGTATTGGTCAGTGTGCGTCTTCTTCCTGTACACTGGACTTCACACTGCCATCTTCCTTTCTGGTGAACTTTGCATCCAAGAAGGGCATGCTGTTGTTCTCTTCATCTTCCCGCGTGAAAATGATGCTACTTGTGGGGTCTACAGTGTTCATGTGTTGTTGTAATTTCTTTGCCTTTCCTGTGTGTACCAGGCAAATTACATCGTCCACATATCGCTTCCAGTTTCTTGGTTGGTAATCGACTGGTGCTGTGGCTATGATTTTCTGCTCCAGGTCCTCCATGTATAGGTTCACAACAATGGGGGATACTGGACTGCCCGTGGCTACCCCAAACTTCTGCTGGCAAATTTCTCCTCCAAATCTGAAGTATGTCATCTCCAAGACAAATTTCAACAACTCCATGATGTCGTCTATGTTTGAGTTTGATCTCTTCTTTAATGTCTCGTCATTCTCTAGTCTTTTTCTGATGATTTTGCAAGCTTCTCTGATCGGGGTCTTCGTGAACAGTGACACAACATCACATGACACAAATGATTCTCCTTCTTCCATTCTCAGCTTTGTCATTTTGTTTTACCAATTCTTGTGAGTTATGGTGTTCTGTTTTTCCAACAAGTGGTTGTAGTATGTTGACCATTTCTCTGGATACTCTGTATGCTATTGTCTGTGTGTAGTCGACAATTGGTCTGTGTGGCACCCTCTCCTTGTGGATTTTTGGTGATCCATACATCCGTGGTACTTTTTCTAGCGTAGGATACAAGTACCAGTACTGATCTTTGGCGATCTTCCCTTCCTTCTCCAAGGAATTTACCATTCTGATGAGTTCTGCATTATATTTCTTGGTCGGATCCTTCTTTAACTTCTCATATGTCGCTTCATCACTTAGCATTTCTTTCATTTTTTCCTGGTATTCTTTCGTTTCCATGATGACTGTGGCCTTTCCCTTGTCCACTGGGAGTATGGTGATGGACTTCTCCTTCTGTGGCTCTTTTAAAGCTGTTCTTTCTTGTCTGGTTAGGTTCTGTTTTGGGACTTTTGTTGATTTCAGAACTCCCGCGATGTCTGCACGAAGTTCGACTTTTTGTTCTTGTGGTAGGTTCCATGTCGCTTGTTCTGCCGCTACGACGAACTCCTCGGACGGTTCTTTTTCTGGCGTTACCGCGTAATTTAGTCCCTTCGCTAATATCTTATTCTGGGCCCCGGACCGTTTGTATTTCGACAGGTTTATCACCCACCTTTTTAGCTGGGTTCCAGTAAGGTCAGCTTCGTTTGTTGTCTCTAAATCTGCCCTTACAGACCATACGACAACTGAAAACCACATCATAGACTGGGAGGGAGTGAAAATTGTAGACAAGGAACCCAACAGAAGAATTCGGCATATCAAGGAAGCCATCTGGATCAGGAAAACCAAAACACCCATCAACAGAGACAAGGGCAATTACGAACTGCCTCACGTGTACGATGACATCATTCAACGTCATCAGTACTGATGAAGTCGACGTGATACGTTGACGATAGCCTCTACCAGGTAAATTAAACATCTTGGATATGAAAAATGAAAGTTTCTGATTTTTTAACTATACCCTATTCTCACTCGTGAAAAAAATGACATCATTATTTTGGTCAAATATATCAATTTCCCATGGCCTAATAATGCATAACACTCTGCAGCATCATATCTTTCATTTGATACCAGAATTGACTTTCTGTCATTACAAATGGATTAGATATGATGCTTCAAAGATAACCGTAGTGTTATCAAGAGGCGTAATGCAAAGATAACCATGGATAGCCATGACTGGCATACATGTCAAAACTGTCTAGATTATTTGTGTGTTTTCAGGTATACATTTACGCCAGATTAATTTCAGATGCATAAAACAAAGCACTACATATTCATATAATTCATATGTATATTAGCTTAATATGGTATCAAAAACTCGTGAATTAAAATGTGACAAATGTCAACAGTACAGAAAAATCGAAAGCTAGTATCTCACACTATAATTCAGTTTAAAGCGAATTACGTATGTATGGCATTCATTTAGATGATAGACATTGATAAAACAAAATGTAGTTAGATGCCACAAAGTTATTCACATCTAAATTGTATGCAATGACATGCAATATCTAGGTTGATGTACGGACACTTGCCAAACATTGATAGCTACATAACCAATTACATTATTCACATTTTGATGCTCAATCATAATCACTGTCACTGTCAGCTTATAGTTCCATCCCATCAGACATGTCCATGTCAGACTCGTCATCACTATCAGTGTGGTCGGGGTCTACCTGAGCTATATCAGCCAGTTCATGTGGCAGCAAATCTCAATCATACCAGAGTGGCTCAATGCTTCCATTACTGATGTTCCAGCCATGGTTTCTGCTCACCTTGGGGATGTCCGGCTCAGGAATATGTGCTCTCTTCCATATGCCAACTTAATAGTTGACTCTTCTGACATGCTGGGTGAGACTGCGCTTGCATGGTGGTAGATTGGCCATGTCAATATTACCTGAAGGAATAAGACAGTTATCCTTGGCACACAGCTCGTTGATACGAATTAGCCTAGTCATCAACTTTTGACACCTTTAATGGTCTACCATACACAGCACAAGTGAAGCTGTCCAGCTCATCAATCCTTTCTTCAGGTACGTCCCAAGTATCTCCCAGCTTCTTCAGTACATGAATGTATTTAGGAATCTTCAGTAGAGTTTTCACTGGTTTGAGTTTGCCAATCCCTTTGAAAGCACTAGTGCTGTCACATCCACTGAAAGCATGCAGAACCATCAGAGCCGTACATTTGTCTTGGCCGAGATCAACTGTTGGTTTGCTAACATCAATCAATCTTTGCTTATTTCCTACACCAGTGTCAAACAAGATGGTGATGTCTCCAATTGACGCAGCATGGTGCAGAAGAACAAAGAAGATGTCTGAATTTGGGCTCTTCACACGAACGAATTGGTAATTCCTACTCGACTTCAGTAGGGGCAGTTCATGGGTTACTGTCATCCGGCCATCATTGGAAGTCAGCAGAGTGGCATTCTCCCCACATATGAAGATAACTTGTCTTCCATGCAGTTTTGATGTGTATCCATCACTCCGCCACAGCTTCCGAAGCAGTTTGATGAACTGACACTTGTTTTCACCATTGGACAAGGATGATTTCCAATCAGGTGGCCTCTTGGTTGCCTCTTCTTTCAGAATCAGCTTCTCTCTAGTGTGGCCGACTCCTTCAGGTTCAGCGACCTCTCCTTTTTCCTTGTTTGCGATGTTATCTCAGGACAGTCACCAGATTCCGCAGAATGATCATCACTGCCAACTTCCTGTAACATGATGCCATAAGCTGTGTGAACTGATCCCATCCTTTTCCTGTGAGATAATTCAGAAGCTGTTAGAAATTATCAAATTCTGAATGGAATACCTTTGGTCCTGGTGGTGACCTGACAATCTGGTTGGAGAGCAGAGTGGACGACTGCATAACAGCTTCAGCCAGCGGTGTCTCCAGCTCCAATGAAAAAGAGTAGCTTTCATAGTGTTCTATTCTATTCAGGAGAGTTACGAGTTTTTCACGTCTGAACATATGACGCATGGACATGCTCATGAAGATGTGTTTTGGCAGCTTCCACAATCCATTGGTTGTGGCCCGGCAGATGTCCTGACCAATTGACAGAACAAGTCTCTGTGTGTGGGATGATGTGGGAGCTGCCCATCCCAGTTATGACATAACAACACTTTCTGGAGTGTGTCTGGTATGATAGTGTCAATTCTGCCAAAATCACGGGAGTTGGTGGCCATTTAAGATCAGGTGCTTCAGTAAACCCATCCTGGATAGTCTGTCGAAGATATGTACCAGTGGTCTTGATAACATCAGTTGATCCCAACCGGAAGGCATGTTTCATGGCTGTGTTGATGTCAATCTGTGAATCATAGATTATGCTTGACTGGAACTTCCCCATATCGCAGGACAGTGGGCCTTTGAAGGGTTCATGGGTTTCAAGTTTGAGTATTAATTTCTCACCCCGATAGTCAGGATTACTGTGTTCTGTATTTTCTAGGCTGGATATGTACACTTGTTGCAGGTCAGCCAATTTCACCATCTTCCGATCAGGCAGGACATCCTTCTCCACCATGTAACAGACTATGTCAAATGCCTTTTCATGGGCTTCCATCAAGTTGAACTGATTAACATGTGCCTCTTCATCTGTACTTCGCCATTTCTCTGGTTTTTGCATATAGTTCATGCGGCAATTCTTGTGGAACTTGGCTTCACAAGCAAACAGATCAAAACCTCCTATTCTTGTGAGGAGCTTCTCATCCTGTTTTATTTCTGCCATCGTCGCCACAGTCTTTCATCCATCAAATTCAAACTGACTCATGCCTCTGATCCACAGAAAATACAGTCCGACTTGATGATGATTTTATCACCTTCTGTGGAAGTTCTGTGGCTCGTACGTTGGGGTGTAGATGCATCAGATGGTTGTGATGAGGTGGATTTCAGCCTGTCCATATTCATGGTGAACCGTTTGTAGCATTCCCAAATGGAAGCCATGATATTCCATTGCTGTGTTGGGGATGAGCTTGCACGTGTCCTCCATCCTGTGGGTTGAAGTTGGATGTTCTGAAAGTCTCTTCCCTTTGATCTCCTGCAATTTCGCCAACTTCTTCTCTGCATCTCGCATATCAGACATGAGTTGAAGTTCTCCATATTTTAAGCCCTTTACATGAACTATACAAGTAGGTTCGACATTTTGATCACTTGTTCGTTTTCGTTTTAATGGTAAATACATACAAAGGTAGGTATGTAATATCAGCAGGTCAAATTGGGGTAAGTAACAAAGGATATAATTTATCATTATCCAACTTAAATAAAATTTTAACTTATCGATATCTGTGAAGTTGACCTGAGGTATTCGTATAAGCTGCAATTTGGACTTAATTAATGTAATATGAGACTTAAATAATATAATATGGGATACAACCTTGTGAGCTCTGAATACCATGATAAAACATGTAAGAAAACTAGTATTCCAGCTGCAAACATGTACCTAGATACTGCAAAAGAACGTAAATGACTTATAAAACAACAATATTACAGTCACTTCTTCATTACATTTTAAACAATCCAATGCTGATGGAGTACAGTGTGTAATCATTAAAAATGCCCTGCGTTATGCCTCTTGATCCGCGACACTACGGTTATCTTTGAAGCGTCATATCTAATCCATTTTAGGGCAAATGCCATAATAGTAAATATCTAGTGAATGCTATCATAATGATCGGCAGATGAAAACCTTTAATTTGACATATTATAAGTACATATTGAGACACATATGACTATACAATGACGATTGTGGTGTGGGTGATTAAATACCATGCAACATTGACGACAAATACAATATTTCAGGGTACCATCCAAGATAGGTTCGAAATGGGTAGTGAGGCCCAACTTTTTCACTCTTACCACTTGAAATCATCTTCAAGGGACCCCAAAGGTTAAAAAAACATGGGTTGGTAGAGTTGTAGGGGGTGCACGAGGGGCATATCTGGCCCACGGCCTATTTAGATCTAATGGTTTAATAAATCTTTTTACATCCCACATTATTGTAACACCACCAGGTGGGTGTCAATGTGCCGTAAGGCTAATAATTTGTAAGGCTAAGGCTAATATCTTCCTATTCCATCCGAGTAATCCGTTGTTAACACTCCTATCCCATGGAATGATTCATGCATGCATGCATACATGCACATATTTTTGCCTGGGTTAGTGTGATAATCACAGCCCTTGCAAAATTACTCAGTAGTAATATTAAGCAATCTTGTATAAATTATGGTGCTGGAGGTAATATAAATACACAAGACATGGTCATGCCACTACGTAGACCTTTGCACGAACCTAATAGGTGGCAGCATCTACGCCAACATGTTGGAATTTTAAAATAATGTATTATTAAAAAAGCAGACTTTTGGTCCAAAGATATTAACACTGATTTACCAGATGAGCTGTTCTTCCTAGGGCATCCTATTCACCGATCTGAATCAGATACCAGGGCAGCATTACATATAAACTAATAAAGGGGTTGTGGCAGGGGCCTCAACCTCCCATTATCCCCTTGTTTTTGGGGTCAACCTTCCACCTTCTAACATTTTTGAGAGTCCACTTCCTAGCAATACCACCTTTTTTAGGCCTACATCCCACCAATTTTGTGAACCAACCTCTCACTTCTGCTGTCACTATCAGATGACAGGCAACAACACTTTATATTTATGTTGACAAGTTATTTCTATGAAAACTTTCAATGAAGGTGGTGCCTAAAAATGCTTACAAACAAGTGACATAAATAAACATGCAGACATCTGATGCACACATCATGGACAACAATAACGTTAATTTACTTTGTAATGCCAACAATGTGTGTTGAATTTTTGTGGAAGCTTTCAAAATATTGTCGCAGTAATAATCTGTATGGATGGTGTCCTATCAGATGGACATAAACAAGCTATGACATTGGCGAATCAGACATTTTTTAGGGGAATGCTACGTGACTGGAACACTGAATATGGTTTTGACAGGACAAAGCTTCCAAGAACATCCACAATCACATATGCAACATGTTTTTATATATTTGTGTGTGTCAGTTGTCTGAAGTGTCCTGAAACAGTGTTAGTGCAGACGTGGGCATGAAATTGAATGGCGACACATCTCTGTGCAATTCATCGTTAATTATATGAACAATGCTGAGATACATGACTTTAAAGTTTCCATGTGGTATTGTTTACAGAATTTTTTTAATAAACCAGTGAATATAAATTCCTTGACTGGCTCATCTCCAGACAGGCCACATCAGAGATTTCTCGTAAACAATATAGTTTGTTTTATATTGGGAGTAATTTAGTTGCTTCACGTTTTAACAGTATAATGGATTTGTTTAAAATGGAAAACTCATAATAAAGTTACATCTTGTGTTCAGTTAGTTCAACATCGATCCATAAAGTTATAGCAGTGGAAGAGAAAATACTTTTGCTCTCAAATTGCACTAACTTTGCTGCTGCTGAACTGTCAGTCAACAGTGTCCATCTGCAGTAATCTTATCTATGAACTATTTCACTGTCAGGATACCAATTTGTTTAACCAGATAACTGATGAATATTTATTTTACTAGCACTGTTGATACATTTTCAATTCTTAACTTTTGCAAATGTTTGAATGAGTATGTCGTTTATAGACCCGTTCCTTAAGCAAACATGAGTTTCACATGACTGTCACCTGACAACTTGCAAACATACAGATTGACAAGGGGAGGGAACGACATTTGCTACAGTGCCTCTGGAAACACTGACATGTCTACAGCTTGTCAAATCTGTAACAACTGGAATGGACATCTTGAAGCAGGGCAAAAGTTCAAGTTAGAATGCAAGAAAAGCCTTGCAATTTCATATCTGCATATCTGCCTATTCTTATCAGTGACTAACCATGCACCCATTGTATGAAAATAAACATGGGCTGCCTGGTGATTTCATGTGGCGATCTATGTTTAATTCATTGCTTCATTTCACGCCTACGCACATTTTCACGGTTGAACGAACTGTGGTGCTAAGCCCCTGCTATATGGAATATGTATTCAATCTCATAAATATATGGTTTTATATGTGAACGAATTTGGTATCAGGTGACATCAGCTTACTCAGCTAATAATAACACTATTAGTAGCATTGTGCAGGTAGAGCCAGCCATTGTGATGAAGCTCAAAGAAATTTCTATGCTGAATGCATATATAGTGAGCAGATTATTCAGATTTTGACTTTGGACAGCTCTGTAATATTAACCTAAATCACTCAGCCTTTGGAATATTTAAGAGCAGTTTGGGACATGCCTTAAATGTGTGTATTTTTTATATACACACCTGTTGTGGCACACATTACAAGGAGGTGTACATGATAGATTGGCAAACTAATGAGCGATCTTAAATATTAGCTTACACCCCCCTGTGGGGCAACAAACCATGGCGCCCTCTGGGAATATCTTACCATACAATTTGTCCACTAAAAAGTAAATTACTAAATAACTACCTTTGCGTTTCCAGAAATACAAAACATACATCGTCAACTGGTAGATCACCACTGGTCCAAGGGAGCGAATTAACAGAGACAGAAATGTGTGGACCTCGGTGTCTGGGAGGAGATATAGTTACAATGCTCCAAAGTCAGCATACTAATGTATAGATGACAGTGGCTTCAGCTGAGCTGCTCAGCACTAATACATGTTAATTTAAACTAAAACTCTAACCATAACCTAGATGGGCTAGATCCCAATCTGGATGTTTTTGGTCAACAAATGTTTACCATATTATACAAATGACAATTAGTTAATCATATGTCACAAATTAATCAAGTTAATGTCAATTTGGCCTATGATGAAAGTCAAAGGTGTACACTGTTATACAGGAAATAAATGTCACAAGACATTTAAGACAATATTGTATCGACTGACCTTCCACTAACTCCTGGATGATGGATGTGACAGTGACATATGAGGCAGCTGTTGCTGGACCTGTCATATTGTCTCCACCATGAACATCTAATACTGTGGTACAGTGGACTACACGATGTACCAAACCATTTAAATTCATGCTACATATCATCAAACTTGATAGAACCACTGAGAATAATTATATATTATTATTGGGTCATTATATATGAAAAGAAAAGGCCCACATCTTCTTGACCTCCTCTGATTTGTGTGAAATTTGGCACATATTTGGATTGCTGTGAATTATACTTCTGCCAAATATCTGACCTGTGAGTCAAATTTGTTTAATTATTGTTATTAAAAATATATATTACACATTTTGTGTAACTTCTTGATGTGTATGTATACAGGTACTGATGTTGGTCTCAAAATAAGTTAAAACATTATCCTATCCACATACAGTAAACACATCACATTGCAGTTGAATAATACGATAGCGTAAGACAGACAGATCTGGAAACGACATGCTGAGGCCTTCGCCCAACCACGGGACACTTAGTCTACAGGTGCACAATGAGGATATTGATGAATCTTAGTTTCACTTTCAGTGGTCATTGACCAAATATATCAAAACCTTTATTTTGATGAAATATTATCTTTAGTAATTAAGGTAATTGTCATTGCAAGCATGCATGCCATGCATGCACATACATACAAAAAGACAAACACCACATCACCACTACACCAATGCACACTACGCCAAAACACCACACCACACCACACCACACCACACCACACCACACCCCCATCCCACAGCAAGATATACACACACAATACAGCATTAACACGTGATACAGATGCCGGCAGAGAGGTTGCCGATTGCAGATAAATCTTCGCTGTCAGTGACATATCTCGGCACCACTGACAACACGGCTGCTGTCACACTAATGGCAGCGCTTGTGAGATAGCACCATTGTCACGGCTGACACGAGGACATTCGATGCTTTTAACTGATGGTTTAATCATATCATTCCACTGTATAACCACTCACTGGCACATTGTACGGAGTGATGAAATCTGAGTCGAGGCTTACTCACTGTGATACCTGACCACAGAAAACATGTTTTTAGAGGTATAATTTTCATGTGTGTGTTTTTACCCACCCACCCACGCCTCCAACTAACAATGCACTATATGCACGCAGGCAGACACGCATTCATGCACGCATGCACCATGCCTGAAACATTAAGGAGACTTTCATATGACACCCACACCCACATCTCCTTGAAATAAGATGAATCTGCTTATAAGAGAATCAATGGCTGAACACCCATATTTCAATGAAGCATATCACTTCCACAAGGATTTTGTATTTGAGATTAAATCAAAATGAAGAATCATACTACATCATCACTGCATAAAACATGCAATGAAATGCAACCATGTGGATTATTGCAGACTACCTGATTAATTGCTTCCGCTTTGCTATGATACGTTTGTACTCTGGTTATTAATGTGTATGCAATCAACATTACAAACACTGTGACCTTAAATGTAGCAATAAAAAGTGTGTTCATTTTAGAGAATACAAAATATACAGTAAACAGAGACTTCTAGTTCTATAACGCGGGTGCAATGTTGTAGGGTTGGACCATCGGACTATCAATTGATATATTCCATATTTTAATGTTCTTGCTGCAGTTTTGAATCTAGGGCAAGTTCCATGTTGCTCCAGTAGTCAGTTACATGAATGAATACCTACCTGTAGACAGTGGTGGATATATGCTTTCTAGAAAAGTCAAGATGGTGTTTGATTGAACAGGTCTGCCACGAAATGAAGTGAACAATGCTCGGAGTAGTTCTAAGGACTGGATACTGTGCTATGACTTACTTGACTTAGAGCTCTTGCCGGATATCCAGGATATCCAGCATAGAGGTCATACTGTGCTATATAAGAACTTATTTTATATCTTTACTGAGAACTTGAGAATCTGAGCTCATACATGTGTCAAAAGCAAAGGCAATTAGACAATCGCAGAATCAGTATGCAACATTAAAGTTGCCAAAAGATGGATGATTATGATGAGGAACTAAGGAGGTTAAAAAGATAAGTCTTCAGATGATGTTATTATAATACTTGCTGACCTAATTCTACCAGGAGAAGAGTTCCAAAGATTTGGTGCAGCAACTAGTTTAAGGCCAGACACCACAGGTGAAATGGTGTTTTTTGACAACAAATACTGAAAATGGTTTTCTGCCAGATTATTATACCTTTGTATGCATACTATCAATAAAATTAACTTCTATGACAATTACGTACCTCTAAGTGAGTTTTAATCATGGATCAAGCATGTTGATATCATGTAATGAAATCCATTATGCAATCTTTGACAGCCATTTTCTCAAAAACATTTTTCTTCAAATTTCTGCATTTGGAAACGGGATATCTCTTGGAATAATTACGCTATGTAAATAATGTTTTCAGTGTTGCATTCAGCATATTATACTGTGTGCAATGATCAGACACTTTTTTAAAATCATGAATAGTTTGAAAGATATAGTCATATTTGTTGCCAAAAAAGATTTTTTTTGTATTTTACCAAAAATTATTTAAAAAATAAAAACACATTTCAAAAAAATACTCTGATCATTTCACAATAGAATCTATAGAGAACATGGATTTGCAAGAATTATAACTATATATGGATTCAATAAAAAATTGCAGTGTTTCCAAATTTGCCAATATTTGCTCAAAATGGTGGCCATTTTGTTTGTTACCATGGAAACAGGGGGGGCTGGCTGAAAAAAGTTCAATATATTTGACTCAGTAAGACCCATTTCATGCATTGGGCAGAAAAAATTGAAATGTTTGCACAAATTAAAAAATAATCCTATCTACCTGCCGTGTTTGGCCTTAAGAGTTTAAAAGTTCCCTAGTTAAAAAGTTGATTTCCACTCCAGGAAAAAAAGTTGATAAGAAACTATTTGTTTATTTATGACAGTACCACTGTAACTTTGTCATCAGAGTCAATGACCGTCAGATGCCTACAGAATTGCTGTCACAGATGTGGTTCCAATTATAGGCATGGCCATAGATGGAGCCACTGATTGCAAACAATGAATAGAAAGATGGCATTCTACAGCAGCTTGCAGTTGTGTATAAATAGTAATGGTCTAATGCATCTTTAATGCTTCAGTTGAAAGCCACTAATGACTGACCATGGAGAAGTGTTATTTTGATTGATGTGTTATTGCCTATTAATATTCAACAGGCTAATTCTTAGTACTGCTCAATCTGTTCACATTCGATGATTTTTTCCCTTTACAATGTTGCTTTTTCAAATGCAAATTTGCAGCAATGGTTTTTGTCATTAAATTATTCTTGTATCAAATCAAATATTTATTCTGTGCATGCCAGAATTTCTGGAAAGTGGTGATTTATTCATGTTGACAAGCATGGAAGTAGTTTTTTGAATTTATGCAGACCTGAGTACAGACTAAATTATGCTGCTCAAGTTTGTTTTACCAGTTTTTACCATCTGTCCCAATAAAATAAAACCCAAACCAAACCTGGTTTAACTTAAATTTATTGGTGTGTTTGCAAAAACAAATGTTGAAAAATACATAATTGTTCAGGTTTGTAGAATTTCTGCCAGTTTGAACAAAAAAACAGTAAAAACACATATTTATCTGTTTCTTGACTGGAAAGATCCACCCTGCATTGGTAACTTATTTGATAACCAAGTCATGCCAGTATCAAACATGCAAAAATCATAACATAAAAATGGGCCAAGAAGCCCTGAAGTCCTTTGGACTATATTGTGAGTTTGTAATTATTAATCAAATGGTTTTTGGTGAATCATAGTTACAGATCATTAAGGGTTATGATGGAAGTACATTTGTCGGGGTTTGATTATGGGTGTCTGATTTATGGGAGGGTGAGACCTCTAATACATGTACATATATTGATGTATCATGTCACATGATTACTCGAATACGAGTAGAATATCCCTTGCCGATTAATCGAATAGTACGTTTGCTACTCGTCACACCCCTATTTAGAACAGACACAGGTATTTTGAACACTCTACATTTGTGTTCAGTATACATTTTTAGCACTCTTTTATGGCAACACACATCATTATTAGTATAGGAGCGAAGTCTAACAAAAAATGAAACACTTGGGTAAAAATTGGGAGTGAAAAATTTTCTTTCTCAAAATAATGTTTTTCTCATATGTACAGGGCTGAAAGTGTATGAAGATGATAAACAGAAGATAACTTTTAAGATGATAAGCAGAAGATAACTTTTTGCCTGGTGGGTCATTCTTACTGAACGCAACCAATGACTGCGGCACTCATCTCTTCAATGTTTGAATGAACCAGCTTGGTGAAAGCCTTTGGAAAGATAACACACCAAATACTCAAATTTTGGATTCTTGCTTATCTTACCAAAGACTTTCACCAAACTGATTTTTTCAAAAATCTAAGAGATGAGGGCAACAAATTTCAGGAATTTTGGTTGTGTTCCCATGGAATGACCCTGGTGTGTATTATATAGAATGATGAAATAGATCATTCACATTTTTGTGTTGCGTCTGTCACACTTATAAATCTATGTGTTCAGCAGAAAATTTTATGATAATTCTGTCCTGTTTATGGTGATTATCAAGGATTTCATGTTCTACTTTCAAATGCTACCCTTGATCATCTGATGAGGTGGAACTATGAGGGGGGTTCTGCCAGTGCAGTAGGAATTCCATTACACATTAGTTGCAGCCCATATGGACACATTCTGTTTGACACTGGGACAATGGCAGGCAGTGCGCCCAGCTAAAGTGCAATACACAGGCTTACAGCATAATCTCTGACACCAGCCTGCTCCACTCAGCTAGCACAGTGAGGCCACAATAAAATATAGTTGTGTTTCCGGTAACATTGATTTTTAAAATAGGGTAGATAGGTAGGAAAAACATTATATTTTTTTAAACATTTTATTGCGAAAAAAAATTGGGTAGGCAGACCTATTGTAATATTTTACTTTATTTATTATTTTTGTTCAACCATTTTAGCTAGCGCCATATATGACGCCACCCAACGGAATTTGTTAGAACTACGAAACCCAGACTATAATTATCACTTTCAGCCAGCGTAAGCTAGGCTATTGTTATTCCTTCGAGTTTTGTGTTCAAAACCGGAATCTGTACACTTATGCGTATTCTAACGATGTGACAAGTATATTTAATTAACAACACGGTTTCAATGCGCTTAGCGGACAACCAAACAACGATCATAAAATGGTTTATGTTAGCGCCTTCCACCTACGTCCCTGTTTAAGTTGGTTGACACGAGGTACGTAGCTCATGACACTTTGCAATGATTTACACGGAAATCCATCTATTAATAGGGACGATCGCATAATTTCCGTTCCAAAAGATAAATTCTTGTTACTTTTCAGGACTTTTGCAAAGATTATCTGTATTTTTTATTATGTTGAATGATTGTTGTAATAGGCTTTTGCTGGAATATAATATAATGTTAAAAGAAACGTTTTTGGTCAGAGGCAAGGGTCGAGGGTTGGCACCATAAAAATAGTTTTCTTTTGTTCTTAAAAAAATGTATAGGGTTGCACAGAAATACTAGGGACAGTCTGGTTATTGGAAAGGCCATCTTCTGCAGTGCAGTAGTGAAATAGTAGGAAAATTTTGCATTTTGGGGGCCCTGAGGTGCCCTTAGAATGATTCAATCAAATACAGTTTTCTTTAGTAAATTGGCATTACCTTAAGGTATGTCTATGCAAAATTAGAGAAAAAGTTACTGAAGATTTTTTGAAAAAATAGGCAAAATGTGAAAATTGACCAATATCTGTGGCCCTGGGGGTCCGGCCTTTAGAATGATTAAATAAAATACAGATTTCTCATGCATTGTGGCAGTACCCTAAGATACGTCTATGCAAAATTAGAGAAAAAGTTGCTGAACGGTTTCTGAGATATGGCAGCTAACGGCGGAGTGATGGCATAAGTCCATTGGACCTTCGGCCCGAAGGACAAAAAAGGTGGTTGAAATGAATACTCCTGGTACATCCTGAATCCATATGGTGGGAGTTTTAGAAATTATGTCATCCCAAGTATATGCTGTTGTAGACAGTGTCCAGCTTTTAACATGGGATTGGAGTCATTACGACACATCTACAATGATTGATCATTTCTAAAGTATATATATATTAGCTCAAAAGGAGTAGCCGTATTGATCAATTAATCAAAATTAGCATTATTGTTAAACCTGACATGTTTTCCTTATTATGAATGGCAATACTGGAGTGAAACAAGCCAGGTTTTCAGATACCCGATTCTGGAATCGAAACTTAAGGTTGATTCAGATTCCAATTCTGAAACTGGAATCGGTCAATGTGAAAGCAATGGAATTAGAATTGGAATCATTTCTGGGTGAAAATATCGGAATTGCTTTGAATGGAATCAGAATAGTTTACTGGAATCTTCTTATTTTAAATTCCACACCTACTGATTAATATTTTATTTTGGTAGTGCTAAGTAAAGTAACATTAACTCCCAAGTTAACTGTAACTCCCAATTGTATTTATAACTCATTTAGGAGTTACAGAATATACTGTAGTACTTGCAACTCCCAATTGTACTTTCCAAAATACATTAAAAATGTCTTTTAATGGGTTTACAATTAATGACCAGTCTACTGGGTCTTTGGGTTTAATTTAGGCAAAGTCAGGTTGTCGATACATTCTGACATATGTACCGAGAATTTTTTAATAAAGCCGCTGAATCGATGTGATCATATTACGGCATTAGCAATAAACTAGATAATAAAACATTTATGAAGCTACAGTTTCATTACGCAGGATCAGGTTCAACTAGCCAATATCTTAAAGACCAAGCGAAATGAAATTTTTTTATTCACAATCTGAATGAACTATAATCTAAAAATAGTGTCCTGATATTCAAGTAATTCTTACCCCCCTCCATCACCCTTTTCAAGGCTCCTTATGGTCACGCTTTTCTGTACATTTTCTGCACAGTTTGTTGCGACACCTAGGAGGCGTTGTGATGTCACTGCAGGTAGCACTGCTAGGATTTAGCATGGCACGTATCTATGTAGGTTGGTGTTCCAGGCTGTACCTAAAATTGTAATCGCAGAATTGACTATTTTTTTATATCACCATAGAGATAATAATCTTGTGTCGCTGGATGCACACAGGAATTTTGTTTACTTTTTGCGTTATTGCCATTTGAACATTGTGAATGCTCAAACTTGCAAGGGGATTTAATATTTTTGATATCACAGTAAAGATAATATTCTTATCCAAACGTTTGTCACTGGATGTGCCCAAGATTTGTTTTTAGTTTTTGAGTTATTGCCATTTGAACATCGTGAATGCTTACTGCTGCAATGTATACGCGGCAGCGGATGTAATGCAAGGTTGAGCATTCACAATGTTAAACGGCAATAACTAAAAAATTAACACAATTCCTGTGTGCATACAGTGACACATTTGTAGATAAGAATATTATCTGTACGGTGATGTCAAAATATTAGACTCCGCGACTGCAATTTCATGTAGTCTGAAACAGCAGGCTGCACAGCCGTTCGCCATGCTAAAGGATAGGGCGTGCTCAACATCTGATTGGCTATGACACGAAAATGACCATATTTTAGGGGGTTCAGTGACATGAGTTCGCAATGAACAGGCTTCATATTTGGCACATTACATGACAAGAATATTAAGTTTTTGTAAACAAAGTTTCAAAGACATTTTAAAATTTAATTTCACTTAGTCTTTAAAGATTTCCAAAGAAATAAAAAACCTATAAATTGTACATATAAATATGTACATTTATGCAAGCACCAACACAAGAAAGAAGGCCAAATGAATGACGTTTATTAGAGATTAAGTTAAAGAGAGAGAAATGTGGGCTCTACATCCCAAGGCCAGGCCTGACATATAAATTATAATTATAGCAATATTTAGTGGAATCAGATTTTTTTAAATGTCATTAGAACAATTGTTAACTGGACATGCCCTCGCGTCATGATTCATAGTACTCTGTAACAGTGCCAATGTGAGATCAGCACTCACTGAAGCAAGAAGCAGTGTTTATAATAAAGACCAAAGGTGGCCTTTAGCTGTAAGTTCTACTGTTGTTGTCACAGCTAATTACAGCAGGTGATATCAGCAACATAATGGTTAGCCATCTATGACGCTGAATTGTTGAATTACATACTGTGCACCACCTGCTGTCTTATATATATATATATATGAAACACAATTATTATAAATTATTATTATTACTAGAATTTGTAAAGAACCATATATCCGGAACAACAAGATTTAACAAGATTGCCACCCAGAGAATTAACTCTAGGTGGCAGGTGGACAAGGAAGCCCTTTAGCTTATCGAGAGTCCTACCCTTTTAGCTACATATATCCCGCCCGTCTGAGGTATGTGTCGATTTTATTTTTAAACATATTCACGCTACTAGCACCCACACAATCAGCAGATAATCTGTTCCATTCCTTTACAGTCCTTTGTGAAAATGAAAACTTTCTTATATCTAATCTACTCTGCTCCTTTGCTAATGTAACTTCATGTCCTCTAGTCCTTCTTTCTTAACTGAAAAAAATATATTTCTATCAATATTTTCATAACCATTTAATATTTTAAACACTTCTATCTGATCTCCTCTCAATCTCCTGATCTCTAGTGTTGTTAAACCGCATTTTTTTAGGCGTATTTCGTAACTAAAATCCCTCAGTTTTGGTATCATTTTAGTTGCTCTCCTCTGCACTCTTTCTAGCATATCTATGTCCTTCCTGCGATATGGCCTCCACGCTTGAATACAATATTCTAAATGAGGCCTAACTATTGTTTTGTACAGCGGTATTATTAGCTCTTTTTCCTTATACGTTATGTTTCGTCTAATTAATCCAAAGATTTGATTTCCCTTTGAAGATGCAATTCCGCACTGCTCTGAAACCTTCATATCAGCACTAATGGTTAACCCTAAGTCCTTTTCTTTTACAGTAGTACTTAGTACAGTACCCCCCATTGTATATTCTACTTCTTCGTTCCCATGTCCTGTGTGGAGGCATTTACATTTCCCAAAATTGAACAGCATTTGCCACTTTTCAGACCATTTGATCAACCTGTCAAGATCATCTTGTAAATGCTGTCTATCTCCATCACTTTTAATCCTTCTAAACACTTTTGTATCATCCGCAAATTTCAACACCTTGCTTGTTATTTCATCATCCAAATCGTTGATATATATTAAGAATAATATAGGTCCTAATACTGATCCCTGTGGTACCCCACTCAATACCGATTTCCAGTTTGAAGCCTCCCCATCAACTACTACACGTTGTCTTCTGTCAATCAGCCATTGTTCTATCCAGTTTATTGTACCATTTCCTATGCCATGGGCCTTTAGTTTCAGCAGTAATCTTTGATGTGGTACTTTGTCGAAAGCTTTTTGAAAATCTAAGTAGACGATATCTACTGGTGATCCCTCATCTACCCACTTAGTGATGTCTTCCAAAAAACATAACATATTTGTTAAGCATGACCTCGCTTTAAAAAAACCATGTTGAGATGGGTTTATCAAGTTTTGTTTAACAAGAAAATCCACCATGTGATCTTTAATTAGTCTTTCTAATAATTTGCAAATCACTGATGTTAAACTCACTGGTCTATAGTTCTCTGACTTGTTTCTCGAACCTTTTTTAAATAACGGTATAATGTTTGTCTCTTTCCATTCTAAAGGAACCACTCCCTCTTCTAATGACAAATTGAAAACTGTTGCAAGCGGTACGCTAATTTGTTCTACAATTTCCAATAGTAGTTTGGGCGGAATCCCATCCACTCCAGGTGATTTATTATCCTTCATAGCCCTTATTTTCTTAGCTACCATTTCCGGGGTTACAATTAATTGTCCTAAATAGTCTGAATCTGCCCCTTGAACTTAGCCTCTGGTACTGGCAGTGAACTAATATCTTCTCTGGTAAACACTGAACTAAAGTACTCATTCAGGTCTTCTGCCATTAAGAATCCCTCTGATATTATATTTCCAGCACTATCTTCTAGAGGACCGACCTTATCTTGAACTTTCTGTTTGCTTCGAACATACGCATACAAACTCTTGCTGTCATGTTTTATATTACTAGCTAATTGTTGTTCATAGCTTCTCTTTGAATTTCTAATTTCAGCTGTAGCTTGGTTAAGTGCTTCTTTATAACTGTTGTAGTCTTCATCATTTCCAGTACGTCTATATGACTTCCACATCATTTGTTTATACTTAATTTTTCTAATGGCTTCTTTCGATAAGTGTTTCTTTTTGGACCGTTTCCCTTGTTTTTTGAAGGGTACAAATTTATTGACTATGCACTTAATTTCACTCTTTAATATATTCCAGTATTCTGTTGCTGTTCATTGATGTGAATAGACATTGTTAAACATGTTATCAGATGAACAAAGTTACATAAAATATATGTTAAGTGTATAAAATATAGTGTAACTGTTACTTTAAGATCAGTAGATAAAAAATTTATAAATTAATAACAAATAAAGTGTACCCATTAACAGTTAGCATATTCCTCACTGGAAGAATGTACTGAGTAAAGGTCCACTATATTATGTGGTAGTTTTTGAGATACAGCCACAAATCAGTGTCATACTTTTTAATTTATAACCAGAACAACAGGTATGTTCATGAATATGTGTCCATGTTGGATGACAATAGACACCAACGATATATTAACAGTGGTTACTGAACTTCGTATGGATCCTAGTGTGGAATTAAGAGAGCTTCACAAATCTCACAAACCAATATGCATGACATCAAAAAACATGCTAAAAGAAATAAGGTTGTCACCATTGATAGATTTGTTATGTGAAAAAATACTCTACTGTGTAGGTGTATCTCAAATGATTTGATCTGCTGTTGGATTGATGTGTTTTGTTGCTTGGTGAAGTTATTGGGTTGTTGACTCCAGACCTCCTGTTTAGAGTGATTACAGACATCCAGTCATTTCACTTGCATAAAAGCATAACATAATGGATTAATTTATTTATGTAAAATACAGCATGCAATAAAAAAAAAATTTAATACAAAATTTAGGTTATTCATAGATCAGGTTTACTAGCAAAAATGCCTGTCACCTGATGGGATGTCTTGATAGATGACAGTCATGATAGTAATATTTACCAAACGTTAGAAAACACACAGCATCGTTACATAAACACCATAACGCGCTCGCAGATACTCGTTGTTTGTTCAAAATAACAAAGGTTGGAGAGAATGTGAAGTTCACGTCCATCGATAGGCCTTCTTCATGATAGTGTAGAATTGTCAAATAATATTTGTATTGCTATGCTATTGGCATGAGGGTAGACATAAGCATTACTGTGTCAGTGTCTACTTCATGTTGTCAAGTCTATGACGCAGGGGTCATTTTCCCGAAATATTTGCTGCATGCGCAAGGTTCCTGCGATTGTTAAGTTATGTTTTACGTATTACGTGCACATTACGTTTTACCTTCTGAACACCTGATTTACCTCATAAAAGGTTAGAATGTTGATATATATGGGGTATTTTGAAAAGACGTATGTCTTATGTCCTATTCTAGGCATGCTAGATTAGTCCCTAAAAGTTTGGCACTTGAGGTTCAAATCATCTATAATAAGAGGAAGACATTAACCTAACCGCATACACATGCAAGCTTGATTACAAGTAGTTGAGCACTGAAGTCAAAGCGGAAGTTTCTGTTGAATGACTCATATCTAGGGTTGAAAGACTCACATTTTGTACTCCATGTTAAGTGTTCTTCTGTGATCGTGACACGGTGTTTCAGTGCACAAAGATCGGTCTTGCATTGTTCCATAAATAGTATTTTGGTCCGATGAGAACTTTGTTCTTCTTTAATGGTTAACCACTCACAATCAAGTGAAATGACATCATCTTAAGGCCACAAATAATGAACTTGTTTGCACTGAAATAACATTCATTCCCTTCAAATGTGGGCACCTTGGAAAACAAAGCAGCATTCGAAATAGCACTTGTCCGTTTGTCCGGGACAAGTGATTTTTGGCCCAGACAAGTAAAATGACTCTACATGGTTATCTGGTGGACAAGTGACAATTTACAGTAAATAGTGCAACATTGCAAACTTTTTATTTGAGGAAATTCAAATGTAAATGAAGTTCGCTAGCAATTGCGCACGTTGCAATTTTGTTAGTGTGTCAGCGTCTTCGTTCCACCGCCAGTGTGTTGTACGTCAGTGTTCGACCGAGTTTACTGCCTGCGTTAACAGGGTCATCCGCTGAGCGCACCAACCTAGCTCTGTCATACGTGTAGGACAGACTGTGCATCAGCCTTCGTTGATCGAGGCTGTATTTCATAAAATCGTAAATCGTTCAGTTTGGCCGACGTACAACTTACTTCCACTCACGGATCATATTTCACAAACTTTGGAAATAGTAGACTTTGTATCGCTACCTGTTATTTGAATAATTATATAGTTTTAACCATTATTACGCCTAACCCACGTGGACTCGGCAGTCTTCCAAGTTATCGAACGTTAGCCGATCCATTCCAGTCCCAGATCGGTGACAATTTTCTAAACTTGTAATTGGCTCTCCAGTAAATCTATGGTGGTGGTTGATAAACGGAATATTAATGACATTTCAGAAGTGTTGTATCTATGTGACATTTATTCTAACTATAAATTGTGAGTTTTCGGAGCCAAGTTATGCAAAACGTGCGGCCGGGCCGCCAACTACGGCGGTCTGTGCGCGGCAGCAACGTTACAACGTAACTAAATCTATAAATTATATTACGTCTGGTAAATGTAATTCGGGCACCATTAAAACTATTTTTTTACCTCATTGAAATGGTAATATAAAATTGAGTAAATATATGCGTTTGTTTGCTGGTGATCAATTGAATACTATCTTCGTTTGTGAAATATAGAACTTTGTTAATATTGAAGTTCATAGAGCTTGAACAAAATAATATCAGATTATATAGTTTATTATGATTTTTTTTACGCTTCCTGGCTTTGCACTGGTTGTGTTCATGATGGTTGAGTGGCATCTTCAATGACTAACTGATGCCAAAATGTTACAGCAGTGTTATATGTTATATATATATATATATATACCATATTAAACAAAAACAGTTTTTGCAACATTATAACAAATAGCAAGGAAAAAATTGTCTCATTCCTATCATCATAATAATTATTTGTTACTAATAAAATGTTCATATCAGCATCACTAAAATATTGGTATGCATCATGTAACGTGTCTACTTTTAATATTCGTGATGACTAATAATGATAATGGACCTGAAAAAAAGTTGCAAATATAATTTTGCAATTTCAATATTTGCAAATTAAATCAAATTGTGTCGTTGATCACAAGTCACTCAGATGTACATGCAACAAAACAGCAGGAACATTGTGTTGTTGTCATAAAAAGAAAGACAAACTTTTTCCGTTTTTTCCGAAGCTTCTATTCCCCTTAACAACCACTCGGACATGTACAATTTTTGTGGACAAGTAGATTTCAAAACTTACTTGTCTGCCAGACAAGTAAGTAAGAACACCTCATGAATGAACAATGATTTTGGTTTTATTATAGAAATGCCACTATTACATGGCTTGAAGAAATCCAATAAAACGGTGCACATCTGTGAAATCAATAAAACATTTAATAAAAAGTACATTTAGCAAATAAGAATAATTAAACTGCAGACACTGCCATTAAGTAACAACAATAAGAAAATTACCTGTATCTTTTATGCCTGCGTCTTGTGCATTCATTTCAAAACCCTGCAAAAAATAAATTAAGCCATGCTGAGGCAAAACAGCGAAATATGAAACAGCCGAACAAGTTTTATTGTTCTGCTCAGAGGTGGTGCATCGAGGAATTCTACTTGAAAGGTCCGACTCAATTGCATATTACCTCCAGACACGGAACCATCTCAGTTTTATCACTACAAAACTATCAGCTATGTAAGAAAATACACGAAAAGAGCAGCGTGGTAATGAGGCAACGAGTCATTAATAACGTCAGTGAAGACAAGGTAATGAGTGTCTAGTGCCTGGGACCTACAGGTGATTGTTCCCTGCAGATGTGTTTAGAGGGTGACCACATTGTTCGAGATCGTGTATATTTATTCATGAGCAGATTCAAATGTCAGCAACTCATAATCTAGCTTACAAAACATGTGATGATGTTGACGTCCACATTTTAGTGATTTTACTATATCCTGCATGCTAAATTTACGCATCCATTGCAGATGTGTTTGAATCCTAAGCTTAACAATAATTAATCTTCACTGATAAACTTTTCATACATAAGTGAGCTGACTTAATTCAGCGAATCAGAACCATGGTTTCAAATGTAGCATCATCAGCCCTCCAAAGCGAAAGTCGAAAACAAAATGGCGGAGCAGTGTTCGGCATTTTGTCCACTTCAAAAGTTTACTTTGGATTATCTCAAGTTTCTGCGTCAATATTTTGACAAAAATGCCTGACAGTATTCATAAATAAGGTCATTATACTAGTTCAGATAGGTAGAACGACTTTGGGGTGTTTCTTGATATAATAATTCAACAAATTAGCAGTGCGATGTTTCTTTGGGTGAGCACGTGGGTTGTAATGGTAACGAGCGAGGTAGTGATCGACCTGCTTGAATCGGCCTATTTTATGTCAGAAAAAAATAATAAAAAAGTTCTCAACAGATTTGTTTAATTTTTGTGTTATTTGGCAGCAAACATATATGGCTACATTTGTCTCACTGGATGTAAGGCATACTGCCATTCAGTAATTACCTTGCAGCACGATTAAATGTTTGTTTTTTAAATATTTGTTTGGATGAAGTTAGATAGTAATATCCCCATGACTTTAGTATGTGATATAGTTATTATAATTTTATTATAATACAGCATTCCTTTAGCAATAAAATTATACTTCATTCATATTTTTATGACAAATAGTAGCAAAGTTATGATTTTTATAGGAACAATAGGCTATGTAAGTTTTTCAGTGGTCACTTCTAGGGTTAATAAGCCATTGTCAATATGCATCAATCATGTCTGGGAACATGGCTTCCCAGACAGGATTCGATATTTTAGAGCAACAATGCCCACATGTCAAGAAGAAAGATCTATGCTGTGTTTTGTCAATCTCTTATTGGGTTTTCAGTCAAGATATCTACTCATAAAAACTAAAGCTGCAGATGAGTTGCAGCTTAAGAATGTATGATTGATGGTCCAGTAATTCACCTATTGTATTGAATATCAAATTTAATGAATTTTGACAACTCGTATCTCTAACGATAGAATAAGGAATGTTTATAATTAATACAAATTAAGTAAAAATACGACAGTAAAGTATGACAGGATGGGTGCAGGTGTGCTAGCTGCTGTACTGCCAGTATGTAGTGCAATGACAAAATCACATGGCTCAAACTAGTTGTATTTTAAGCTATTTTCTACCTACCCCGTTCTTCATCAAATTATAACATACCGAACACTACTGAATTATGGATGGAACCAACAGAATGCATCAATATTAATTAATATACAGTTATGCGGAGAGCAGCAAAATGTCATTATTTTAATTTTGATTGACTCCCATGTTGGTATTCACAATGATCTTGAAGGTCCATATCCCCTTCTATACCCTATCCCTGGGTCTTCACAACTTGATTTGTGCTGCTGCTGTGGCACTAAACTGTCCAGAACCAATGAAATGATCATCTCTTAAAACACACCCACACCAAACCTGTCGTTATGTAGGAACCCTATACAGTAAACCATTCGTTATCGAACATGCAGTTTGATAATCTTTATGAATGAAGAAATGCATAAGTGTCAAAAATCATCCTTATCACCATCATCAATAGTTACTTGTATATCTTGCGAGTCATGTGACAGTCTTAGTAATACTCACTTGTATATTTGGTGAGTCATGTGACAGTCGTAATAAATGCTGAACATGATCAAGGTTTTTGTCTAGGATGCCTTGTACTGATTGACGGCATTCGTCAAATTCAAGATTTACTTTGTCCCGAAGGATGTCATCTTGCACCAAGAAGAAATACAAGATGTCTGTTAAACAGCAGTATTTCACATTTTAACATAATTACTAAGTAATGTTTGTCAATTAATTAAGTCCATCATGAATTAGGTTTGTTGATTTTCTAATTTGAATTTTGTTAATAGTTACAGTAATAATATATTATTATGTGCAAACAGTTTAATTAAAAAGTGTGTGCACTTTTGCTAAAATTATCAACTTTGATACTTAGATCGGGTAAATTTTAATTGTGAAAGTATGAATAGCCTTAGAACTTTGAGTCAAACCATCTTTGCACCTGTTTTGCCAAATTTGAACTGGATCTGGTCTAAAACAATTTAATGATTTCACCAAAGCTAAATAACACATTTATATAAACCAGCTTGCATATGTCATAGCCTATGTTAGATATATTAATTATCATGTTACATGGTTGCATTCTATAAAATGGCACTTTTTTATAGTTATTATGCCATGCATCATTGTATTTCTGATCAGTTTTATTAATTAATTGACACAAGTGACAAATCCATAATTTTTTGAATTGTGCAACTTAACATTTTTAATGAACTTTCACTATGCCACTTTGGTCAGGATTCAAAGTTATCTGAACTTTATCTTTTCCAAACTGTCTGCCACAATATAAAACTTGCTTTTAGGTTTCTCAGTTTGAAACAACAGTACAGAATTGGTTGTAAACCACCAAGCTACCAGAAGTGCAACCTGCATAAAGCGCTGCCACCTAGTGTACAAGTTAACACTAAATTGTATAAGAAATTACTGTTGCAGGGTACATATTTCACTAAAAGGACATATCATGTTTTGGAAATGGTGAGCCTGGAGGCCTTTATAGCAGTACAAAATCATCCGTTGAAGGAACTGTTTTACCAAATGCAAATAAACATCAATGATATGATTAATGTCCAATCAAAATGAAAGGTCTGATTCAGCCCAGCAAATTCATGAGAGTGACAGATGGGTGCCGGAGTCACCCAGCTAAAACACGAGACTTACGAGATCTATTTTAATTTCATTTCATTGATGAGGAACATGTAACTTACCAAGATGTCTAAGTGCCTGGGTTGTTGTATTTGACGAGTGCTCACTGGAGGTAATGTTTTCAGTGCTGTTATCATCACAAAGTTCTTTGTAGCCACTGTGGGAACACGTGGCAGCGACAAGTGGGCCGTAATGTGACAGTACAGCAGTGCTGCCCTGAGTGGCAATGTCTTGCGAGATGAAGATGTTGTCCTGATCACTCTCATCATTGTAGTTGTTGGCGTTGCAGCAGTAGTCGTCTGTGAGTGGACCAGAGCTGGGAGTGCTTTGGTCCTCCGTCCAGGTCACGTGTGTGTCTTCACTTGAAAGACTCGCCTGCACCAAAGCACAACTTGTAATAATTATGTGTAGTTCAAACAAAGGTCCATATATATGCATAAATACAACATATATACAAAATATAATATATATAATCCTAAAGGCAGCAAATGCAGACTGTTCCATTATGAGAGATAGGATATACAGTCTATGAGAACAATGCTGTCAATCATCAAACTTCTTTTGGTGAAAATAATTATCGATATCAATATGTCTGGTTATACTATGTATAGTACTAACAGTTCAAATTTTAAAATAAAAGGCATTATCCACCAAACTAGGGGTCAAAACTTTAAGCAGACTGGCTTTTGTTTGCTTAAAACAGCCATCTGCCTAAGATTTAACAAGATTGCCATCCAGAGAATTAACTCTAGATGGCAGGTGGACAAGAAAGCCCTTTGGCTTATCGAGAGTCCAACCCTTTTATCTACATATATCCAGCCCTTCTGAGGTATGTGTCGATTTTATTTTTAAACATATTCACATTACTAGCACCCACACAATCATCAGATAATCTGTTCCATTCATTCAGTCCTTTGTGAAAATGAGAACTTTCTTACGTCTAATCTACACTGCTCCTTTACTAATGTAACTTCATGTCCTCTAGTCTTTCTATCTCTCTTAACTGAAAAAAAACATTTCTATCAATATTTTCATAACCATTCAATATTTTAAACACTTCTATCTGATCTCCTCTCAATCTCCTGGTCTCTAGTGTTGTTAAACCACATTCTTTTAGGCGTTTTTCGTAACTAAGATCCCTCAGTTTTGGTATCATTTTAGTCGCTCTCCTCTGTACTCTTTCTAGCATATCTATATCCTTCTTGCGGTATGGCCTCCATGCTTGTATACAATATTCTAAATGAGGCCTAACTATTGTTTTTCTGTACAGCGGTATCATTAGTTCTTTTTCTGTATATGCTATATTTCACCTAATCAATCCAAGGATTTTATTTCCTTTTGAAGCTGCAATTCCACACTGCTCTGAAACCTTCATGTCAGCACTAATTGTCAGCCCTAAGTCTTTTTCTTTTACAGTAGTACTTAGTACAGTTCCCCCATTGTATATTCTACATATTCGTTCCCATGTCCTGTGTGAAGGCATTTACATTTCCCAAAATTGAACAACATTTGCCACTTTTCAGACCATTTGATCAACCTGTCAAGATCATCTTGTAAATGGTGTCTATCTCCATCACTTTCAATCCTTCTAAACACTTTTGTATCATCCGCAAATTTCAACACCTTGCTTGTTATTTCATCATCCAAATCGTTGATACAGCCCTGTATATATTAAGAATAATATAGGTCCTAATACTGATCCCTGTGGTACCCCACTCAATACCGATTTCCAGTTTGAAGCCTCCCCATCAACTACTACACGTTGTCTTCTGTCAATCAGCCATTGTTCTATCCAGTTTATTGTACCATTTCCTATGCCATGGGCCTTTAGTTTCAGCAGTAATCTTTGATGTGGTACTTTGTCGAAAGCTTTTTGAAAATCTAAGTAGACGATATCTACTGGTGATCCCTCATCTACCCACTTAGTGATGTCTTCCAAAAAACATAACATATTTGTTAAGCATGACCTCGCTTTAAAAAAACTATGATGAGATGGGTTGATCAAGTTTTATTTAACAAGAAAATACACCATGTGATCTTTAATTAGTCTTTCTAATAATTTGCAAATCACTGATGTTAAACTCATTTGTCTATAGTTCTCCGACTTGTTTCTCGAACATTTTTTAAATAACGGTATAATGTTTGCCTCTTTCCATTCTAAAGGAACCACTCCCTCTTCTAATGACAAATTGAAAACTGTTGCAAGCGGTACGCTAATTTGTTCTACAATTTCTAATAGTAGTTTGGGTGGAATACCATCCACTCCAGGTGATTTATTATCCTTTATAGCCCTAATTTTCTTAGCTACCATTTCTGGGGTTACAATTAACTGTCTTAAATAGTCTGAACCTGCCCCCTTGAACTTAGCCTTTGGTACTGGCAGTCTTCTCTGGTAAACACTGAACCAAAATACTCATTCAGGTCTTCTGCCATTAAGAATCCTTCTGATATTATATTTCCAGCACTATCTTCTAGATGACCGACCTTATCCTGAACTTTCTGTTTGCTTCGAACATACGCATAAAAACTCTTGCTGTCATGTTTTATATTACAAGCCAATTTCTCTTTGAATTTCTAATTTCAGCTGTAGCTTGGTTTAGTGCTTCTTTATAAATGTTGTAGTCTTCGTCATTTCCAGTAAGTCTATATGACTTCCACATCATTTGTTTATACTTAATTTTGTTAATGGCTTCTTTTGATATGTTTCTTTTTGGACCGTTTCCCGTGTTTTTTTAAGGGAACAAATTTGACGATGATGCATTCAATTTCACTCTTTAAGATATTCCAGCATTCTGTTGCTGTCTTATTCTTCAGTGTGTCATTCCAGTCTATCTTTGCTAAATATTTCCTTATGTCCTTATATTTTCCTTTGTGGAAATTTCTCCTGTACTGCTTTTTACTATTCCTTTCTGATTTTACTTTGATGGTAAAATGTATCTGGTTGTGATCACTACTCCCCAGTGGCTCACATATCCTGACATTGTCAACTAATTCATTCTGTGAGGACAAAACTATGTCTAACACATTCTCTCCCCTGGTTGGTTCTAGCACATGTTGAGAAAGGAAACTATCTTGTACTAAAACTAAAAACTTGTGGTCCTCATTACCCATACTCTGTAAAGATTTCCATTTTATATGTCCATGGTTAAAATCCCCAATAATAACACAGTCCCGTTTGCTCACTTCCCTTATAGCGTTTTGTATTTTTTCATTCTCTTCTATGCTTATGTTTGGACTTCGATAAACTAATCCAACCGTTAACGTCGAGTTTCCTGTAACTATGTTACACCAAACAGCTTCTTCGCAATCTGCTTCTCTAATTTTATTTCATAAGCCTGGATAGATTCTTTAATATATAAAATAACTCCACCTCCCCTTCTTCCTATTCTATCTTTCCTAAACATTACATATCCTGTCAGTCCCAATTCGGCATCTGATATATCGGTGGTTGCCCATGATTCGGTTATACCTATTATGTGAGGGTCAATATCTTCTACCATAATGTTTAGTTCATTTCTTTTGTTTACTATACTCCTTGCATTTAAACAAACACATTTATATCCAGCTTCAGAACAGTTTTCCAGACTGTTCTTTGCTGAATTATGTTTGCTGTCTTTATCTATGCCTCCAGTTTCAGGCTTCTCTGCGAGTCCCCCCTGCGAATTTTGTTTAAATAGATGCAACCTGTCCCACTGTCAACAGATCGCAGCAGATTCTCTGAGAATACTGCTGCCCCCTTTCCACTTAGATGGAGGCCATCTCTCATGTACATATCTTCTCTCCCAACGAAGTACCCCCATAAATCTATGAATCCCACGCCCTCTTCTTCACACATCTGCTCAACTAGAGCGCTGATCGCCATCCTCTTACAGTTTCTGTATGTTGCCCCCCTTCGTCCCACTACTGGCAAAATTCCTGAGAGAACAACCTGTTCCACTCGTCTTCTTTAGCTTCCTCACTAGATGTATGTGCTTCTGAACTATCCCAGTTGTTCCCTCCTTGTCTGCATTGTTTGTCCCTACGTGTACTAGTATAGACCCTCCCTTGCCATGCCCCAATACCTTCTCTACCCTTTCGGTCAGATGCTCTATCCTAGCCCCCACTAGACATACAACAACGTCCTTCCCCTCGCATATAGTCATCTGTTTTCCTCAGAATTGAATCGCCCATAAACACTTTCTCTTTTCTCCTTGCCCCCTCAATCAAGGCAACATAACAAATAAAAATATAAAAGTACACATCACATTTTTAACATACTATACACAGGTGACAGGTAGGTGGGATGCGTATATAAATATTATTACTATTTTATTATTACCAACATTTATACAGCACCATATATCCGGGACCAGCCCGTTCATGGAACTCAGAATCAATTTATTTGACCTATGTATACAATACATATACAATGACTAACTTAAGCGATACGTAAGGTCGGGAGACTCCCATTAAGATATATTATATCGCTAGCACAGGAGCCACCCCATCAATATAAACAACAACAAAATTTATATGAAATGATCAGAATAATATGACTTAAATAGATAGTTGAGGATTACTCATAGGTGTGTACACACATTATAAAACGTACATGGAATTATAAGAAATGTTTAAGAAATATATAATCTTGGTAAAAAATATTATATAAAAAAACTGTATATATTAAGTAATTAACATGCATGACATTTTTGAAAATATTAAGATAATTACATATATAGTTATATGTTAAAATTAAGTAAAATGTTTTATATAATCAAAATTAAATAAATAAATAAAACACGTTTATGAAGTGTCCAACAGCACTGTTCTTTAGTGGAAGTAATCCAGTTTAAATAGGCGCGTTTTAAGGAGTCTGGTCTGTTAAGCAAATTTTGACTGGCAAAGCGATATATATATAAAGATAATATGCAGGTGTGCTTGCAACCTTTCCAGATTTCTCAGATGAAAACAAAACACATATTTGATCGCTTACATTTTAAAAACATTTACCGGTAGTTGATTTTTGTTATCCTGGATGGTGTAATAAAATTTTTCAACAAAACAAATAATCCACACCTTGGGAATATAAGTTTGCTGATGATTACACCAGATGTCGCTGCTGCAAGTGCCAGCAAGTGCTACGGGCTGAGTGTCAGGGAGAAAATGGTCATAGCTGTGGCAGTGTGCTTGCTCTCCATCTGGGCACATGGGGTGGTACCCGCAACCCCCTTCACAGGCAGTTTCACTGGGCAGGTCTGTGCATGTGTAGCTGAAGTGATTCAATGGATGAACATTTGTGACATAGCATGGAAATAGTTTTATATATGCATGAGGAACTGCCGTTCAAGTTGGTTGTTAAAGCTAACCTTGACTGTTCCTTGTACATTACTATTACTGTGCTTTGTGCTTAGAATAAAAATGTAGGTAGACTGCCACCCAAATTGCATTTAATAAGTATAAAATATTGTGCACAACTTGAATGTTGCATCGTTAAATGTTCAAACATTACTGTAAACAAAACATTTACAATCTAAACATGCTCTGCTAGCAATATAGTGGATGCTGGTAGGGTTATCCACAAGGCCCTTTGATGTTTGGTGCATTCAAGTGGTTCCCACACAAGACAACTGATTCAGTGAACTTCCTGCTAATAATTACCACCCAGTACCAGAACAGGCAGCAGTGCTTTAATATAAAACTGGATTTTAAGTGGCAGCAGAAACAATAACTTCCTGCTTGTACTATGTTAGTTAATTTTGAAAATAACATCAAATTTGTGTGTAGTAGCAAGTGAGGATTTGTGATGTGGCTATTACACTGTATTCTATTTCATGTACATACTGTTCTTCTGTGAACTGTGCTGCTTCAATGGAGCCAAGCTCCAGACCAGCCTCATGAATGATGCCAGCTGCACACTGAAAGACACATTACATCACATTTACTTGAACTATTTCCAAAACTTGCAAATTAATATAAAATGCATGACTTACTACATACTGTTATCAGCTAATAACAGCAGGTGTTAAGCAATTCACATGCATATATAAATAAATTAATCCTTAGAATCAATACACTGATAAGCAATTGGCAAAATAATTGCAGCCCTAACTTAATAAGCAGAAACCATAATTGAGTTGAACCACATATTGGACTTATGGCTTTCTCAATTGCTGCAGAAACTCTTTGGAATCACTCCATTAGTGTCAGGTAAGTAAGGAACAAAGTCATGTTGTCATCATCTCAAGACCTGTCTTTGTAATCGTTCTTACCCTCCTCAATTCCTCATCCACCTGTTGACAACTACTTTAGGTACTGAAGTTAAGATCCTTTTTATGTGACCCTCGCCTTCGGTTTCCGAGGATTTTGGTACAACAAATGTTTTCATATTGTGTTGTAATTGTATTATCTCTTTACCAATGCACACCAATATCTATACATACTATAAGGAATATATATATATATATATATATACTGTATATGTATATATATAATTATATAAAATCTGTATACATGCATGCATACGTCATCTACACTTTACACACATCAAGAACATTTTGTGTTTCTCCAAATGCCTGCAGTGATTCATCATCTCCAGTCTGTGTTACATGTTGGCTTTGAGCTGACGTCACATCGTTGCAAATGTTCCTGCCAAAATATAATTTTCTGTTACGGCATGTCTTAATAAGAGCTGCAATGCAGACTGCAGCAAAATTTTCAACTCCACATAAAAAACTTTGAAATACAAAACCTTACATTGTGTTTAGAAAACAGATTTGTGCACTACTCCATGTTAGCATAATTAAAGTTGCTGAAAACATTAGTAAAACATTGTTAATTTAATGCCTAAATACTAAAAACTGTAGTACAAACACACACACATTTCCATTGTTAATTTGGAAAACCAACTAAATCGTTACACAGTAAATTAAAACCATTAATTTTTTGCGAAATGGGCACTACTGCAATTAAGCAATAAGGCACTCAGTTCACGTTTTACAACTTTCCAGCAATGGAAAATTAAAAATAACTGATTTCTATCCCATACACTAAACATATTTTGTTTAGCTTCTTATCAGAATCTCAATTACTTATTGCCATTAAACTTACATTGAATACTGACTATTCCAGTTCCTTTTCTTGCCAATCTGTACAACTTGTTCTGTTTCTTTTGCTGTGTGAAAGATGACTTTGAAATAATGTTTAGTGAAATTACATGACATGAAACCCAAAGCACACAAATCAAATTATACATTATTGAATTACGACTGTATCTGTTTTGTTGTATATGACATGTCTACATTTCCAAACAATGAATTAAATAATTATTACATATAAACTACACATCAAGAAATGTAAACAATGAAAAATATTAAAACAGTTAAACTATAGTATACAGAGGCAAGAAGTTATCTCTATGCCAGTTTCTTTGTTAATATGCTCACATATACCAGTTCGCTTGTGTCAGTTTGGATGTTTGTGTCATTGATGTATGAAATATTGTATATTGAAGCTTACCAGATCCCCGTGCTTGTGGTAGATGGCTGCTTGATACTGTATTCATTGCATCTGTCACCTCTGCTCACTTCAAAAAACAATTAATTGATCAATGTACTGTACTGACACACAGTCTAACTAAAAACACTTTCCAGCCAAACAAATTATTGAAATTTATTTTAGTGATCTAGAATATTGATCTCTTGTGTAACTGTTTCTACAGATTCGTGTGAAAATTGTATATAACTATATTTTTGCCTAAATGTGATATGGTACCTCAAAATTCCATTAACTCCACCATTTCAAGCGCACACCGCAATACTGCACAGCTGAAGCGGCGCAATATCGCATGGCTGCAGTGGTGCAGACTGGCACAAACTGGTGTGCTATTTGGGCCTCAAAAATGTGCAAAGAGGCAATACTTTATAATGAAAAACAATATTCCTGGGATGACATGGATGGAATTAATGAAATGAGATATAAAATTTATTATTAGTCAGGGAGTACTAATGGAAAAAATCGAGGTGTGCCCAGATTCTACACAAATTCCAGGGGGGGTGCCAGGATAGGTAAAATCCTAACAAATGGTGGGAGTTTGGCCCCCAAAACAGTTTGGGAGATGGGAAATTGAGTGTTGCCACACCCTCACACACTGATAGAAGAGATCGGCTTGGACTTGGCCTGGGCTTGATGACAGTCACAATGTTCTGTTTCTTCTGGAATAGGAATGAGCCTTATGTCACTAATGAGACTTTGTATCTCCATCATTTTCTAGTAGCCACTTTAACATAGTAATAGTATTTTATCTTTTAATTACTAGTATGAACCAGTTAACAAGCATTTGAAACTGTAGATGACAACTACCCAGGTATGAGTATCAAAGTAGGATTACATTTGTGGAGAACATGGTAGTGTAGTTGTTAGGTTAGCACATTTGCCTGGCATGGCGGCGCTCTGAGTTCACAAACCCGGACCGGGCAGGTCTGGTATATTTGGTGTAAAAACCTGGCTCTTAATATCGAGGGTCTATGTATCCCTTGCATAGGCAACGGAACCGGGTGGAGGGGGCTGGAGATAGGATTAGCCCCCTCAATATTTAGAGCCTCAAGGACAAGGTGAGTTTTTTGGTGAGCCTGAGGGTCCATTTTGAGGTTTTTGGAAAGCTTCAAATGTGGGTGGTTTTTTTTTGGTGAGCCTCAAGGGGGAGGGGTGCAGTCTGGTGTTTTGGAGTTCTAACCAAAACTAAAGTAAAGGTGGGTTTTTTGACAAGTCTCTACTACTCTAGCCTAGGCTCTAGCCTAAGGCTAGGCTTGGAGGGGTGCAACTTGAAGTTTTTTAGGCTCAACCTCCCAGTTAATATCATGTTCTGATGCCCAATGCCTTGTGATTGAGTCTGAGAGATCACATTACTTAATGTCGGTCCCATCTCGGTTTGGGACGTAAGAGAACCACTGAGCGAGTGAGTCAGTGCCTGACCGAGGGTGAGGTCGCAGCCTGAGGTCGAGGACGACAAGTCACAAAGACACACTATTCCCTAAACTAAAGGCAAGCAGAGACGTCTGAGAGGCGATTTGATTGAATGCTACAAATTAACTCCTAACAGCATAAACAGGGAAGGAATGTATAGCAGAAACAACTTCACTCCGGGGAAACAAACTAACTCTTCAAATCAAGATCTAGGCTACAAGTCAGGCAAAATTTCATCAGCCAAAGTTAGACTGAAAAGTGGTTAACCACTCACTGCCACTGCAATTACTTACCAAATTATATTTAACTGTCACAACAACCAATGCCTTTAACTTTTAAGGCCAGATTGGATAGATATTAGAAAGCCAAATGAAACGACAGATATGGAATAAATCAAGACCAGCTTGTAAATATCCATTAAGCCTTAAGTGTAAGCAGTTTCAGTGTCACTGTCACACTCAGTGACAGTGTCGGTCACATTTGAAGGCAGTGAAGCACCCTGGTTAGGCACTTCAAACGATTCTGCTCGCTACGTAATTTTCCGTGCGCCGCGATCCGTTCACGATTTAGCCGTGTCATTTACGCACCGCCCGGGTAGTGCTTTGTTTTAACTCTTGGATTCGCGCGCTTTATCTAGTCGTTGACGTCATCTGCTGATGGATTCATTTTGCTGGTAAGTCGAATTTTATTTACGTGTCTTTCTTTTTCAAATTTGACCAAATAATCTGCTAGATTTTATCGATTTGCCGACATAGCTGTTTTTCATTAGTAAAGTTAGCACATTTGCATTAGTATAAGAAGAAATCGTTTGTGTTTAGCAAGATCTACTAGGTTTATATTAGTCTGTGTTGAAAAATCTTTGGCGGAATCGGGCGCCATCTATGATTTTGAACCGTTCCAAAAAATTGAAGTTTCACCATTGTCAGGCATTGCGTTTCGATGAAATCGCATGCGCGTATACAAAACCAGGTCGGATTAAGCTATATAAGTGTGTCTAAGAGAAAAGATTTAGTGTTTAGCCTGATCTATAGGGATTTATGCTAGTCTGTGTTGAAAAATCTTTGGCGGATTCGGGCGCCATATATGGTTTTTGAGCCATTCAAAAATCATGATACGATTATTTGACCGATCTGTGACTATTGGTTAAGCCACTTGCGCCGCGTCATCGACATCGTGATGATGTCATCGGAGCCATATTGTGACTTATTCCACATTACTGAAATTAAATCACTACAACACAACAGTCAAAGTAGTAGTTTAGAGTTGCTAGACTTTCACTTTGTTTAATTAATAGCCTATTACTATGATACTATGGGCCAAGCATGGTAGTCTTAGACTTAGGCTAGCCTTAGCCTAGGAAAGGGCTGGTTACTGCTTACTCTTGCCTTGGCAGTCTTGACTTGGGTTTGGCATGGCTTATCATTATGCCATTATTTATGGTTATGCTTTTATTTAGACTTAGAAATAATATAAATTTCATTATGCAATAATTTTTAATAATTGTTGTTACATATTAAATCAACAATTGGTTAGAATTTTTTTTTACATCAAATACGTAAATTATCCGACTTAATTTGTTTAAAAAAATATTTCATGATAAACAGTCACTGCACAACATTTTGTAAAATGTAATATAACCCATAATGCCTTGGACAGATGTAACATAATTCGTTTCATTGTGTGACAACTGACATAATGCATTATTATAGAATTTCACTCTGCTCTCTTGAGTAACAGTTGCAGGGATAAGAAAATTATTTCACAAGATTTGCATGCAGAATCAAAACAGTTATCAAAATATGGTACACGATGGCCTTTTTATTTCAGATATTCGCAATTACATGCAGTGACACTGATCTTACACTGATCTGTATCTGACTGTGAAGGTACCGAGCCACAGAGTTGTCTGAATATGACATTCATCACATGCCTGCATACATACACATCTTGCTGATTATATATCTGATATCTAGATTGAACGGTGTCCATTCAACACGACATGAACATTACTTATAGACATCATGTTGACGAACACAACGTTTTTCTACAAGATACTGAAATATGAACCTAGCTGCACAGATCTTGCAGTCTACTGGCATTAAACTATGAGACAATCAACTGCCAATATTACAAAAAGACTGTATTGTGAGCACACCAGACTTCATCTTCAGGACTTGACTCCCATGGGGAGTAACACAGAAAGCAGTCTTGCATTTGGTGCATTTGGGTCCGGCGACGGAATACTGTGAACAATTTATGAACATTACTTCATCAAGTTCATGTTGAAATGCAGAACATTACATTATGAACCAGTGACAATTTATTACTTGACTGTACTGAGCTTGCAACATTCATCCAACCTGTCAGGACACAGTCACACATAGACACAGTGAAGTATGACTACTGTATTGATCTGTTGAGTTTGTGTGCTATTTAGCCAATATTTACTTATTAATAAAGTTATTGTTAATGATATATATGACTTGTTAATGTATATTTATTATAATGTTTAATGTGGTGGTAAACATTGCATAAATTATATAACTGTCTTAATAATTATGGACATTCTAGCCTTTTATCGAAATGTATTGGTCAGTCATTAGCGTGCTAATATTAGCCAATATTAACTTATTAATTAAGTTACTGTTAATGTGAAATGACTGGTTAATGTATATTTATTACTATAATTAATGTGGTTTACTGCTTTCATAAATGATACAAATATCTTCATAATCATGGACATTATGGTCTTTTACTGAAATGTGTCCGTTTGTCGAGGTTGCGCACTAATTAGCCAATATTGACTAATTAAATCAATTATTAAATAATTTGTTAATGTATATTTATTACCATTATTAATGTGGTTATACACATTGCATAATATGTATAAATATCTTCATAGTCATGGACATTATGGCCTTTTACTGATATGTTTTGGTCTGTCGAGGTTGTGCGCTAATTACCCAATATTGACTAATTAATTAAATTATTATTATTTTTAAATTCATATTTATTACCATTATTAATGTGGTTATACACATTGCATAATATGTATAAAATCTTTATAATCATGGACATTATGGCCTTTAAATGGAGCGTTTTGGTCTGTTGAGTTTTGCATGCTACATAACTAAAATTAACTAATTAATTGCATTAATTTGGTTATAATTAGTACTAAAAATATTAAATATTATAAATTTATTACTCTTGTCAATGTGTTTGAAAACCCTGAAGACAGTATTTAAATATCTGTACATTTTAAAGCAAATATTTACCTATAGAAAACACAAAAATGAGTTCATTTTGCCATTGTAAGAGATACACAAAAATGACGCTGTTTTTCCGTCTTAAAATCGCTATATCTTTTGATCTATTAAAGGTATCTTAATAAAGTAAACAGTTATGTGATCCTTAACCTATTACCTTTAATTTAAGCCCATTCCCAATGTTTTAGCATGATATTTAATTTTTTGTTGAAGTGCCTACCCTGGTCCCTGCCCCCGGCCGCGATCACCCTCTGGCCGGCCTCGGTGCCAGCAGAGAAAGGTCGGTTTGGTAATAATGTTCTGATAAAGGCTGATTGGTTGAATGAGACCTCATAAGTTAACGAGTGGAGCGCTGGAAACAACATGAAGTTGAGAACACTTTGCCGTCTTGGTAGACGCTTCCACATTGCAGACGATAGCACCGTTTCCTGTGTCTTGCAGAGAATGATTAACATTCCTAAAACTAATTTCATTGACTATTTATACAGTTCTTGCTTATGTGGTACACCTTATTAAAATGGTTAAATATTATTACAATGTTAGTAGATTGACATTAAGTCGAACTGCAACTTTACAAAGCGGCATTTTAATAACAGATATACATCGACATGTTGTTAAGGCGTCCATTCCTCGTGACACAGCTGCGGTGACAGCTCGGTGCGCTAGATTTGTTTGCGTTTGCGTTACTGGAACTGAAAGTTTGTTAGTTTTATATCACTGCAGCCACTTTTTGCCCGGCACTTTTGTGTAATATAATGTTCGAATATCAAATGCACCTGGGCGTTAAGTGTTAAATAGCGCAAGCTGCAATATATTGTGCCGCAGCACAATTAACAACGACGAGAACCGCGCTCACTACACAAGACAACTGTGTCCGTCGGCGTCGGCGTGGTGTGTGGCATATGTTGGGCCGTCCGACGATTGTCCCCTTTAATATAAATATGCCACGAAGTTATTACCACAACATTAACCGTCCTTTGGGTATTAACAAATAAATGATAGCTATTCACGTAGCTGCTTGGAAGTCATGCTCACTATCATTATCAGATATGACATAAACAGTCTTGATAAAGTGATAAGCAGACAGCGTCCATATCTATTCTAAGCTAAGGCTAAGCCTAAGCCTTCTTTGCCTAAACGCCCTAAGGCTAAGGCCACTATCTCCAGTCTTTATCAAAGACTTAATTTTGTTTATTAATCCGCAAATTCCAAACAGGGATAACATGCAGATCTGGTGAGATTCTGCTCTCTGGGGGGGGGGGGGTGATCAGTGGCGGGGATGATCAATGGCTGGCTGACTATACCATTAATACAGTCTTGAGTCTTGATCAAAGTTTTGTACAGTATTACTCAAGTTACTGTCGCCTACTTAATGGCACTTCCAGTTGCACCAACTCAGCTTTTGCTGTGTTTGCAATGGCTGATATAAGGATGAAGTGAAGTTTAGGTATACCCTAACTAGTCTTTAGATCTTGCAAATAAACTTCACTCAGAATCACGCTGGTGCAATTTGCAGTAAACCACCTCATTCTGTTCTTGTGTTTTTTATATATTAGACTAATTAGTATATTACCATTTACTCCCAATATACTGGTGCTTCTCAATTTTGAAAAAAGCCTGCAGTCTTCTAACTACATGAACCTGTACAGTAAACCATTTAAGCAGTACTACTGTCTATTTAGAGAATATTCCAAAATGTTCATGCGACAACTTGAGAAATAATGCAAGCTATAACATTGAACATTTGTTGAGTGGGTTATTGCCCAGGCTCCGCAGTGAGGCACCACTGTTTGTTGCCCAAGAGATGCCAACATTGAACGATACAACATATTTTCAATGAAGTTTTTCATTATTGGAGTTTAAATGATGACTCAGTTTATGAATAAAAAGAGGCAGGAAGACAAATTATTAAGTTTTTTATCCAATGATACCTTACAATGTTGGTTTTTGGTCATTGCCTTTAATTATCAAATGCAATTGTGAATACATCAGCATTGAAGTGCATGCAAGTTGAATAAAACAATCTATAACATGAATATTTTGTGACAAATATGTTTTTAATACTTTGAATGAAAATCAGGTCCAGTGAACTCTTGGGTTCACATGACCTGATATCCTGTGAAATTGGAGATTCTGTGTCCCCTGGGATTGTTAAGTGCAGTATAAGATTTTTGCGATTTAATTTGCAGATTGCATCACTGATCAAGTGCCACCATCTAACTTTGCTATGGAGGATCTGCATGGAAAAATAGCACAGCTATTAGGTATGTGATGCCTTACTTGATATTTTTATTTGGTCAAGATAAAATTAGTTTCAGAAGTACCAACTGCCAGTGCTTGTGAAGTAAGTGACTAGGAGGTCTTACACAGGTTGCTGTATTTGATGACTTATAGTGCTGGTGAAGGAAGTGAACTGGTCTTGTACTGGTTGCTGTGTTTGGTGACTTATAGTGCTGGATAAGGAAGTGAACTGGTTGTACACGGGTTGCTGTGTTTGGTGACTTATAGTGCTGGATAAGGAAGTGAACTGGTCTTACACTGGTTGCTGTGTTTGGTGACTTGTAGTGCTGGTGAAAGAATTGAACTGGTCTTACAATGGTTGCAGTGTTTGGTAACTTGTAGTGCTGGTGAAGGAAGTGAACTAGTCTTACACTGGTTGCAGTGTTTGCTGACTTGTAGTGCTGGTGAAAGAATTGAACTGGTCTTACAATGGTTGCAGTGTTTGGTGACTTGTAGTGCTGGTGAAGGAAGTGAACTGGTCTTACACTGGTTGCTGTGTTTGGTGACTTGTAGTGCTGGTGAAAGAATTGAACTGGTCTTACAATGGTTGCAGTGTTTGGTGACTTGTAGTGCTGGTGAAGGAAGTGAACTGGTCTTACACTGGTTGCTGTGTTTGGTGACTTGTAGTGCTGGTGAAAGAATTGAACTGGTCTTACAATGGTTGCAGTGTTTGGTGACTTGTAGTGCTGGTGAAGGAAGTGAACTAGTCTTACAATGGTTGCAGTGTTTGGTGATTTGTAGTGCTGGTGAAGGAAGTGAACTAGTCTTACAATATTTGCTGTGTTTGGTGACTTGTAGTGCTGGTGAAAGAATTGAACTGGTCTTACAATGGTTGCAGTGTTTGGTGACTTGTAGTGCTGGTGAAGGAAGTGAACTGGTCTTACACTGGTTGCTGTGTTTGGTGACTTGTAGTGCTGGTGACGGAAGTGAACTGGTCTTACACTGGTTGCTGTGTTTGGTGACTTGTGAAGGAATTGAACTGGTCTTACAATGGTTGCTGTGTTTGGTGACTTGTAGTGCTGGTGAAGGAATTGAACTGGTCTTACACTGGTTGCAGTGTTTGGTGACTTGTAGTGCTGGTGAAGGAAGTGAACTGGTCTTACACTGGTTGCAGTGTTTGGTGACTTGTGAAGGAATTGAACTGGTCTTACACTGGTTGCAGTGTTTGGTGACTTGTAGTGCTGGTGAAGGAATTGAACTGGTCTTACACTGGTTGCAGTGTTTGGTGACTTGTAGTGCTGGTGAAGGAAGTGAACTGGTCTTACACTGGTTGCAGTGTTTGGTGACTTGTAGTGCTGGTGAAGGAAGTGAACTGGTCTTACAATGGTTGCTGTGTTTGGTGACTTGTAGTGCTGGTGAAGGAATTGAACTGGTCTTACACTGGTTGCAGTGTTTGGTGACTTGTAGTGCTGGTGAAGGAAGTGAACTGGTCTTACACCGGTTGCTGTGTTTGGTGACTTGTAGTGCTGGTGAAGGAGGTAGGGAAGGCTGATGGAAGAGAATCTGCTGCAGAAACACTGACAGATAAACTACTCATGGTTCTGCATGATCTTCCCAGCCTAGATCTGTCCAGAGCTGAACACGAAGCTATTCAGCCTCAGGTTTGTGACTGTTGGCAACAAGACACATTGAAAGTATTTCATGCTATCCATGAAAGAAGTAAACACTTTGTAGTGGTTGTTTGTCTGACTGTAAAAATGCTGTGTGGATTTTTGCCACATACGTATTAGTAAATTAGCAGTAATAACAGTTTTCCTTTTTATCATTTTGTGTACCAAGCAAATGCACCACAAACTATATCATCAAAAATATGGACACCCCTGGTATGAATACAATTACGTAGATTCACAGCTACCAGTTAAAAATAATATTTTTATTGCATTGGATTACATTCTCAGTGAATTTGATAGAATTACAATGAAACTGCTGATGATCTAGCAATAGTTGTTAACATGTGCACTAAACAATTAACATTATGATTGTGATGGTCAGTTACAATTACACTAATTGAACCATGAATCTTGTATTTCCAAAATGTTGTTCACTAATATTTTTGTCTGTATCTGAAACAACAGATTGAATCTAGTGCGGTGACTTTGTGGAATCTTGCTGTGGCTAAGAAGACATCTGGAAAACTTAGTGCACAACTAAATGCAAAATGTAAGCTAATACTTGACTTTTTCAGGTACGTCTTTTTTTGTGTAGAAAAAGCATTTTTAATGGAAATTATAGCAACTAAAACTGGGGTTTCGTTCTTTATTTTCGGATTTGTTCAGGGAGACATTTGATAACAACCGGCTGTATGGCAATACATATGTTTTAAAACTTGTTTATTATTATCTTGATCTAGTGTTCCAACAACACTCCACTACTTTGTGCTTTCAGTACGCCACCTCTCATGCAGCCTGGTGTTCCTGTCATGCACAAAAAGGGGAGATGTAAACACCTACAAAAGGCAGACAATTGTACGTAGGCACATTACATATGTTTGTGCAGGGTTTTTTCACTGAAATTGCCTGTATTTCTGACTGTCCTCAAGACATTTCAATACAAAACATGTATTGGAATAAAATTTACATCTCAACACATGTTATATGATCTGTTCATGTGTGAAATTTCTTTCTGATAACTACAAAATTATGCGTTCAGCAAGCTTTTTTACAAACGTACTACGATTAACTGGCGGTGGCAATATGCTGCCTGTTCTAAGATGCTATATTGTTACGCAGGCGCTGAGCATTTCGAACAGATCGAGACATTTTACTAAAACTATGCTATCTTCACAGACTTCACACGGTGTTAATTTTTGTCCGATTCAAACAGAATAAAGTTTATTTTGAGAAAAAAATAATTGCTCTATAAATCAGAGATACACACTAATCTGAATGGATACAAAATCGTCCACAAACATGCATGTAAAGGAATTAAATTGGCAATAAAATAAATGTTTTTTTATTATATTTGATTTGAGGCCACACCGTCACTTGAAAGTTGAAAGTTTTATGAATTTCCCTCGAGTGTCAACGCCGCCAGTTGCATGTAAACAACTAAGCATTTGCCTTTAGTAAAAATTTTCACATTTCACAAAAGTACACCTAATGTGTAGCACCAGTCGATTTGGCATGAAATTTGCAATAAAGTATGTTTCTTGTGAAAAGTGTTTGATCTGTGGCAGTGCCAGAACTAAAAAGATGAAGGTTTTGCAAATTTTCCGGAGTATTGACGCTTAGCACGGCTTCGATAGCTCACTACACATACCATTTGGTAAGTTGCTAATGTTTTATTCTAGCGTATATGTAAGCTGTTTTGGCATATTGTGGTATTTAATTGCAAACAGATATGATCAACATAACATATTATATTGTATTGATAAATGGTAGCGAATAATTTGAGTATTTGTTTATTGTTGAACGTGGATCTCCCCATTACAACAAAATAGGCTAATCCACATCACGTTTGCAATTATATTTTCGCTGCTTGTTATTCCTAAGATGCTTTGAATATTGAAATGCATATAAGTAAATTAATAATGAAATACAGTAAATGAGTCAATAAGAGGAATGTCTGCAAACACGCTGCTATGTCCGCCCATCGGGAATACATTGGCGTTTTGAAATTTGTCCCTGACCCATCAATGGTGACCGCGAAAAGGAAAACCAGTCACAAAAAGTCAAATAAAACCAAAAAATATGACACAAAAAGCTTGCCCGATACTACATTATATGGAATTGTCAGACCAAGTAAATTATTTGTTGCGGAACTTGCTGTGTATACATGTTTTTAAGAAGTGTTCAGTATCAATGGGCGTTGCTTTCTTGTAACAGAAACAGTGTTTGTATTAAAGTCTTGTCTACTAAATACAGTAGTGTTAACACTGACATGGGGTTATTTCATTTACAAACCAAGAAGCTGATGGACTATTAATTATTTAGGTCTTAGTCACAGTCTTGCAAGAAACAGCTAAACAGTTTTACTGCTAAATGTATAAATATATTATTGAATACTGTATATTGTTTTTACAATTTTCAGTCAGTATTTGTGTAGTCATGTATGTCTGTATAATTTGTATTGTTTATAATTGTTAATAATTTATTTATGTCAATAATTTATGGTTTGCTGTTGGAAAACTAAACTTGTACTTACTAAGGGGCAGAAAGTTTCATGACAAAATAACAATAATCTGATGACAGTCTTGTTAAATATTAGTAATTCATGTTTGTATGTCAATGAAGTTATACAAGTTATTTAATTTTAGATGTCTTTGAAGACTGCACGTGCTTGGCTTGGTATGTAACATATTGCAATAAAACAGAAATACATACAAATACACAGGCAAACTAATTCAAATGTTGCTTCAAACTGTAATTTTATTTATGAAAAGGTATGATTGGAAGTAATTCCATTTTGTTTTCATCACTTCTTAAAACTTAATTTGTTTTTATAGTTTTATTTTGTATTGATTTCTTAAATTTTGAGTCGGATGGATTACAAATTACAATAATGAGTTTTGGAAAACTAGAATTAAATATCATAGATCTGATTTCATCAGTCACTAAAATAACTGTTTAATCCTGACGCCTTGAAGATGTGAACATTACCTCCCAGAGATTGGACCAATGTTATAATATTACGATGTAATACTTAATATGACATAATTACCTCACAAGAAACTTTTTTCTCTTCTTTTGAATAATTTGACTGCTTCTCGCAGTCTTCATCAGCAAAATGATGTTACGGGTTTGTCACAGGACTGCTGGGAGCTCCTGGCCGACATCATGAGGTCACTACTGGTGCACCCGAAGGACAGGACAGAAAAGGCAGCAAAATGTGGTGTGGTATATGACATTTACTGCACTACACAGGGGAAACAGCTAGAGCACAAGAATGAAAGAACATATGTCAAGTCGCTAACCCCTATCAGCCATTCAGTTCACTTATGCCTGTCACCCCTACTGGGGCACTGTCCGCCAACAACTGCTCTCCAGCGCCCCCTGTCCTGGGCCATTTTCTCTAGTTGGTTCCAGGTGTAGCCTATCCTGCTGGTGTCTGCTTCAAATTGTTGGTGCCAGGTGTTTTGTGGTTGACCTCTTTTCCTCTACCTGCAAGTTCCAGGACAGCGCTTGTTTGGATAGGTTTGTGTCTGGTTTTCAAAGTGTGTGCCCGATTCATCCTCATCTTCTTTTCCTGATTTCCTATTTCACAAGAAGTTGACTGGTCCTCTGCCACAGATCCATGTTTCAGATTTTATCTAGCCAATGAATCCGAAGTATTCTCAGGCAGTTGTTGGTGAAGGAATGATGACAACAGGCATCCTTGTCGCACACCAGTCTATACTTGGAAGGTCTGGGTGAGCTGTCCTCCATGGAGGACTCTGCTGGTCATTCCTTCATAGGAGTTCCTGATGAGGTTCACGAGCTTGGTAGGCACTCCATAGTGTCTGAGGAGTTTCCAGAGGGTCTCTCTGTCCACACTGTCGAAGGTCTTCTCATGGTCCACAAAGTTGATGTAGAGAGGGGAGTTCCACTCTATTGACTGCTTCACGATGATTCACAGTGTTGCAATCTGGTCCACACAGGATCTGTTCTTCCTGAAGCCGGCTTGCTCCTCACATAGGTACGGGTCCATGGCATCTTCTATTCTGTTGAGGATGATCCTGTTGAAGACTTTGCCAGTTACTGAGAGGAGTGTGATGCCTCTATAGTTGGCACAGTTGTCGAGGTCGTCCTTCTTGGGTAGCTTGATGGTGTAGCCCTCCTTCCATTCTGCTGGCACCTGTTCTGGAAGTGTGGGTAGAGCATCTCCACTGTTGAGTTTGTATCTTCTTTCAAGGCTTCTGGTGGAATGTTGTCTGGGCCTGCTGCTTTTCCATTTTTCTGCTCCTGGATTGCCCTCCTGATCTCTTCTCTGGTAGGTTTGCTAATGTCAGTGGGGAGATTGGTTTCTGCAGGGGGGACATCAGGTGAGTTTGCAGGCACTGGTCGGTTCAATAGTTCTTCACAGTGCTCGGCCCATCGGTTTAGTTGTTCGTCTGCTCTTGTGATGGGATTTCCATCCTTATCCTTGACTGGACGTTCTGGCTTGCCGTATTTGCCGGACAGTTTCCTTGTTGCATTGTATAGTTTCCTCATGTTGCCATTTCTGCCGCCTCCTCAGCTTCTTCAGCAACGTCCTCTATGTAGTGCTGTTTGTCAGACCTTGCTCTCCTTTTTACCTCCCTGTTTGCTTCTGTGTATTTTTCCTGTGCTCTTGCTTTGGGTGTTCGAGTAAGGCTGTTGTTCACTGCTGCTTTCTAACTTTCTCTCTTTGATCTTGTTCAAGGTGTCCGCTGATATTCAGTCCTTTGTGTGTTCCACGGTACGAGCACAGCTTCACATGTGGATGTCACTGCTTCTTTGACCTTTCTCCAGCATCCTTGAAGAGTGTCCTCTTTGTCTTGTAGCTCTTGTAATGCCTGGATCTTGTTTCTGAGGGTCAGCCTATATTCCTGTTTCTGCTGTGTGTCCTTCAGAAAGCTGATGTTGTATTTCCTCCTCACTCCTGTTGTTCCCGTCCATTTTCTCTTTAGCTTCATCTTCAACATCGCCACTGATAGATGGTGGTCCGAGGCTGCATCAGCTCCTCTTCTTACTTTCATGTCCTGTAATGATCGCCGGAATTTCTTGCCAATGTAGATGTGGTCTATCTGGTTTTCCGTCCAGTGATCTGGTGACACCCAAGTTGCCTTGTGTATACGCTTGTGGGGGAAGATGCTGCCTCCTATCACCAGTCTGTTCTGGGCACACATGTCCGTGAATCTTTCTTCATTCTCACTCACGTCTCCCAATCCCTGGTTTCGCATGATCACTTTGTAGCCTGTGTTGTCTGAGTCGATCTTGGCGTTGAAATCACCCATGAGGATGTTGATGTCTTTCTGTGGCAGGCTCTCTAAGATATTCTACAACCTATTGTAGAAGTAATCTTTGTTGTCATCACTGCTTTCAATTGTGGGAGCATAGCACTGGACGGTGTTCATTTGATTCCGCGTCTTTGTCCTGAAGGAAGCTATGATGATCCATGGTCCATGGCATCCTCGCAAGCCAGGGCTGTTTGCAATGCAAAACTAGCCCTGGGAGATCCCCTACTCAAAGTGCGGAAGTTAGCTGAGTCAAACTAATAATTGACTTCGATAGTCGCAACTGCGTTACCCATAAGAACAGCGGAAATACCCGCCCCAATTTGAAGACGGATAAACGACTTCTGGGAATCCCAATATAATGACCCGTTCGCCCATTAGCACGAGTAACTGAACGATATTGTGTATTCGAATACTTGCTTCTACTTCCTAAACATTGCATATAACATGAGCCACGGTTGGTTGAAATTAGTTTTATTATGACCACCTGACCTGCCACCGACCACTGATATAGCTGAGCTTAAATTCAGAGTTTCGCAAAGCGATCAGCCAGGGGATACTGCTAGCTGGCACTGATGTAATCAGCAGCAGCGACCCCTGGCGCGTGAGGATGGTCCATGGGCTTCCTAGCCTATCAGTGCCTTCTGTGCGTGTCCGGGCAGCAGTGCTAATCCTTCTGTATGGGGGGCATTGTCCCCTTCATGTCCTGAATAGAGTATCATCTCGCCTGTCATCAGTTGTCTCTGTCCTGCTTGCGTCCAATGTGTCGCCTATTCCCAGGATGCTATGGTTGTAGGTTTGCATCTCTGCCACTACTTGTGAGATTGTTCCTGTCTTGAACATGGTCGTCACATTCCATGTTCCTATGTTGGTGGCGCTCTCGGTTGATGGAAGGTTTGTCGGCCTGGTGGCTTCCGAGTTTCCCCGGCTTTCACCACACGGCTTGATACGTCTTCTTGGTGAAGATCCTTCCTCTTCCAAGGCTGAGGTTCTTTGCGCTTTTGTTGACCTTTCTGTGGCACAGACTGTTTTACAGGGTGGGGTTGCTAACCCCATGCCCAACCCCCGAACCTGGAGGACCGGTGGATCGCTCTTTGTCTAGCCACTCCCAGTTGACTTGTCTGGCATGGGTGACCCTTCCAGGAGCATAGCTCTAAGGTTCTCAATGGCCCTCAAGCCCCCCGACCATGGCAAGGTGGCGATCCGTCGGGCACCCATTACAGGTGGTCTTATGATGGACTATGAGCCATAAGTGAACATAAACTGAACACAGTCCATCAGTGTTCATTGAAAGACATCACAATTTTAGACCACGAGGAGAACTGGCACTGAAAAAAGATAAAGGAGGCAATCAACATCCATAGAGGAAAACCTCCATTGAATCACGATGTCGGCCAGGAGCTCACAGCAGTCCTTCTCCTGCTTGTGTCACATGACCACTGTCATGTGACACAGCCATAATGTCATTCTGCTGATGAAGACAGTGAGAAACAGTCAAAATATTCAAAAGAAGAGAAAACAGTTACTTGTGAGGTAATTATGTTATATTATAACAACCAAGAAACCAGATCATCTATCCATTCAAGGATGTAAAACTTGTTTTTACTTAATTTCAGATTCAAGCAACCCTTCCATGGCTGAGAGTTCTCTAAGTGTGGCATCTGAGGTAGGCTGATCTATAACTCGGAACAGTGTGGTTCAAGCAATAAGGCAGGCATATCAGATTGTCTACAAGCATTTATGAATGTGCTGAATATTACTGTCAAAATGTACAATGGTTTATTACATTAGTTGAAATTACATCATTAATAGACATTACCTCACAAGAAACTCGCTTTCAGTTCCGAATATTTTGGTTGTAAAAAGGTATAAAGCACAATCTTGAAATTCGTTGTCTAACACAGCGATTACTAATTTACTATACATATGATGTCTGCCTAGGAAAGAGTTAAAGTATGTTTGGTTTGTCCTGATTAGATTTGTTTCCATTAAAACTGGTAAACTGTTGCTGGGATGATCATATGGTGAGTGTTTTTATCAATTTTTAATTAATAAAGTTATTGAATCTTGATTCAATCTTGAATGACAGAGTATTGAGACATTGAGAAGACAGCTCCTCGATGGCGCTGCTGCAGGAGACAGTCAAGGTGCGGAAATACTTGCACAGATGAAGCTTGATATTGAAAAAGACTACTTTAAGCTGCTTTCTTACAAAGCTGAAGCCGTGAGTGACTGTTTCATTTCTTCTTCATCCCGTAACCAGGTGGTGGTTGGGGCACCACTGATGACTTCCTGACATTTCTTGCCATTGTTTCATTTAGATGCAGTAAAACAGACCTTGAATGCAAAAGATTGGAGATTTTTGCCTGTAACCGATGTATTTCCTAGGGACGAAACTTGTCTGCTATGTGTGCGTTTCAGTTTAACTCAATCTGGACTTTTCTGTTAAGCTGCAGTGTATCATTAATGCAAATTTTTATTAATTATGTTTTTCACCATGTGAGCTATGCAGTTATTTGTAAGATTTACGAGTGATTATATGTGACAAAGTATGTGTCTTTCTTCAGCTCGAACGATGGGTAATTATTCACCAAGTCTTGTGGTTGTCCTATAAAAGATCCAGACTTTAACGGTATATTTTTCTATCTATGATCAGACTTGCCTCTTTTTTGGGGTGAAATCTGTATTTTCTACATTAAATTCTCTAAAAATTTATATAATTTAATTTCCTTATAGCATTCCAATTGTGTGTCACCATCTATCTTACAACATAATGCTCCCAAATCAAATTTAATCAGTAAAGTTTTTGCTGGAAATCTTTGTAATTAAATTTTGTACTGTTGAACACAAAGATATATGTACTGTATTATAATTTGTTTCATTTGAAATAATACTGTATAAAAATTGTATATCACTCCCCTTGACTGGTCTGGATGATTAATATATGACAAAATAATAAAGGCAAGGATTTTTTTCTTTTGATAGCAGCAACTAAAAGAACACAGTGCATACCCATATTTGTTTGGCAGCTTGATATTGTGAAAAAATGGGGTTATGCAAATACATTGCATAATAATTTTTACGCGAGGCAATCAAAGTCAACATTTAAGTCATGCTAGGTAAACGGGACACGGTACCGAAGAGGTCAAGAGTCCAGCATTTGAATAGTAACAGGTTTTCCCGCGCTTTAGCGTATGAATACAGTGAAAAGAAGTCCCGTCGCGCAGGGTATAAAAGGCCAGAGCGGTCCCGGCGGTGGCCATATTAGAATTTATCGGTTGTACGAACTCGTCAGAATTCAGCGTCAATTTTAGTCCACCTCCCTCCCCTCCTACCAGTAATTAGTGTGTGATTCCTTGTTCTTGGCATGATTTGTGAATACATGTGTGTGATATGGTATATGTACTTTTTCTGTGACGCTTTTCCCTGCTCTATTATACACGAGGTTTTGCCTGAACGCGTTTCTCCTCCTTACTGATAATACAGTAACAGTGTACGCAGGGTTTTTAGGGCGGTAAATAAAGTAGGATAGATTACACGTGGGGCGGAATGGCCCCACCTCTCTTTAGTATGTTTTAATAAGTAGTAGTTTTAGTTGTCAAAATGTTTGTGAAACATCTTTTTGAGTTTTTTTTGTATTATCTACCACTATTTTAATGTAGTGTTTTATAATGTGGGCCTTTATTAGAATGTATAGGCTAAGTAAACGGGGCAATGTTTAAGACCTCAAATGGCCCACATTTGTTTGTAAATATTTGCATGTTATAACTCATCCAATAATCTGGTGAGTAATAAATGTCAGAAGGTTATTCTGGCCATATTCTACCATATCTGTTGTTGACTTGTTGCATTGCGTAAAACTCATTTTGAATAAAAATTTGTGAAATTGTAATGCTTTATAATATAAGTGCATGCATAGGAGTCATATTTTTGGTGACTTTGGACAAGTATGCAACTAGATGAGATGTTGTAGATGAGATGTTGATATTTTACACTGCATTTTTTGGTGGCTGTAGGCATGTGCACAAGGACAGCATGAATGCGCCGTCAAGTTGATCCAGTCAGCCACAGAGCTCCTGCACAGTCTACCTCACGAGGTACCAAACTCTGTCAGTTTTGTTGTTGTTGAATATTGGATTTGGTGTGCATTTAATGTGGGGCTCAGTTGCATAGTAGGTAAAATGTTGGACTCTTCTTTGTTGGACTCTACAAGGTTCTTGCTGTCGTTTCGAAGCTTAGGCAAATTTGTTCATTCCACAATGCCTCAGTTTACTCAGCTGTATAAATGAGTACCTAATTACAGACACGGATGGTATAAATGAACAAGTAGTCTTCATGTAGTAATTGCAACATGGCTGAAAGCTTTCCAAAGAAAGGGAGTTGGTGTTCAAATGAACAAATGTGCCAGCGAGTGACATACAGGGTATTATTCTTTGAGCAGCATAATTGAACATTGTGCTATATGATAAGTTACCTTTTTACCAATTTGTTGTAGAATTGAGCCACAGCCTTGGGCAACATATCAGTCAATCAATAATTTTATTTCAGACTCAACATTGCGGCCCAAATACATTCAAAGAAAGAACTACTCCACTGATAACACAAGACATATGTGGAAACATTCTGTTAATTAAGAAGCCATGTGCACATATTTCAGAACTTCATTATCCAACTTACATATATTTTTACATTATACAGACCAGAGGTGTCTAATCCATAAAAAGTTGTTGGTATAAAAAATATTTCTAATATTGAAGTTAGAATATGTTTCATGTTGTCCACTAGCTCGGCCACGAGCTTAACCTGGAGACAAATCAATGCATGCAATCCTTGGACTGTTTAGAGTCGGTTCCTATCCATGCTGTGCTACAACTATGGTGTTGAATGCTTCCAAAGCAACAAGTTTGAGGCAGCAGTGACGTGGCTGAAAAACAGCTTTGAACTCGGCAAGAGAAACGATGCTGTTGGCCACAAGAACCAGGTAAATGTAATATTCTGTAGAATAGTTGATTCAGGGCACAATATCGGAGATAATTGTACAATTTTAACTAGAAGTAACTATGAGTTTTATTTTCCTTGAATGTGAAGACTCTAGTTTCTCGGCGTGTCTTACCAGCGATAGAAATAAGCCCAAATTTTCACTTGTACACTGGACAAGTTAGTTTTGAAATCTACTTGTCCACCAAAATTTTCATTTGTCCGATGTAATTGTCGTAGTGAATCGAAGCTTTGAAAAAAACGTTAAGAAATTATATAATTTTAAACAATCTTCCTGTTGTTGGGTGTGGCCTGACCTCAAACGTATTTTTTGAATACTCGTTTAATTGCAAATATTTCCCAGGCCTTTAAGTGATGAACAATGTTTTTCATCACGAATATTAAAAGGAGATATATCATATGTTGTTTCAAAAAATATTCCAGTAAGTGTCCATTATCCAAAATGGACACATGCCAAGCAAAGTTTTTTTAGGTAAATACTGATACCACTACTACTACATAATAATAATAAACATTATTTACTCACGATAATCAACAAATCAAAAAATAAATGCAATATTATACAACAGGAGAGAAGAATGCAAACTTAATTAAACTGCATTACAACTGTTAAAGGGAATAAAAACATCTATTGCTTGAATTCATATTAAATTAGATCCTGCTATATATTTCCATGTCCACCAAGCCAAAAAAATCCCCAAAAATCGAAGAATTAAAAATTCCACATTTTATGCTGTACATCCGGACATTTTCGAATATGCATATTTTTGGCGCGCTTTTCGGGATGCCGAGATGTGATGTCAGAGTTGACTCTGCCGATACAGCGACCGCTTGTTTACATTCATTCTCAGCAATATGACAGCAGAGGTGGCTGTGTAATGCGAATATCATCATGGTTCATTGTGCGGCATTCGGTTGTAATGCAAACTCTTCTAAACATACAGCAACACACCATTTTTTTCGGTTCCCTACGGATCCAGTTTTATTGAAGAAACACAGCCGGCTTTGCTCCGCTCATTTTGAGAAAAGCTGTTTTGATCGCGATCCGGAGATGTTGGCAACCCTTGGATATCCTGGTGCTCGAATATCGTTGAAAAGCGATGCAGTCCCAACAATATTCCCGGCAGTAGAAGCTGCATTGATGCCGTCAATCCGCAGAAGACAGGCGTCGGCACGGGCAGGATCGACGGCCGCTTTGCCCGAGTCGAAGGCAAGCGGGTCTCGCAAGCGTTGTTCCAGTGCCGCAGTCGCCGCTGCAGGCTCCGCTGCCGCTGTCACTACAGCCGGCTCAGCAACTACACCCATGGCTTCTTTGGGGTACCAGGTTCCTTCGACGAGTGGTGAATTTACGAGGTCTGCTTACCGAAAGCGGCAACGAATCAAGGTAATTCTTACATGTTATATCTACTATTATTATTCTGTAGGTCTAGTATAATGCCTGGACTGGACAGTCTCGTGTGTGTCAAGTGTCAAAATAAGTTATTCAACTTATTGTCATTGTATCCCATTGGTTCCAATCATATCACGGAACTCTTCCTAAGTATCTTATATTCTAAATGTTGTAGTTATGCACGATACTACTATAATAAATCTACATATACTCAGTTTTGTGGAAAATTTGATAGTGTAATCAAATCGATTCAGGTGACTGTTTTTATCATTATCATGGTTACAGGAATGTAAGGCAATAAAACAAAAACGTCAGCAAATTAATTGATGCTAATTTGTTAGTTATGCATTTAATTAATCTATTTACTTTTACATGCAAATAAGAAATAATTATTTTAATTATACTCGTTGCCGAGTCAGGTTAGTCTGTTATAATAAGTTTTTTAAACCGTAAGAAGCAATACTTGGATGTAGAACATTGCAATGTGAATTTGCAGATGGAAGAATAATTATATTTTCAAATGTATTTAACGTTGAATTTGCATAAATTAATTATTATTTTTCATACATAACATTTGTTGTTTTTTAAATGACAATACTTGGACTTTATGAAAGTGCCATGCATTTTGATCAACATCAAATGTATGTACACATAAAGTACCATGCATAAGTTAGATATTTAAAACAAAAATTATAAAATTAGGAAGTGGTCTGTCTCACTCTCATAGTTGGAACCAGTTGCTGGCAATCTCCTCCTCTGACACATGACTCACTAAAGTCTTATGTCATCAATGACTTGCTGAAGAATTATCCCCCATCAGTATTCTCTGTAGAAACAGTTTATTACAGTGTTTGGCACCTGTCTGCTAATCCAGCTAATTGGACTCCTTTGTTGTGACTCCTCCACTTGACTGAGGAACTAAGTGTAGTGTTTGCCCTAGTCAACTGATCAAAGATCAAATCTAATTAATTACCAGTTGACATTGCACTTTGTAGGTCTTTCCTACTATGAATAACAAATACACCAGCCACCTCCAACTGGCCCACTGCATTCTCCCTCCAGTTAAAATAGTTATCTGAACCTGATCTACTGGTAATTAAAGCATGCTAGGTGGAAATGGCAGGAACTGGGTAACATGGATGTGACATGTCGGATACTTATTATTACTATAATTAACCCATGCAATTAACCCATGCCTAACATCACCCTGATCACCATTGCAATTGGTAAACCTTGCATGTAGATGTGATTAATTATTATTAATATTGAATGGTTACCACATTGAACACCCTGTAGATTACAGTATGTATTCATCGAGTTAATAATATATTATGTTTAAGTTTTCAAAAGTAATGTTTTCAATAAATATAATTCTTACAGTAGATGCAGCTTTCATAACACACACTATTGTAACACACAACTACTGTTACATTTGTTACTATAGAATTCTTACAGTAGATGCAGCTTTCATAACACACACTATTGTAACACACAAGTACTGTTACATAACACACACTATTGTAACACACAAGTACTGTTACATTTGTTACTATAGAATTCTTACAGTAGATGCAGCTTTCATAACACACACTATTGTAACACACAAGTACTGTTACATAACACACACTATTGTAACACACAAGTACTGTTACATTTGTTACTATAGAATTCTTACAGTAGAGAGCAGCTTTCATAACACACACTATTGTAACACACAAGTACTGTTACATTTGTTACTATAGAATTTTTAATATTTCAATAGTAATTTATTGATTTGTATTTTCATAACTCCAGTGCACAGGCCTATGGTGAATTACATTACAGTGTCATATATTGCTATTGCCTAGTTTCCATTTTATTACAGTTGAATATCGAAGACAATGTACATCATGCAATATATACTATTACATTTGAAGGTATTATCATTACATTTTGAATTGGAACTACAGTATGTACCGAGATAAATATTTAGAACAAAAATATAACTATTGTATCTTGTATTATCTACTAACAACGTTTACGGATAGAACATATTTTTCATTTTATGTCTGTATAACATGAATGAATGGAAGACAAAAGAAATGTCACTGCAATTTAATAGATTGCAATCAGTGTAATTACACCTTACTGCTTGGTGCATTGCTAATTACTGGCACAAGTCATGATGTTTTTTTAAACAGAAGCTCAGAAATGTACCAAGGACCATTATTCGGCTCCCACATTATTCATGGGATGGATGTTGGCAATCATAAAACCTGGATAAACTAGTTCAATAGGATACAGAAAGCATAATTAAATTTATATTTTGATGCGACATATATTAATAAACATGTATATATATTATATGCCAGTTACTATTACATTGTTTCTGTTATTATATTGTGCTTTGTTCAACTTATTGTTACTAATAGGTATTATTATTATTACACCACTCCTGGAGCAGGCTTCCTATAGTGACTATAAAATTGAGTATTGCAGGATTGTTCATGTCTGCAGTCACATATTGTTATGATAGTAACTATATCAATGGATAAGGATTCTACTAATGATGTTACAAAATGTCATTAATGAATTTATTTGATTTTTAACTTAATGTTATTAAAAAAATCAAGTAAATTTATCAAATAATAAATATGTTCACATTTGGATGTGGGTTGTTGCCCAGCTACCAAGTGTGAAAATGGTCATTTGTTGTGAAACAATAACAATAAATGCAATGCAAGTTGCAAACCTATCTATTGTATATTTAATAGATGATTAGTTATAACCAAAAAAAAATGTTCACAAGTAATATATTGTCACATTTTCCAGGTAATTGTTTGCATAAAAGTGTAACATAACAAAAGTAACTATGTCTCTGTGTAGATTCTGTAAGCGTGATATCAATTATTTATGATGTTTTTATCATAGAATAAACAATGCATACCTTGCAACTTGAAATTAATTTATTAATTTGTATTTTTCACAGCTAGGCAGTCTGTTCACACTTGGAAGCTGGGCAAATGACTAGACAAATGGATGTACTCCTTTCTGACAAGATGGTAAAAGACAGGATTTTGTTTGCTTTTGTCAGAAACCTACAACAATTAATTTTTTTGCAAATTCTATAAGGGTCATTTGTTATTTCAGTTATTTGCTGACATTCTGGCAGCAGCTCGAGATAGTCCACCGTCGACCAAGAATGGGTCATCTGAAGATACAGCAACTGAATATGACAGCTCTCGTACGGATTCCTGTGATACAGAGGATTCCACACCTGAGTCAGTCACAGCTTCCACTCCAAAAAGGAGCAGCAAATGCTTTCAGGTTGACACCAGGTCATCAACTCGCACGAGAAGAGTGCAAGCAGTCTGTTGACTGGTCCGATTAGTGACTCGAGTGACTAAAACGGGGAGGAAGTGACATCTGCTGCAGATCCAGAGTATGTTTGCTCTGACAATGAGTCGACTAGTCGTGACAGCAGCAACAGTGACAGCAATGACCATGTCGACCAGTACACTGACACAGAGGAGGGTGTTACAAACAAGACTCCCTTGAGGAAAGATTGCTGCCCTTCCAGGGAGAGGTACTTCTTGGTTGCAGAGTCTTCACTTCGTCATCTTTTCGCACGTTGCTGAAACTGCACTGGCCAAACCAATGTCGTAGTGCAGCAGTTTCTCGGCTCAATGGGAAGTTGCCCTGTAAAGATAATAATTGGTCTGTAGATGTGAAGCTATGCTATTTATTAGCATGTCATAGGTAAAGTGATCAACAAAATGGACTAGATAACTTGTTTATCAATGGGTATTTGCTGAAGCCATATTCTCATCTGCCTGCAGGGGAAGTATTCACATGGGTGTTGTTTGGCTTATAACCATTGTCTGTGCACCGTGTGGTGATTCACATTGTGTTACCAGGTATACACAGTTACCAACATTTGGAATGATTCATCCCAGTAACACTGTGTTATGAAACTTGCTTGATGAATTTGTAATGATTCAACCCAGTAAAACTGTGTTCTGAAACTTGCTTGATGGATTTGTAATAAATATGTCACACAAAAAATTTGATTAAAAATGCTATGTCCTTATGATTTTTATGGACATAGTCGTAGGGCACATATATACCCACTGGTAGCATCTCACATATAAGACCCCTAAGGTTACACTAAACCCCTAGGTCTAGGACATAACCCTTCAGGCTATAACCCATTACCATAATTATTCAATTGTTCTGCATGTTGTTTTAATGTTTATTTTAGTTTATTTTGATTATATAGTAGCTATATTGTTATGTGTCAGACTCAGAGTAATAAAATTATTGTTCCACATAAATGACATAATGATAATCTAGAGCTGTCATTATATATGTCATGATATTATGGTCATCTCGCGAACAACTGTCCAACTAAAAAAGTGTGGGTTTTGTCCAGAGGGGTGATATCGTAAGTAGCTATAACGTCCTAAACTCGATCCGCATAAACCAGACAACCATGCTTACGACGTTCGACGGTTCGTAACTTTGTGAAGTTTGTCTTTGACAAGTCTGTTTACAATTACTTCGTCCGATGACCTACTTAGCTACAACCTCTAGCTAACTCTCTGTACAGCTTTGACACCGCATTTTATAATATAACGTCGTACTAAAACGATATAATTGTTGTTGTCGACAGTTTTCACACCATATGTGTCATTATAATGAAGTTGAAGCTTACCAGTCGGTGTTGCATGAGCGAACATTGTGACTGTCCGACTCCGCATCATCTTCTTCGCTACCGTCGCTGAAACGCTCGGAAAGAGCGGAATTAGACGAATCATCCGCTGTAACCGTTCCCGCTAGTGGCTCAAAATCGTATGATTTCACTTGAAACTCTGCGAAACTCCCACTAGCCATGATGTTACAAGAGAATGGAAAGAACAACAATGGCGATGCATAGATGTCAACAAAGCCGCGAGTCGGCATTGACGTCACGATACCACGTGATCGCCTAGCTCATTAAATTTCAACTTTCTGCGGGAATCTCTACACAGACGGGTTTAAAATAGAATTTTGTCTACAAACGTATTTTTCTGTATTTTTTTAATGTTGTCAAATGTTACATACAATGTTAATCTTTGTGTACACATGGAAAACGGATTTTAGCTAATGCCTTGTTGTTATTTCCTTTAACTGACCCGTTCTGTACTGCATTAGAACTTACCTTTTGTTTATGTGCATGTGAGTTAGGGGGTGTGTGTGTGTGTGTAAAACCTATTCCACTTGATAGGCGGTGCTGCTGTAGTGATACATGGTAACGACCAAGCCATTGCCCAGCAGGATATAATACTACACATATATGGAGATTTGATAACTTATGTGATGCCTGCTTACTGTGTTAACCCTTTAGCCCTCAAGTCGACCAAACCTACCTGTAGCCTGACACTCCAAGTCAGCGAAACCCAGCCCAAAATAACTGTGTATTGCTGTATTGTGCAGAGGCAGCACCCAAAGGATGGTTTTGAAAACACATTAGAAACAATGTTTGAATGCACGGACCTTACACTTTCATGTTTCGAGTCAAATAAGTGGGGAAATGGGGACTTTTAAAAAAAGACTGAGGTCTAAAGGATTAATCTTCCTTTCAGGCTCGTACGCTGAGACTACTGGCCAATGCCTACCTTGAATGGGACAGTCAGCAGTACTGGCAGAAAGCACTCAATGCCATTGGCCTCGCTAATGCGGTAAGCCTAGTGGTAGCGTAGAGGTTAGACCCTCAAAGCATAAAACACCCTCCTCACGTCATGTAGCCCATTGCAGATTAGCTTCATATATTAGGTACAGTCGGTTTATAATAAGATTGTATATTTTTGTTATAATGATCAACAGAATTGACTTTGATTGTTGGATGGTCAGAATAAATAGCCAGAAAGTTGGGGAAGGTCAAAAAGATATATGCCATGATGAATCATTGCAGGAGCATTCACACCCCGCAGGACTCTTTCTCAAGATACGCATCCTACTGCGGGGGGAAGACACAGACAACACCCTGCGAGCAGGTAACTATTAGTATTAGTTTTTTATTACTAACATGTCTATATAGCGCCGTATAGCTGGGACTAGCCCATTCATAGGCATGTATACACATAAAACTACAGCCACTATTACGTGTGTGTGTGTGTGTGTGTGCACCCGTAAAATGTACATGGAATTGGAATCATAAGAAATATTAAAAAACTTATGTATCCCAGTAAATATAATACCAGATTTACAAACATATATGACATAGTTTCTAAAATGTTAAGATAATTAAATAAAAAATAAATTATAATATATTAAAATATGGTATATAATAAATCAATAGTTAAATACATAGACACAACACTGATTTGTTCCAACATTCCAAAATTACCTAGAAAATACTCCATTGTTCAATACTCCTGTGTGCTCTAAATATTCCCCCCAGGAAAATAATAAAAGACCATCCCATCTATGAACACTACATTTGAGTGTACGTAACTTGGAATACCAATAATATGAAACCGTTTGTGTGTGCAGGTTTGGATGAGGTGCTCCGGCATGTGGAACTCACGGTAGATCTGGCGATTACAACCATCAGACTTGTACTGCAGCACGAAAGGTAACTTTCAGTTAGGGTAATGATTGAAAGTGTTGTATACAGTCTTTTCATTGTTAAGCCTGTGGGTAGAAAAGTGCATGTCAAAACCAGGTGATGCCTATACCGGCACTTGTGTTATAATGCAGCATGTGTCTAATAATGATTTGTACAAATTTGTCAATGTGCCATTTTGAAACTACAGCTTTAATTCACTCTATGTTGCCATAGTTCATTTAGTAGCTCAATATCCAATAATTGCAGCATTGCTGAATGCTTCCCAGTGAAGTCAATATGGTGTTGAAATGAATGAGTCTGCCAGGGAGTGATATATAACATCATTTGAGCAGTCCTGAGGATTGGATACAGTTATAACAACTTACATATACCTTGTTTATCTGGCTAATCTGTGGAGCGCAGTGGCGCAATGGATAGAGCATCAGACTCTCAATTAAGAGAATCCAGGTTCAAATCCTGTGCTGCCGTGTTGAACCTTGGGCAAATTCGTTCACACTGCGTTGTTCTAATTCACTCAGCTGTATGAACGAGTACCTGGCTATAGACAGTGGTGAATATTTATATAGGAATAGTCTTTGCGCATTAATTGCAATATGGTTGAATTCTTCCCAGAGAAGTTGAGATGGTCCTTAGGACTGGATACTGCACTATATAAGAGCTTGCCTTTTTATAGGACTCAGGTTGGCTTTGATGCCCTCAAACAGCTGGAGACACGCTTCCAACATTCCCCGGAGCTTGGAAAACTCATAGTGATGCATCTGGAGGCTCTGTTACAACAGAAACAGTTGTCAACGGCAAAAATACTTGTGCAGAATTATCTAGCAGGTTAGAGGTTGTTTGACATTACAACAAACTATAAACTTTGACTTGCTTGAATCCAGCTTAACAGCATGCAGTCTCTCTAGTTGTGCCTAAAATATGGAGTGAAATCCCCATTACGTTAAAATCATTGAAAACTATTGATACTTTTACTAAAAACACTACAGACACATTTGTTAGAAATTGCATTTCATCCGTAATTGTTTGGTACTCCCTTGATTTAATAATGATTTTTGTGTGTATGCCTCTGAGCTCGGGTACCTGATGATATAGTCACTATAGAAGTATAGTATTATTGAATCCCAACACAATGTACCTCAGAGAATACTCAGAAACTTATGATCTTGCTCAGCAGTTATTTGGATGTGTCAGTTTTCAAGTTAAATCTGTATTTTTGATTTATCTATAAAATCGCAGGTGAGGCTCAAAGCAGTCAGTCAGACATGATTGTCAGGAAACACTTCCACCTGTTGTTGTGGGAGCAAGCTGCATGTGCATTTGAGGTACGTTATTCTCCATGTTATTCTGTAGTTGGTAAATCATTCTCAGTCTTGATACAAAGCATATATATTGTAGTTGTAGAAACTGGTTGCTAAGTTGTCTACATTTGAGAAAGTATTGCCTATGGTTGCAAGATTCAACATGATAATTCGGTTTTACTTAGTTTGGATAGGTTTATGGAATGATTATGATCAACCATTGCATAGCATTAACATTCAACGAGACGTCAGATTGCTGATATCTTCAGTTGGTCTCAAAGCATTTTCTGTGTGGCAGCGCATGCTTAGAAACTGAGCACATATACAGTGACTACCTGGGTCAAGGTACTTAAAAGTTTGCTACCACTCGACATTCAAAACAGCCATTCTGTTCCAACTTTCAAGAAGTTCCTACACAAATATTTCAGTGCTACGCCACCATTTTGTTTTTATCTATTTCATGTATGTCATGGTTTTATTTATTTTTATTTATGTGGGACGATGTTACCTGTATAAAAATGACTAGGAATCATGACTAGTTTGCTGATAACACTAACGGCAAATGTCAGTATTATGTGTGGGCTTTGTAATAATAAGCCAAATAACAATGCATGAATACGTAATGTAAAATACAATCTAAGCATCATCATTATCTAGCTAAAGCTCGTTATAATATATCAGCAAAGGTGGGAGAACCAACCACACCAGGCCATTCTGTAATACACAATTACAGAACAGCTCGACCCATCTCACAAGCTTATGACCAAATTACTCCATAGCATGCCCTACCTAAGTAGAAAGCATCCATGGCACAAAATACACAACCTGGATAATTCAGTACAAAACTAGGATCAATAAATAAAAGCAAAAAAAATGCAGAATACAAAATGCCCCACCTAATTAGAAAACATCAGTGACCATTTACAAAATGTGAACAACAATGCATGTTGATGGCTCCACAGTTGTGTTAAGATTCACTGGAAACAACAACACATGTTGATGGCTCCACAGTTGTGTTAAGATTCACTGGAAACGACAGCACATGTTGATGGCTCCACAGTTGTGTTAAGATTCACTGGAAACAACATCACATGTTGATGGCTCCACAGTTGTGTTACGATTCACTGGAAACAACAACACATGTTGATGGCTCCACAGTTGTGTTGAGATTCACTGGAAACAACAACACATGTTGATGGCTCCACAGTTGTGTTGAGATTCACTGGAAACGACAGCACATGTTGATGGCTCCACAGTTGTGTTAAGATTCACTGGAAACAACAACACATGTTGATGGCTCCACAGTTGTGTTAAGATTCACTGGAAACAACAACACATGTTGATGGCTCCACAGTTGTGTTAAGATTCACTGGAAACAACAACACATGTTGATAGCTCCACAGTTGTGTTAAGATTCACTGGAAACAACAACACATGTTGATGGCTCCACAGTTGTGTTAAGATTCACTGGAAACAACAACACATGTTGATGGCTCCACAGTTGTGTTAAGATTCACTGGAAACAACAACACATGTTGATGGCTCCACAGTTGTGTTAAGATTCACTGGAAACATGGAAACGACAGCACATGTTGATGGCTCCACAGTTGTGTTAAGATTCACTGGAAACAACAACACATGTTGATGGCTCCACAGTTGTGTTAAGATTCACTGGAAACAACAACACATGTTGATGGCTCCACAGTTGTTAAGATTCACTTAAGATTCACTGGAAACAACAACACATGTTGATGGCTCCACAGTTGTGTTAAGATTCACTGGAAACAACAACACATGTTGATGGCTCCACAGTTGTGTTAAGATTCACTGGAAACAACAACACATGTTGATGGCTCCACAGTTGTGTTAAGATTCACTGGAAACAACAACACATGTTGATGGCTCCACAGTTGTGTTAAGATTCACTGGAAACGACAGCACATGTTGATGGCTCCACAGTTGTGTTAAGATTCACTGGAAACAACAACACATGTTGATGGCTCCACAGTTGTGTTAAGATTCACTGGAAACAACAACACATGTTGATGGCTCCACAGTTGTGTTAAGATTCACTGGAAACAACAACACATGTTGATGGCTCCACAGTTGTGTTAAGATTCACTGGAAACAACAACACATGTTGATGGCTCCACAGTTGTGTTAAGATTCACTGGAAACAACAACACATGTTGATGGCTCCACAGTTGTGTTAAGATTCACTGGAAACGACAGCACATGTTGATGGCTCCACAGTTGTGTTAAGATTCACTGGAAACGACAACACATGTTGATGGCTCCACAGTTGTGTTAAGATTCACTGGAAACGACAACACATGTTGATGGCTCCACAGTTGTGTTAAGATTCACTGGAAACAACAACACATGTTGATGGCTCCACAGTTGTGTTAAGATTCACTGGAAACAACAACACATGTTGATGGCTCCACAGTTGTGTTAAGATTCACTGGAAACAACAACACATGTTGATGGCTCCACAGTTGTGTTAAGATTCACTGGAAACAACAACACATGTTGATGGCTCCACAGTTGTGTTAAGATTCACTGGAAACGACAACACATGTTGATGGCTCCACAGTTGTGTTAAGATTCACTGGAAACGACAATACATCTTGATGGCTCCACAGTTGTGTTAAGATTCACTGGAAACGACAACACATGTTGATGGCTCCACAGTTGTGTTAAGATTCACTGGAAACGACAACACATGTTGATGGCTCCACAGTTGTGTTAAGATTCACTGGAAACGACAGCACATGTTGATGGCTCCACAGTTGTGTTAAGATTCACTGGAAACAACAACACATGTTGATGGCTTCACAGTTGTGTTAAGATTCACTGGAAACAACAACACATGTTGATGGCTCCACAGTTGTGTTAAGATTCACTGGAAACAACAATACATGTTGATGGCTCCACAGTTGTGTTAAGATTCACTGGAAACGACAACACATGTTGATGGCTCCACAGTTGTGTTAAGATTCACTGGAAACGACAGCACATGTTGATGGCTCCACAGTTGTGTTAAGATTCACTAGAAATGACAACTATTCAGCCATCAAGAAAACTTGCTGTAAATAGAGTGGACAGCCTGATGCAGATGGTTGAAAGGAATAATAATCTGGAAAATGTGACTTGAAATTCATGTGTTACATGCTCTGAGAAATCAACTGAAGGGCACAGCTAAACTGAAATTATGTAACAGATAGAACAGCCCATAGGATGACAAATGTCATAGAAATATGGACTTCCCTAATGATAGAACACAGCTTTTGCAATTAAACAACCCTAGCCCACAAATAATAAAAAAGAAACAAAATGAACATAATCTACAAAACTACAAAAGTGTGGATCATGTGTGTTGTTAGTGCAAGATTAAAAAGAAAGAGGGGAATACATGGCACTGCCCTTTAACAAAAGTCCCCATAGTAGAAAATTAAGAAAAATCAGAGATGGAAGTCTGATGTGGCCATGGATCTCCAAGACAACTTCACGAAGTAACTGCATTTGTCCGTGCATACCACGCATATATTCCTGCATAGCAAACAAATCAGCCTGGGTTGTCTGTCCAATTCGGCATGAGAAGCAATCTATCCGATGTGACTCCTCCGTAATTGCCGTCACCTCCAGGTCTCTTCAGATGTGACAGATGTCCCAATATCGTGCACAACACCGATTGACCTCCCTTTGACAACATTCTCGAAACCATAGACAGGAAAACCAGCAGAATCGGACCACAATGGTATAACAGGTCTACCACTGCCCATCAAACAGATGATTAATAGAAGCCAAATTTAAGCAGTCTAACAGGCCCAATATATTGTTAAGACAGTATAAACAAAGCCACAATTGCTATCCTCCCAATGCCCAAGTTAATGTCACATCAAACACATAGTAATACAACTAATTTGTGAAACATTTTGAGCAAACCAAATAACTGGTTACCATGTTATATGAAGAACAGTCATGTAAACCTGGCACTGTAGGGATATAAAACGTAATAACTGGTAGTTACAGTCCCAAATGAAAAAATAAGTGTCTTTGGCAAGAGACTAAAGCACCTAGTAACTTGAAAAATGGAAAAGGTGTTTTGGGTGTGCCTCTTGACAAAGGGATAATATAAGTCACATGTGTGGTGCAATCAAAAATAACAGGGTAGACCTAAAACAATGGCCCCTTGGAGAGGCAAAGCCTTAACGGCCTAAGATAACCACAAAATCTGGCATGACGTTAACCCTCTAAACATGGTCATAGTTATGTACAGTTAATCTAAAAAGGTCATAATCCAGACATTCTCAATGACAAACAAGAAGGCCAAAATCCAGACACACTCTCAATGACATACAAGAAGGCCAAAATCCAGACACACTCAATGACATACAAGAAGGCCATAATCCAGACACACTCTCAATTACATACAAGAAGGCCATAATCCAGACACTCTCAATGACATACAAGAAGGCCATAATCCAGACACACTCTCAATGACATACAAGAAGGCCATAATCCAGTCACACACTCAATGACATACAAGAAGGCCATAATCCAGACACACTCTCAATGACATACAAGAAGGCCATAATCCAGACACACTCTCAATGACATACAAGAAGGTCATAATCCAGACACTCTCAATGACATACAAGAAGCCCATAATCCAGACACACTCTCAATGACATACAAAAAGGTCATAATCCAGACACTCTCAATGACATACAAGAAGGCCAAAATCCAGACACACTCTCAATGACATACAAGAAGGCCAAAATCCAGACACACTCAATGACATACAAGAAGGCCATAATCCAGACACACTCTCAATGACATACAAGAAGGCCATAATCCAGACACTCTCAATGACATACAAGAAGGCCATAATCCAGACACACTCTCAATGACATACAAGAAGGTCATAATCCAGACACTCTCAATGACATACAAGAAGGCCATAATCCAGACACACTCTCAATGACATACAAGAAGGCCATAATCCAGTCACACACTCAATGACATACAAGAAGGCCAAAATCCAGACACACTCTCAATGACATACAAGAAGGCCAAAATCCAGACACACTCAATGACATACAAGAAGGCCATAATCCAGACACACTCTCAATGACATACAAGAAGGCCATAATCCAGACACTCTCAATGACATACAAGAAGGCCATAATCCAGACACTCTCAATGACATACAAGAAGGCCATAATCCAGTCACACACTCAATGACATACAAGAAGTCCATAATCCAGACACACTCTCAATGACATACAAGAAGGCCATAATCCAGACACACTCAATGACATACAAGAAGGTCATAATCCAGACACTCTCAATGACATACAAGAAGGCCAAAATCCAGACACACTCAATGACATACAAGAAGGCCATAATCCAGACACACTCAATGACATACAAGAAGGCCATAATCCAGACACACTCAATGACATACAAAAAGGTCATAATCCAGACACTCTCAATGACATACAAGAAGGTCATAATCCAGACACTCTCAATGACATACAAGAAGGCCATAATCCAGACACACTCAATGACATACAAGAAGATCATAATCCAGACACACTCTCAATGACATACAAGAAGCCCATAATCCAGACACACTCTCAATGACATACAAAAAGGTCATAATCCAGACACTCTCAATGACATACAAGAAGGTCATAATCCAGACACTCTCAATGACATACAAGAAGGCCAAAATCCTGGCAGTCTTAAAACCGTCACAAGTAGGGCACAACATAATGGTCTAGAAATGGCAAAAAAATCGGCAGTCTTAATGACCTACAAGATGGCCAGAAACCTGGCACAGTCTTAATATGGCCACAAAAAGGGCACAATCTTAAAAGTCTAGAAGCGTCCCAAAAAAATGGCACAGTCTTAACGACCTACAAGATGGCCAGAAACCTGGTACAGTCGTAATACGGCCAAAAAACAGGGCACAACTTTAAAGGTCTAGAACAAAAAACCATTATGCAGAGCCACGTAGGAATGCTACCACAAAAGGTAAAGCCACAAAGGTAGAAAAAGTCTACAGAACAATTCATTACCCAAAAAAGATGTTATACTAAAAATATTAACTTTATAACTATAGGCTCTCAAACATGAAGATAAATTATTAACATGTGAAAAAGTGTAATAGGACAGCATAATATTTCATGTTGGAGTGACACCCGCAGTCCGGAGTGATACCCTCCCGTCTAGTTGCGCCACCTGGCGTACTTAGAAAATGTCTTTTCTACAACTACGCAAATGGCTTGTCAAAGTGAAACCTGACTCTCTGCATCTACGAATGTAATCGTTTGCATAATGATACAAAGGACTGAAAATCTATGCAAATTACTTTACGTAGAACAGCCACGAGGCAAGACAGGAAGAAAACTGGTGAAAGACAAAATATTATCCACTACCTCCGTGTCAACTTAGACTCAGAAATAAAAATGTTACTCCGGATCCAACTTTTGAAGGGATGAGAAAGATGGACCGTGAATGACCAACATGAATGAGTACAACTATACTCTTAAACCCCTGCTATCGACAGAAGCAACCACAAAATATTCAGTATCCATGAAAAGTCGAGACTGACCGATTGACTCATTGAGCAAAGCCCATGCCACAGACAAGGCAAAGTGTGCAGTATGCCCCACCTACTTGTTAATTTTGAGACAAAGGATCAAATAGTCCAACCACCCAAACTTGAGACAAAACAACAGATTGTTTTACATACAAAGGTTGGAACCAACTAGTTAATTCGATGTATGGTGAAAAGTCAACCTTATTGACTAAAAACGTAGTGTAAACAATACACCACTAACTAAACAAAATGTAAAGAAACAAGTGCAGTAAATAATTTACCTTCTCGATGTGCAGAAACTGAAAGAGAGGCTGGCTACCCCTGGGTAATTAACATTTGGAGGTCGGCCTACTGTACCCTGCCCACATAAATGCTGTTTGATTTAATTAAATCAAATGGCGTTTTTTATGTATTTTTTTAATTATTATTATTTTTAAATTGTAACTCTTTGTACAAGTGTTAATACTTGTTGCATGATTGATGTAGATGATGCATGAATGGCACGGCCATCAAAAATAGTGTAAACTGAGCATGTTACCAAATTAAAATATAATTATCAACCAATCAATCAAAACAATGGTGATTTTCTTTTGCAGTGCTTATAACATGAGTCATATGTTGATAGGAGAAAGACTTTGGTGAGGCTCTTGAGTGGTATGACTTCTCCCTAAGTCTCTTCTCATGTGTCGAATGTTCGACAGACACCAACATGGCGAAGCTGCACCGCAACAGAGCCTTGTGTCATCTTGGACTCCAGCAACTAGACAAAGTTAGTGCTTTCTTTGTCTTCAGATGCAGAAGTTTTAAAGGATCACCTCAGAACGTTGATACCAATAACAGACAAAATTACTTAAATTTGGCCTCAACCCCCACCTCCTCCCCTCAGATGATAGTTTGTAAACATTGATATGATCTGACGCGTACAATATCGATGTGTGACGACAGACGAAACTGTCTCTCACCTCTCTCCCCAAACGAAAGTAATTCCATCTAATATCTGACATCGACATTCCGAGATGATCCCTAAGTCTTAAATTTGATCAACATCCAGTTCTGTTCTTCTTCCTGGTTCCCTTGTACAGGGGTGAAGTCTAGCTCCTGTACTGTTCTTCCTCCTGGTTCCCTTGTACAGGGGTACGGTCTAGCTCCTGTAGTGTTCTTCCTCCTGGTTCCCTTGTACAGGGGTGAGGTCTACCTCCTGTACTGTTCTTCCTCCCAGTTCCCTTGTACAGGGGTGAGGTCTAGCTCCTGTACTGTTCTTCCTCCTGGTTCCCTTGTACAGGGGTGAGGTCTAGCTCCTGTAGTGTTCTTCCTCCTGGTTCCCTTGTACAGGGGTGAAGTCTAGCTCCTGTAGTGTTCTTCCTCCTGGGTCCCTTGTACAGGGGTGAGGTCTAGCTCCTGTACTGTTCTTCCTCCTGGTTTCCTTGTACATGGGTGAGATCTAGCTCCCGTTCTGTTCTTTCTCGTGGTTCCCTTGTACAGGGGTGAGGTCTGGCTCCTGTACTGTTCTTTCTCGTGGTTCCCTTGTACAAGGGTGAGGTCTAGCTCCTGCACTGTTCTTCCTCGTGGTTCCCTTGTACAGGGGTGAGGTGTAGCTACTGTACTGTTCTTCCTCGTGGTTCCCTTGTACAGGGGTGAGGTCTAGCTCCTGCACTGTTCTTCCTCGTGGTTCCCTTGTACAGGGGTGAGGTCTGGCTCTTGTACTGTTCTTCCTCCTGGTTCCCTTGTACAGTGGTGAGGTGTAGCTACTGTACTGTTCTTCCTCATGGTTCCCTTGTACAGGGGTGAGGTCTAGCTCCAGTACTGTTCTTTCTCGTGGTTCCCTTGTACAGGGGTGAGGTCTAGCTCCTGTACTGTTCTTTCTCGTGGTTCCCTTGTACAGGGGTGAGGTCTAGCTCCTGTACTGTTCTTCCTCCTGGTTCCCTTGTACAGGGGTGAGGTCTAGCTCCTGTAGTGTTCTTCCTCCTGGTTCCCTTGTACAGGGGTGAAGTCTAGCTCCTGTAGTGTTCTTCCTCCTGGGTCCCTTGTACAGGGGTGAGGTCTAGCTCCTGTACTGTTCTTCCTCCTGGTTTCCTTGTACATGGGTGAGATCTAGCTCCCGTTCTGTTCTTTCTCGTGGTTCCCTTGTACAGGGGTGAGGTCTGGCTCCTGTACTGTTCTTTCTCGTGGTTCCCTTGTACAAGGGTGAGGTCTAGCTCCTGCACTGTTCTTCCTCGTGGTTCCCTTGTACAGGGGTGAGGTGTAGCTACTGTACTGTTCTTCCTCGTGGTTCCCTTGTACAGGGGTGAGGTCTAGCTCCTGCACTGTTCTTCCTCGTGGTTCCCTTGTACAGGGGTGAGGTCTGGCTCTTGTACTGTTCTTCCTCCTGGTTCCCTTGTACAGTGGTGAGGTGTAGCTACTGTACTGTTCTTCCTCATGGTTCCCTTGTACAGGGGTGAGGTCTAGCTCCAGTACTGTTCTTTCTCGTGGTTCCCTTGTACAGGGGTGAGGTCTAGCTCCTGTACTGTTCTTTCTCGTGGTTCCCTTGTACAGGGGTGAGGTCTAGCTCCTGTACTGTTCTTCCTCCTGGTTCCCTTGTACAGGGGTGAGGTGTAGCTACTGTTCTGTTCTTCCTCCTGGTTCCCTTGTACAGGGGTGAGGTGTAGCTCCTGTACTGTTCTTCCTCGTGGTTCCCTTGTACAGGGGTGAGGTCTAACTCCTGTACTGTTCTTCCTCCTGGTTCCCTTGTACAGGGGTGAGATCTAGCTCCCGTACTGTTCTTTCTCGTGGTTCCCTTGTACAGGGGTGAGGTCTAGCTCCTGTACTGTTCTTCCTCCTGGTTCCCTTGTACAGGGGTGAGGTGTAGCTACTGTACTGTTCTTCCTCGTGGTTCCCTTGTACAGGGGTGAGGTCTAGCTCCTGTACTGTTCTTTCTCGTGGTTCCCTTGTACAGGGGTGAGGTGTAGCTCCTGTACTGTTCTTCCTCCTGGTTCCCTTGTACAGGGGTGAGGTCTGGCTCCTGTACTGTTCTTTCTCGTGGTTCCCTTGTACAGGGGTGAGGTCTAGCTCCTGTACTGTTCTTCCTCCTGGTTCCCTTGTACAGGGGTGAGGTGTAGCTACTGTACTGTTCTTCCTCGTGGTTCCCTTGTACAGGGGTGAGGTCTAGCTCCTGTACTGTTCTTTCTCGTGGTTCCCTTGTACAGGGGTGAGGTGTAGCTCCTGTACTGTTCTTCCTCCTGGTTCCCTTGTACAGGGGTGAGGTCTGGCTCCTGTACTGTTCTTTCTCGTGGTTCCCTTGTACAGGGGTGAGGTCTAGCTCCTGTACTGTTCTTCCTCCTGGTTCCCTTGTACAGGGGTGAGGTGTAGCTACTGTACTGTTCTTCCTCCTGGTTCCCTTGTACAGGGGTAAGGCCTAGCTCCTGTACTGTTCTTTCTCGTGGTTCCCTTGTACAGGGGTGAGATCTAGCTCCTGTACTGTTCTTCCTCCTGGTTCCCTTGTACAGGGGTGAGGTGTAGCTCCTGTACTGTTCTTCCTCGTGGTTCCCTTGTACAGGGGTGAGGTCTAGCTCCTGTACTTCTGCCCTGCTCTTGTTGTAGTTGCCCTCTACTGCTCCCTGTCAGCAGCCCCCTCCCTCCACTGCTCCCTGTCAGCAGCCCCCTCCCTCCACTGCTCCCTGTCAGCAGCCCCCTCCCTCCACTTTTCATCTTCCTCCAACTCTCAGGTCTTTCTTCACACATACCAATCATGTAACTGCTAGCATTTTCCTCATAGACAGTTTGCGTCTCGGTCGCCAAACTTTTAGGAATTAATCTACAACTCTTCAGAAGAAAAGTAACACCTCTATTTTGGTCAAAATTCACCATTATTAGGGGTTCTTACCGGTTTTAGGGTTCATACTATATATGTTAGACGGATATAAATTGATTGTTCATTGCATTTACTCTGTGATTGTTCTGAGGACCACCGATCAGTTGATCAGATCAGATCACCAGATGTTTTATGTAACTTGCTTTATTCCAAAAAACTGTTCCAAATTTACATGATAGCAATGTCATTTACAAATACTTTGGAAGCTGTCTTCCGTGTGAGTGTGTGCATGTGTGCGCGTGTGTGCGTGCGTGTGCATGCGTGTGTGTGCATTTATGTGCATGCGTGTGTGTGCGTGCGTGTGCGTGCGTGCATGCGTGTGTGTGTGTAACACCATCCGGAGGATGGGCATTTTGCCTCTAAGAATCGAATTGGTGTAGCAATATAAATGCTCTGTCTTTGTGTAGGCAGAGAAGACGGCCAGTGAAGCAGAGAAGTGTGACTCTTCCTCAGGCCATACCTACTTTGTCAAGTTCAAAATAGCACTTGCTAGAAACAACCAACAGGAAGGTATGTTTTTATTTCATTCTAAATACAAAGTGTAGATAAATTCCGGTATCTTTGTTTGTTTCATTAGCTATAATTTCCCTACAAGAAATTTGGCTTTCAACTCAAGTAGCAATAAAATAGAACAAAAATGCCCTGAATTGAGATGTTGGATGAGAGCTCACACCAGTCCTTCTCCAGCTTGTGTCACATGATGCTGGTCATGTGACATGCTTGTAGCAAAGCCAGTCCACAACAAAGGCCGTGTAACAAGACCTACAATATTTGTAGTTGAAACCCAAGTTTCTTATAATGTAAACAATGTGTGCATCAGATACATTCTCAACTCTTTTATGAGCCACAGACATTGCTTGAATAAGCACCATCGGAGTCATATTAGCCATGCTCACAAACCGTTATATAATTACTTTGCAGTAGTGTGACAACCATTAACAGCATGCATTTTTGCAAATTAGAGTTTTCAACATAGTTGACATATGACACAGCCATAGTTCTGTGCTTTTCTAAAATAATTTTCAGTAGCATGCCAATTACAGAAAGCCTGGAATGCATTGACATTACAAACATGAACATTAGCAACTGGTCCTGTAAACACAATGTTTGGTGAGTTGTTTTTGACTGAAATACTTTTAAACGACACAAAACACCAAAAAATAAGTTTTGCTAATCTGTTTGCAAAGTTACACTTTGTTTCAACAGTTTGTGGGCATGTCTAACATATCCCAGATGGAGTACAGTGGACCCTCGCTTTATTGTCACCTGGGTTAAACAGCCACCTTGCTATTAAGGTAACCCTAGGTTAGTCCCAAATTATTTTTGTAACAGTAAAGAATAGGAAAAATAACTTTGCTAATATGATCACCTTGCCATACAGGACAGTTGCCCATTCCTGAGGGTAACCTTATCAGTGAAGTTCCACTGTAGGTGATTCTGTAGATGATATCGTGTATGTTATTGTCCGCTGCTCCTGATTGAAGCGATCCTGGCGCTTGAGAAGATGTGTGACTGTAGCATGGAGGTATCAGACAGCAAGGACGTACAGCTTGGCAGTGAAGACATCCATGGCCTCATCTGTCTCTCAGCACAACTCGCCTTTGAGGTGAATATTAGGGATCATCTCAGAATGTTGATGTCTGATATCAAACAAAATTACTTTCGATTGGGGAGGGGGACTCCGAGGCAGTCTCGTTGATATATTGATATCATCATGTCAATGTTTACAAACTTTCGTCTGAGAGGAGGGGGTGGGGAGAAGTCAGATGAAA